>JAUPFP010000038.1:1268170-1418170 GCA_036925085.1 Brachycybe producta | reverse complement strand
TTTTTCCCCCTCCACGTTTCTCTCTCTCCTCCCCTCCCACTTTTTTCCCCCTCCACGTTTCTTTCTCTCCTCCCCTTCTACACTTTCCAACCTTTTCCAATTTAATATCATGGGGTTCTTGGATGGGAAGAGTGCAACATATAGTTGACCTTGAGAAAAAAGCGGTTCATTTATTCATTTAAATTTATATTTGGTTTATGTCTGGATTCTGCATAATTCAAATAAACACATTTTATTTGAATTCGTTAACTCATGTGTGTACAAGGTATTAATTACGCTTTAGGGTTGGCAAATAATTTCTTTTCCCTTGGCCGTTTATTTCTACCATTCCACCCCTGGCAGTATTGTTGGATTTTTTTTAGTTATATATTGATATAAAATAATGACCAAGAGACTCTTTTGAACAAGTTGCCATAAAGAAAATGATTGTATCTTTGGAACAAACAAAGCAACAATTGTGGTACATTGGAAATAATGATATTGTAAGGGATAGATTCTAGTTTATTATGAAAATTTATGAGATTCAGTTGATCATTTTGCCAAGTGAACGAATAAAATTCGTTTCTATTGTTTTCCTCTGTAATTCATTGCATGAATTATGTATTTTTAATTGTTATTACGGTTTTTACTTCATAATTATTGTTTTGAACATAGAAAACATCCTTTTTTTTTGTGCGAATTGACTTTGGCAACGAGAAGGGTTGGAGGTGGAGGCTAGCTACTAGATGATTATATACATATTATGAGTACCGTTGTCACTGGCGCGACGACCCAATTAACATCCTTCACACCCATTAACTCTTTAACACTGACTGCTATTGTGGAGGCACTTGGGCGTTTTAATCATACAGTCACTTGGAGATAAATTTATGAGGGCCAAGTGTGCCTTCGTTAGGTGCCGTAGACTTAAGTTATCATATTCCAACCTCATTAAATCGAATCGCCTGGCTTCCAGTTCCAAACCTATTCGTTGTTTAAGGACTCAAGATGAAACAGGTTTCGCACCAAATATCTACGTATTTCCAATTTTTTTTCCAGGTTTTTAAGGGTAATTTCGGTTGGTTTTTCTACGGTGAAATTACCCTAAAAAAATTTAGAAAGATTTTGCAAGAATGTGCGTATATTTTTGGTTATTAATAGTTGGGGTCATTTGGCAATGGAATTTGCAGGACTTCCAGAGAATATTGTAAAATGAAGAATTTATACAGTATTTTGAGGGATTCACAGGGTTATTTTTTTTAAATATACTGTACTTAACTACGTTAATTTTGTATATAGGTTAATTTTTATGATAGTATGTGTTAACTAGTTATTTTGACAATGCATTCCTTGTGCAACTTTTCGACTAAATTGTCCCTCTGCTATAAGCTGTGTGGGCTGCTGAGTATTATATTAATAAATTATGGCGAGTAAAGCAAGCCATAAAACATTATTTATATTTAGTGAATTTGAAATTACTTACGTATTAGGTTTTTCTTAAAAAAAATGTTTGCATAAATGGCCCGTGTTTTCCGGAATTTTAAACCAACTTTGAAATTCCCTGCGAGGGAATTACACCCCAAGAGCACAACATGTTGGCCGAATGTACGAATTTATGTTGGCGACAATGTTTTGGCTCAGCACTTGGCCCAATGTTGCAAAAATGCATATGGCTCACTTAATGTTGGCCCCAAAATCATTATATTAGTCATTGATGACAGGTTCAGCGACCGTTGGGCCATCGAGTACAGCCAATAGTGGTAGGACTTGGCCGGTTCATTGGTCCAACATCTTGATATAAACGCAAAAAGGTTGGCATTATGTTGGTTCGTTGTTGGCGTGTTGCCTGAGCGGATTTTTTCAGGTGGGTGGGAAGTGAATTAAGTAGAGAAGGGAAAACATTACAGAGATGGAACACACCTTTCTTTGTAAGCCCCCTATCCATTTATGTTTGTAAAGTGCGTTGTGTATGTCTGTTTATTCGGTGGTGGCCACATATAACAAATAATATCGAAATATTCACATCAAAAACACATTTAGCACCTTAACCATATTGCGTGTTTTCCTCTATTAATTATTTAGATGCAGTTTTTTTTTCTATTTTTAACAAAAACTAATTTGCTTTCGTCGTTAACATAGCGGCTTAATGTTGAGCAACAACTTTCATTTCTGGAAAAGCTTTTAATAATTCATTTATTTCATTAGAGTAATGATAATTCGTTTGTGTGATTTCAATTGTAAGTTAAAGATTATAAATACGACTGACAAGAAAAGTGCATTTAGAAGTAGTCTAATTATTATTAGAAATATCTACGGATCAATGAAACGTGATAATAACGTTCTAATTTTTTTTGCTTTGTCGGTTTTGTTTATGCATGTAGAAAATAATAACCCCAACATTCAATACTATAATTACGTTAAAAGACAATAATGTGCCTAATTTTGTATTTTGAGATGTTCATTTTTGAGTCCGTTTTCCTAGAATATACTCAAGTGTCTCTTTTCAAATTGGCACAAACTCAGACACATTAAACAGCATGCAGAGAAAAAAAAAAAAACATTATTGGTTCATTCTTAACTTAGAAATTTTTCATTAAATTTTAAAGCTTTAAAACTTATTTTGGTTAGGTTTTATTATTTTATGTGAACAACAACATCATAAGAATTAAACTTAATAATGAAACCAATGATGATGTTACTATTTTAGTCAAAGTAAAAACTAGACATAATTGTTAAGTTTGTATGTCTGTAGGGGCCTACTGTCTCCTCTATAGGATAAGGAAAATTATTAGTTTCAATTCACATTGATACTTGAAAATAATCCCCACTGCACGGGGATTGAACCCATGACCAACATTACCAATGGGCTGAGAGTCTGACACTAACCACTACACCAGAAAGACAAGAGGGGATTTGATTTAGTTTGTTTTTACTCCGTTTTTATAAAAGCGAGTATCACAAAAAACATGTTTTTTTTTGTTTAGTTTTCTTGTTTAGTATAAAATAAAGTACACTTTTAAAAAAAATTAATATAGTTATTTTAGAATATGGAATTTTAGAATAATGATGGATAAGGAGTGGAGCAGGTTAGGGCTGAGGAAATTGTTCAGCCATTGCAAAAAATGAAGCTAGGGAAGGCTTTAGGGCCAGATGGGGTACCAGTAGAGGTGTGGGAGGTCTTGGGGAATCTTGCCATTTTCTGGCTCATAAAGTTATTCAATAGATTGGCTATGGGGATAGAATGCCAGAAGCATGGCAGGACAGCTGGTTAGTGCCTATTTTCAAAGGGAAGGGTGATGTTCAGGAATGTGGGAACTATAGAGGTATTAAATTGATGAGTCATACAATGAAGCTGTGGGAGAGAGTAATTGAAGCTCGACTACGGGGTAAAACTGCAATTGGGGAAGTCAGTTTGGGTTTATGCCAGGAAAATCCACAATGCACCCTATTTTTGCCGTAAGGCAAGTTATTGAGAAGTTTTGGGCTACCAAGAAATTTACACATGGTATTTATAGATCTAGAGAAAGCCTATGAGAGTACCACGTAAGTTATTGTGGGAGATCTTACAGAAGAAGGGGGTGGGTGAGTTATATAAATATGGTGAGGGACATGTATAGGGATGCATGGACAAGTGTTAAGACTGCCTGGGGGTTCTCTGATAGTTTGTGTTAGGATTAGTGTGCACCAGGGCTCAGCACTTAGTCCATATCTATTCATTTTGGTCCTGGATGAGTTACTTGCAGGGGTGAGGCAGGAGGTCCCCTGGTGCATGCTGTTTGCAGATGACATAGTCTTAGTTGGGGAATCCAAAATGGAACTTGAGATAAGGTTAGAGGAGACTAGGAATGCCTTGGAATCAAAGGGCTTGAAAATAAATGAAATTTCAGTGGGATGGGAAAGAACAGTTGAATGAGGGGATTAGACTTGGGGACAGTTTAATGCAGCAGGTGCATGACTTCAAATATTTAGGATCTGTGCTGCAAGATGATGGGAGCTTAGGCTTAGACATCACAAACCGGATAAAAGCAGGTTGGCATAGGTGGAGGCAGGCTAGTGGGGTATTATGTGACAGGAAATATATCTATAAAATATATCTATAAAATTGAAGGGAAAGTTTTATAGGACAGTAGTCAGACCAGCTATGTTGTATGGATCAGAATGTTGGGCAATCAAGAAGGTGCATGAGGATAGAATGCAGGTAGCTGAGATGAGAATGCTAAGATGAGAATACTAAGGTTTATGAGTGGGGTGACCAGAAGGGATAGGATCAGAAATAATTTTATTAGGGGTAACAAATATAGTAGAAAAGATGCAGGAAAATAGGCTGCGGTGGTTTGGGCATGTCCTCAGGAGCGGGGAAGATGGGCTGCTGAGGCAAGCAATGAACTTAGACCTGGGAATAAAATGGAGTAGAGGAAGACCCAAGCAAACCTGGAACGTGGTAGTAAAACGGGATATGGTGGCATGTGGGGTCACTGGGGGCTTGGTGCAAAATCGGAATGAGTGGAGAGTTAGAACCAGCAAGGCCGACCCTGCTGCTTGCGGGAAAAGGTACAGGAAATGATGATGATGATGATGATGATGATATTACAATAATAAATATTTTTTTTTCAATTGTTAAATTTTTAAAAAATTTAAAAATTCGAAAGTGACTATAACAATAAATATTCTTTAAAAAATAAAAGTATTTTTTTTAAAGTGAATTTAGGTATTCTTTAATTAAAATGATTATAAATTATGGTTTTCTAGAAACTATTTAGTGAAATTAACCTAAGAGGTCATTACCCCGAGAATTGTTTTGTGAAAATATATTGTCAAGACTTGCCCAACAATTGCCAAAATTATATTTAAAATAAACAATAAAATTAAACAAAAACATGTTTTTGTGATAGTCGCTTTTATAAAAAAAAGGTCTAAAAAGTAAAAACAAAACTAAATCAAATCCCCCATTGGTAATGTTAGTCATGAGTTTGATCCCCGTGCAGTGTGTGGATTAAAAAATACCAGAAATGTCCACGAAATCGTCCGGAAACAACAAGAAAGTCAGTAATTTCAAAAACAATACAGAAAAATGAAAGAAATCAACACGAAACAGCTATAAATTAAAATGTCTAGATCAAAATGCCATAATATCGAAATAAATTAAAAGTCTGAAAATTACAAGAAACTCGGGATTAACCATAACAAGAAAAAAATTAAACAAAAAACATGCTTATAAACCTTGCGCTTTTATAAAAATAAAAGTCTAAAAAGTAAAAACAAAAATCATAATAGCCTCCTGTCTTGCTGGTGTAGTGGTTAGCGTGGGATGCTAACCTGGTGCCCATGGTTATTGTTGGTCGTGAGTTCCATCCCCGTGCAGGGTGTGGATTATTTTCATATAAGGAAAGTTCAGACAAAAAACAAATTATGAAGTTAAATAAAAGCGAGTAAAAATAGTCGTTAATACAGTGTATATACAAATACAAGTATAAAAATTAAAAATCAATTGACTTCATGTAAATCAACTTTATCTTAACAGACATTGGCAAAAAAAAGTAACGGGAAGTCCACCTGTCTTGTCTACTCAGATGCAAATGTCCTCGCCTCACATTGCTTTCAATTCACTATTGGAATACATGCATTTCCTATTCCTATCAAATTTACTATTGGATCCTAATGTTTACCTTACTCAACCTGCCACATGGTTCTTGAGGTGATTGGCACGTTGTATTGTGTTTAATATAACTGGGGCATACATTTATTCGATGAAGGAATTATGGAAATGTGAGGTGACAATCTTTGCCACTAAATTAAGGGGGAGACTTTCGTTTTTATTATTATACTAGTGGGGTAACTCATCATAAATGACGGGAGCAAAATTCACAGGCAATTGTGCCCAGCATTAGAATTTCTTTTCCTCCGCCCTTTTATGCCGTCAGACCAAGTAACAAACCCAACAACCCAATTCATAAAAGGGCGGAGCAAAAAAAAATTCTAGTTTAATTTTGCTACTATTATCCCTCCCCTTTTTTATATTTGAAAGAGATAATGAGCGTTTCATTTTCTCTGGTGTGCGCATGCGCGTCATTTTTTCCTTTTTTTACTCCATTCATTTCAATTTCCATCACCCCCGCCCACTTTTCTCTCTCCTTTTTCTACACTTTCCAGCCTTTTCTCCTCTCCAATTTAATGTCATGGGGTTCTTGGATGGGAAGGGTGCAACATATAGTTGACCTTGAGAAGAAAAAAAGCTGTTCATTTCTTCATTTATTTAAATTTATAAATTCCGACATGGTTCAAGGGTTAAAACGTTACTCACATGAAAAGGACAGACCTGTCTTAATATATATATATAATTATTACTCGCTTTTATTTAACTTCATAATTTGTTTGTGGAATATTTGAAAGAAATACACACTGCACGGGATTGAACCCATGACCAACATTGACATGGGCTGAGACACTAACCACTACACCAATAAGACAAGAGGGGATTATATTTTGTTTTACTTTTTAAACCTTTTTTTTATAAAAGCGAGTATCACAAAAAACATGTTTTTGTTTAATTTTAAATTTAAAATTAACGTTGTTGGTGACTCATGAAAAGTTACTTCATTTTTAATTTTTTTTTATGATTTTAATAATTATAAAAATTATATATATAATATCCCAGGTCTGTGTATCTGTCTGTCTGTCTTTCTGTCTGAAATAACGCTGTACAACCATTGAAGCACATCGGAATTTATATAAATTTAAATAAATGAAGAAATGAACAGCTTTTTTTTTTTCTCAAGGTCAACTATATGTTGCACGCTTCCCATCCAAGAACCCCATGATATTAAATTGGAGAGGGGAAAAGGTTGGATGGAAAGTGTAGAAGGGGGGGGGGGGGTGAGAGAGAAACGTGGAGGGAGGAAAAGTGGGAGGGGGTGACTGAAATTGAAATGAAATTAGTAAAAAAAAAAAAAAACGACGCGCATGCGCACACCAGAGAAAATGAAAAACACATTTTCTATTTCAAATAAAAAAGGGGAGGGGATAATAGTAGCAAAATTAAACTACAGTTTATCACAGGCAATTGTGCCATAAAAACAATTAACCCTAATGGAACATTTTCCTTAAAACCATTTACCCTAATAGAACATTTGCCCTAAAACCATTTGCCCTAAAACTATTTGCCCTCAAGGAACACTTGCCCTAAAACCATTTACCCTAAAACTATTTACCCTAATAGAACATTTGCTCTAAAACAACTTGCCCTAAAACCACTTGCCCTTAAAAACATTTGCCCTAAAACTATTTGCCCTCAAAGAACATATGCCCTAAAACCAATTACTGTATATTTAGACTACTCATTAGGGGAACATCTCCTTAGGGCAAATGTCCCTTTAGGGCAAATGTCTTTTTAGGGCAAATGTCTTTTTAGGGCAAATGTCTTTTTAGGGCAAATGTCTTTTTAGGGCAAATGTCTTTTTAGGGCAAATGTCTTTTTAGGGCAAATGTCTTTTTAGGGCAAATGTCTTTTTAGGGCAAATGTCTTTTTAGGGCAAATGTCTTTTTAGGGCAAATGTCTTTTTAGGGCAAATGTCTTTTTAGGGCAAATGTCTTTTTAGGGCAAATGTCTTTTTAGGGCAAATGTCTTTTTAGGGCAAATGTCTTTTTAGGGCAAATGTCTTTTTAGGGCAAATGTCTTTTTAGGGCAAATGTCTTTTTAGGGCAAATGTCTTTTTAGGGCAAATGTCTTTTTAGGGCAAATGTCTTTTTAGGGCAAATGTCTTTTTAGGGCAAATGTCTTTTTAGGGCAAATGTCTTTTTAGGGCAAATGTCTTTTTAGGGCAAATGTCTTTTTAGGGCAAATGTCTTTTTAGGGCAAATGTCTTTTTAGGGCAAATGTCTTTTTAGGGCAAATGTCTTTTTAGGGCAAATGTCTTTTTAGGGCAAATGTCTCTTTAGGGCAAATGTCTCTTTAGGGCAAATGTCTCTTTAGGGCAAATGTCCCTTTAGGGCAAATGTCCCTTTAGGGCAATATGTCCCTTTAGGGCAATATGTCCCTTTAGGGCAATATGTCCCTTTAGGGCAATATGTCCCTTTAGGGCAATATGTCCCTTTAGGGCAATATGTCCCTTTAGGGCAATATGTCCCTTTAGGGCAATATGTCCCTTTAGGGCAATATGTCCCTTTAGGGCAATATGTCCCTTTAGGGCAATATGTCCCTTTAGGGCAATATGTCCCTTTAGGGCAATATGTCCCTTTAGGGCAATATGTTCCTTTAGGGCAATATGTCCCTTTAGGGCAATATGTCCCTTTAGGGCAATATCTCCCTTTAGGGCAATATCTCCCTTTAGGGCAATATCTCCCTTTAGGGCAATATCTCCCTTTAGGGCAATATCTCCCTTTAGGGCAATATCTCCCTTTAGGGCAATATCTCCCTTTAGGGCAATATCTCCCTTTAGGGCAATATCTCCCTTTAGGGCAATATCTCCCTTTAGGGCAATATCTCCCTTTAGGGCAATATCTCCCTTTAGGGCAATATCTCCCTTTAGGGCAATATCTCCCTTTAGGGCAATATCTCCCTTTAGGGCAATATCTCCCTTTAGGGCAATATCTCCCTTTAGGGCAATATCTCCCTTTAGGGCAAATTGTTTTAGGACAAAAACTTAATCAGATTGAAATTTAAATGAACTGCTTTTTTCTCATGGTCAACTTTATGTTGCACTCTCCCGATCCAAGAATCCAAACAATAGTAAGGACAGGCAAGTAAAGACAGTAAAATACAGTCGTTTTCCCCGCCTTTTTATGAGGGCCAGCAACTTTTAATTATTTTGTTATGTCGTCTGATGTCACATGCCCCGTTCTTTTCAATTTTGAATTGGTTGTTATTTGGTCTGACGTCACATGCCCCGTTCTTTTCAATTTCCAATAGGTTGATATTTGGTCTGACAGTCATAAAGGGGCGGTTCACACGACTGTATCTCCCTGTCTTCACATACCTGTAGCAATATTAAGGTGCTTATAAAAAACACAAGTGGTCAAGGCGAATTGCTTCATGACAACCGGACAGTCACACAAAAAGAAACTAGATGCTCCCGTCATTTATGACGGGTTACCCCACTAGTTATTTTATAATTTTAAAAATTATTTTGGCAATCGTTGGTAATGTCTCGACAATATTTCAACAAAAAATTCCTTGGGATTATGGTATGGTTGGTCTAATTAAATTTCTATAAAAGAAAAGTAACTTCAAACTTTGTAGGTGACATTTCAACTTTGATTTATAAAAGCTATAAAAGCGTGTCGTTAATGATGAAGAACTGAAAAATTGTGCAGTTCTTTGAATAATTTTTTGAAGCCCTAATCTCTGTTTTTTTCATTCTGTAATTTACTGGTAATGTAAAAGGTGTTATGAATATTACTTCAGCTTCGCTAACTTGCATTTGAACTGATTGGTGTTTCTCAAGCAACTGTGAAAAAACTATTGTCAGTTCACTAACTTCATTTACAGCTGATCAATCAATAATTAACGAAATCTCACAGGAGTCACTTTTTTTCGGTTTGATGCCCACTATTGTAATTATATGCTGCATTGCATTTACCAAATTACAAATTAGAAATCTACAAACAATGTTAAGTGTCTGTGATCGAACCTCTTGAGTTTGAGTCACAGTTAGCTCACGTACTGCTTCCATTTGGTCACACAGGTAGCATAATCTACATCATCTGCTTGGTTTTTGTGTGTGATGTAATGTCAGAATTTGAAACAGACGTCACAAACCAATCACAATACTATACATGGAGTTTATGTAATTATACCCCACTCCCCCCTCTTTAGAATTTCATGAAATTTGGTGCCTTTACTGTACGTTTCTATGTATAAATTTCGACTTTCTTACCGACGTGGGTTCAAAAGATTTGCCCGTTTTTACACTCGTATATTGTGAGAGGACCAAAAGTTTAAACCCGGTTCACATATTCAAATGTTTATAACTCTGGTTCTATGATAGTTACAAACTTGATTTTGTACTTGTTGCCTTAAGTAAGGCTTTTAAGCCGGTCTAATTGCGAGGTCAAAAGGTGCTAGACCAAAGTGTTTCAAAATGTATATATTATATATTCTTTCCTTACTTCCTTACCTCCTACTTCCGCGGTACAAACAATTAAGGATAAAAACCTTGAAGCACGTCGGAATTTATATAAATTTAAAAGAATAAATGAACCGCTTTTTTTCTCGAGGTCAACTATAAGTTGCACTCTTTCCATCTAAGAACCCCATGATATTAAATTGGAGAGGGAAAAAGGTTGGAAAGTGTAGAGCGGGAGAGAGAGAGAGAGAAACGTGGAGGGGAAAAAGTGGGAGGGGTGACTGAAATTGAAATGAAAGAAGTAAAAAAGGAACAAACGACGCCGCATGCACACACCAGAGAAAATGAAAAACTCATTTTCTCTTTCAAATATAAAAAGGGGAGGGGATAATAGTAGCAAAATTAAACTAGAATTTATCACAGGTAATTGTGCCCAGCATTAGAATTTATTTTGCTCCGCCCTTTTATGAACGTCATCAATTTCTAATTGGGTTTCTTACTTGTTCTGACGGCATAAAAGGGCGAAGGAAAAGAAATTCTAACGCTGGGCACAATTGCCTGTGAATTTTGCTCCCGTCATTTAGGACGGGTTACCCCACTAGTTTTTCTTTTATAAAATCTTACATTTTAAGAACATAAATTATCTATATGAGACATGATATATACAAATTTCAAGTTAGGTTACTGGATTTTTTCCCCCATTAAGTCCTCTTCTTGAGGACTTAATGGGGAGAAAAAATCCAGTCTTTGCTTTCTTTCAAAAAAACGACTAAAAGTCGAAAAAAGTACAAATGCTCTAAAAAGATATAAATAGGTCCCAGGAAAACTCAAGTGGCCTCAGAAATCTGTAACTATCATACAATATAAGTTTTAAGCATTTCAATATGTGAACCCAGGTCAAACATTTGGTTCAATTCCAACATAAAAACGTGTATTACTTTTGACCCTGGAGGGTTTGGAAGCTGTAATTAATTATACATGAAAATGTATATTAAATGAACAAACACGTTCACTAAATTTCATAAAATTCTGAGTGAAGTCAGTTCCAAAAGTCCAAAATTTTGTGTTGATTTCACATGGATACAGCATTTTTGCATGATTACAGTAATTGTTCCAAAATGGACCAAAATAGGTCATCTAGTCTGCCAAGGGCCTTCAGGCAACATAGTTAAAAGCTTAATTAAAAGCCGCATGCCCAACCCGATGTTTAGGTTGTGGTGATTTTTGAAGCTAAGATCTGCAGAGAGAGTTGATAAAAAGTTTCAATTTTATTAACCCTCTTTTTATATCTACAGTATATAATAGACCTACTGTCATTATTAAAAGAGTCAAACGACGCTAACTAATATTTTGAATCTGTTTTCTTCTTCACCATAACCATATCTCACCTCTTTTCATGTAGTCTATTCTCATTATGAAATAATGATTGAATGAATGAATGGTCTTCTTTTTAAATAAAAAAAGATAATGAAGGAGGAACTCTTTCATTTTACAGAAACTATGTATAATATTTAATGTATTCATAAAAACCATGAAACTGCATCGTAATAACATTATAATTTATGATATGATATGACACGTTTTCATCTTTAAAAAAAAAGATATATACTCGTATTCATCGTAGGGTTTTTTTTGTATCTACGCCATAACTCAGAATTTCACACATGTTGTTTTTGCATTATTATGTATGCAAAGTTGGGTGTTGGTCATATTTTTTGACAATTTATTGTGTTCAGACTGCAAATAGTTAATAGCAGTATTGATGGAAAAAAAAACCACACACATTCTTATCCCCTGTTCATTGCCATTTTAAATTTGAATTTTAGTTGTTGTTTTTTAGCTGAAGTACCACCTGAACTGAAATTATTTGCAAAGCATGATGGGGTATGTGCACTTAACTTAATCCAGTATTGAATCCAATTCAGGAGGTAGACTAGCTATTCCAGTATTGAATACTAGATTGGTGTATGTTTAGACAACATATGGTATTGAGTCACTGCCGCATTAAGTGCTAGTCTGATCCCATTAATGTATATGTTATGAGGAGATTAATAATGGGACTACCAAGTGTGTCGATATACAGTATGTCCTCCTAACCAGGCTCCTATGTTCCATTCTGCACTCTTCTTGTACCGGTTATGTGAGACCGCATATACTGCATGGAGTGGAGCTTCTGTAGGAGGACATACCTGTACATCGATACTTCTAGCTCGACAGGTAGTGCTGTGTAACTTTCTAATTGCTGCTGCATCAAAATGTAGAACTATGACATATATGTCTATAGAGATCCATGGCCGGATTAAGCCAAGAAGGTGAGGTGGGCCCTCTATCCTTTTTGTTGCTTGGGGTCCCCTTCTCTATCTTAAGAGGCTACATTATAAAATTACTTTGAAAAATCTCCACAAAGAGCGCTAGCATCGTTTTCCTATTGAACTCATAGACCTGATGATAAAGAAAAACGTTAATTTTTAAAATACACAGTATTATTATTTTTTTTCGTATTTAAAGTTGTCCAATTTTGATGGTTCAAACTACAATGTGCACTTTAAATATATGCTCATCGGGTGATAGAATGACAAAAAATTGGCAAGTGCGGTTCGATTTTTAAAAAGTATTTGAAAATCGCGAATTTCTAACTCTTATGAGTAGGCCCAAATAAGAAAAAAAAACATCCATTAAAATGTTGGTAAATAATACGCTTAACTATTGTATTTATTTATTTTTTTTACTTTTTTAAAAATCCATAAGCCACAAACCGTCAGGAATTAAAACAATGATCGGTGCAGGCGCAATAAAGTTATGGATTCTGCAAGTGTGCATTATGTATGTCTTTTTTAGGTGATTGAAATTGCAAAGTATAAACATTCTTTTTCTTGATATAACGTTTTAAATTTTGCACGGGCCCCCAAGAGCTCCGGGTCCTAGGCTTCAGAATACTTAGCCTAATGGATAATGTGGCCCTGTGTGTGTGTGGAGAGAGACCTGTTTACTTTGAACTTAATTAACTCCGAACATTACTTTCGTCACTTATTTCTGTTGGCTTCTAAAGCCCTTCCTAATATGAGTAGAGGACCCATTGTTTTGTTTTTCCTCTGCTGACAAAAAAAAACCCATTTCAATTTGGCCAAGTAATTATTTTTTTTCTTTTCTTCTCTCTATAGAAACCTACTTATAATAGGCTTGTGGTGGGTTTTTGTATTTGGTCGTGCAAGTATTTTATTAATCTTTTCGTGACTCAGATCTCGAACCTCTCATGTGTCTGCTGTCACCAGAACGCACTACATTTTTTTTTTTCAGCCCACATTTTTTTTAATTTGGGCTCATATACTACCAATGATGGTTCTAAGAGGAGGAGGGGGGGAGTGGGGAGGGGAAGAAGAATTTCTCAAATAAATGAAACGATGAGTGACGAATTTCTTCATTCGAATTCGAATAGCGAATTGAACATCTCCAAATATACTGTGTAGTGAGTGTGTATATACACTGTATAGAGTAAGTCACATATATACAAACATACAACATCCAAGCTACATTTGAGTGTATTGATTGAGTGTAATGATGAGACCCTGCAGTTTTCAAAAGAGAGAATGGAATTGGGAGAGAAATAGAGAAACTTTGGCTTATGTGGTATTAAATTTTCTTTCAAGTTTCTTCTCGAGCTTTTTTTTTTCATCATTGAAAATTCTTCATGTAATTTTAAAAGTGCGGAAATTTTCGCTAGTAATGGAATAGGTCGTCTTTATCCAAAGATAAAAAAATTGATTTTACTTCACGTTGTTGAAGTACCTTTGACGTGTAATATTTCTAATTTGATAACCAATTCGCTGTATTTTTACAATCGTGAATGTATTTTTGGTTACTTAATATTTTGAAATTTCTCGTTAATGTCTTTCAAATTTTTTTATAGACAAAAATTAAAAAAAAAAATATATCATCTGCTTGTTGGGTCATTTTTAAATTAACTAAATTAAAGCTCATTTTAAAAGATAGCAACTTGAAAATACCCTGAAGTGGCTGAGCTACCTTTTCTAGTTTCTAAAACACAGTCAAGTTTCTCTTCGTTTTGTTTCTGAAAGACAGAATAACTTAAATTAAGATAGTTTGTGAACAGCTGTTTTTCGAACTCTTGATTATTCTGTTTGTAAGGAGCAAATTTAAGAGAAACTAGGAAGTATTTTAGAAACTAGAATGGTAGCTCACATTTATGGTAAATACATTTAAAAATATCATCTGCCTAATACTTTGTACAGACACATGAGTTAAATTAATTCAAATTAAATGTGTTTAGGTGAATTATACGGAATCTAGTTAAGGACATGAACCAAATAAAAATTGACTTTATTATTAATATTTTAAATTGAAATTTACTAAATCAATATTTTGTCAATAGTTTATATAATTTATATTTAAGTATTAACTCAATATTTTCAGATTAATTAACTGAATAAATTGAATTCGACATGTGACACCCTGTAGAAACAGAAGGTGAAACACTTAAGTCAAAATTCAGTTTTGACAGTAAGGCACCCCTTGGTGCACAGATGTTCGGACATGGGTGGCCCGAATTCTAAAGAATTCGTGGAACCAAGTCCGACCGTGAGAAAATTGGAAATAAGTTCCAAGAATATTTCTGATTATGATTTAATATCCCCGGCCCAGGGCAATGATTGGCCCAGTTGGTCAATCATTACGCCCTGAGGTAACAGTTGCCACTCCCAGGAGACCGGACAAGTGAGCCTGAGACTTGAGTGTGAGGAGAGTCAGAGTTTAGACACTGAGTAAGACAGTCAGAATTTAGAGTTGAAACGAGTAAGTCTTATTTAGAGTTGGTCTTGAGAATTCAAGAAGTACCCCTGAACCAGAGTCTGGAGTTCAGAGAGTAAAGATCTGACTTAGAGAATAATATTATGTCAAAGTAATACTAATTATGTAATCAAGAGCAAGTAAAGAGTTATATCAAAATACATAAGCCAGTGTCAGTGTATGTGTATTTTGGACTATATTGGGTTTCTGTACTCCTAGAATAGAGGAGTATCCAGCAGAAGGTATTCAGACACAGCCTGAGTCCCTCCGCCTGGAGCCTCCAGCAACTCAACAAAAAGGACTAGAGTTTCTTCGGCATCGTCACGCCCTATATCCAAAGATCCCTAGGAAAGACGGTCTTTTTGTGGGCCGTGCCAGGCGAGGCAAGTAAATGTCGCGCCCGGTGAACCCAACCCCCAGAGGTTCAACAGCAGCAGAGGCTGGTCCGCAGCAGTCGACAACAGAGTCGACCCCGGCACCACCAATTCAGCAGAGGGAACAACGTCGTCAACGAGGACGAAGTTCCTCACGCATCGTCGGTAATGGAGCCAAAGGTACAAGAGGTGGGCCAGTCACGTCACAGACATATTGTTTTTGTCTTTCACGGGGCTCTGTAGAACACGTTTATTATTTAAATGCATTTAAATTATGAGGTGTGTACGAGGTATTTGTGTCATCTGTTTAAAAGTTGGGTCGTTTTTCAAACTCACATGAGAAGTTTTATTTTGAAAGATATCAACATGAAAAATACCCTTAAGTGATTCCGCTATTATAATGAAACAATTTTAGTTTCATTTTCCACCTGAAAGACAGAATAATCAGAGCTTGAGTTGCATTTACACTTTTAAAACCACTTTGAGTAAATTAAAAGTAATGTTATTTTTGGTGACATTATTTTTTCCTCAATTGAGATTCTTTGCATATTTTTTAGATTCTTAAAATTTACTTTTCAGGTGATTTAAAGGTGACTTTTCAGGTCATTTTAAAGGTATAACCTGTTACGGCTTTTGAGTGTTTCTCTTTAATTCTTCCCAACTACAAAATAAAACAAGTCTTATATATTTTTATTCGTTTTTTTTTTGTGCGTCGTGTGTTCAGTGGCCTTTTTGGTTGAATGGAATATTGCACTGGATATATACAATATACAGTACTTTTGATTCCTCTTCCTCCACTCATCCAAGAAAAAAAAAATGAAATGTGTCCTGGACCATAAGCAAGGTCACTCACTATATAAGATGAAAAAGGGAAATTTTTTTTTCTTCTTTAAAAAAAAAATGAAATAAGCGAAAGAAAAAAGTCCTTTTTTTTCTTATCTCGCTCCACATGTAAGAAGCCAATTTGTTTTGCCAAAAGTACTGAACTTGAGGTGGCCCTTCTAGGCTACATTATGTAACTTTATATAAGCTGGATTTGTATTAGATTGAACAAGGGTCGGTTATATAGACATGATGTTACATAAGGGGACGCTTACAAGTAAGAAGAAGAAAAAACAAGTAAGAAGAAATGATCTTTCTGGATCGATGAATGGATTTGGTTGGTCGGTCGGTGGTAGGTAATTCCTGAATTCCTATATAATCAATCCTTTGATAAATCAATTTTTTTCTCTCTTTCTATTTGTATACTTGTTCACGTATATGTATAATCATTGATCAAGAAGATATTTTAGATCTATATATGAAGTGTATGTTTTTTTCTTCTTCTGTTGATGTAACTCTTCTTTCACTCTTACACTTGAGTACTACTTTCCATTTTAACAAGCAAAAAAAAAAGATTCAAGTAGAAATGTTATTCCTATAATTTGATTTCTTTCAAGTTACTTCTCAAGATTTTGTGTTCTTCTTGTTTCCTCAAAGAAACATCCATTTTATTCTCTATATGCATTTTATATATATATAAAAGAAAATGCACTTTTGATTTGTTTGTATATATTTAGATTTTTATTTTTATTTTTTTGCTTTTGTTTTCAAAATTTAAAATATTTTCTGACTATAAAAATGTGAACAAATTGAGTAAATGCATTTCTGGAATGTGTGATAGATAGATATGTAGTTGGATTTTGAATTCTTTAGTAAACAAGTGTATACATGGCGTGAGAAAGTTCAGTACTGGATTTAGATGGTTTTAAAATGTATGTTAGTTTAAAATAAACCAAATTTTAAATTTTTCGACGTCATCAGTAGTTTTTTTGTTGTTGTAATTTTGGAGTTGAAATTACTCTAAGTGATTTATTTAGCTACGCTTCTAGTTTCTAAAGCCCTTTCTAGTTTCTTTTAATTTAGCTTCTTAAAGGTTAATCAGAGTTCGTACATAAACCATATTAGTATAATATGGTTCACGTTATAGATAAATAATGTTAAAATTGATGGAATTTGTCATTGGATTTTTGTGCACAAAAAAAAGAACTCAACTACATCAAGAACGATTAAATAAATAACATTTCATTCGACTGACATAAAAGATATATAAACTGTTTTATTATATAGACAGACAACCATTTTCTTTTCTTTTTTTTTAGAGAACTATAAATTCCACATGACAAATATTCGTCCTTGTGTAATGGGGGCTTCCACGATTTTCAGTGACCTTACGGGGGAATTTTTCTCTTTTTTTTTTTTTCTTGTAGGGCCTGTAGGCCTATTGAGAGAAAAAAAAAGATTCATTGACGAATGTTTTGTTCATAAAATACATGAATGTCTGTTACCATGAGCCTTACACAATGGTAAAATGTATAAGCTTGGCACAGACGATCAATTCTGGCTTGTTAATTGTGGATTCTTTTCAAAACCGTCATATGCGTTCAAACGGTTTCTATTTTCTCGTTTGCTTTCTGTCTAAATTTTGTGCTTGAAGAGAGCCTATTTTTCCTCTATTTAACGTAATTTTCCCATCATTGAAAGTATTAAGTTTTGAACAGATGCATATGTTTTCAGACAGCATAAGAAGAGTAATACAATTTAGATTGAATTGACAAAATCCACCTAAATACATGATTAATTTCGGCATGGAAAACCCAGTGTGGACAAGCCAAAATTGATGGTGTGTACCAAGCGCAAAGCAACGATAACATTGGCAATATTTATAGCAGGATTTACTGCAAATATTTCTTCTGTCTCTGTTTCAAATATTGTCTCCCCCGCCCCCGGGCTGATCTTGTTTTTTTTTTTGCAAAAAATAATGCTAAATTTGCAACAATATTTGACTGGGAAAATAGGCCGTGTGATCGGTACTTTTACATAGCTGTTGTGCGCATGAAAACGAGTGTACAAGAAAATAGCATGTTCCAATCTACTGTATATGTTTTTTTAGTTATTTGCTTACAAGATTGTATATTTAAGTAAATATTGTATGTAGTTGTGAATAATAATGAAAAGTAAAAGTTAAACAGGTATTCATGTTACGAAATAAAACTCGGAAAGTCTAATTTAACATGTTTCTAACCATTTTGACATAATTGCTACAAAATTGAATTAGAATTTTTGTTAATTTCAATATGTTTTTATTATAACAATGTAGACACGAAGTAAACATTAACTTGAAACATTGAAACAATAATCAACAAACACGGTTTAATTGTTTTGTAATATTTTTTTTTTTACAAAACAAAAAAAAGCTCGCAAAGTGTTCAAAATGTGTAATTTTGCAGTAATAATTTAATAAGCTTAAATAGATGGGGAGAAAAACAATTTTAGTGCAAAACGATTCTCCTTTCATGCCAGATTTATTATGAACAATATTTGGTTAATTGTTAATAATTATTTCTCTTTTATGTAATTGCTTTTTTTTCTATCTGTTTGTTCTGAATAGAGTCAATAATAATCTGAAGAAGGTGTGTCTCTTGTCTTTCCAATTGTATTTGAAGTGAGGTGAAAATCTAGATCATTTATCTTTTTTTTTTTCTTCTTCTCATCTTCGTTGACTTCCACGAATGAGGGAAACTTTTAAAGGTACACACACACAAGAAAAGATCTTTTCATTATATAGAAGAAGTCATTAGGTTCTCAAACTTTTGATGGCCCGTGGGCAAGTAAATCTCTCTAATGAGAAAATATAAGAGAAGAAGTCTCTTTCAAGATATATTAAATTTATGACTCATATTAACAAAGGAATTCGTTGGTAAATATAGAGCTTATTAGTAGAAAATACTGTCATTGGTATGAGAATTTATTAGTACTTAAGGTGGCTGAATAGATAGTTTTCCATAGTTGTTGATTGGAACCGAAAAACATCAAGCGAACGATTTTTAGAAACAACATTATGAAAACTAATATGGTAGAAGATTGTTAAGTTTTTTTCGTGGCGCAATATCTTAAAAAAAATAACATTTTATAGCAGTTCTCCTCCCATTAAAATTTCATGAAAATATATTTCTGCCGTTTTCAAAATGAAAATATAAATTTTCTCAAAACCGCGGGGTATAGAACATAATAGCCACTACAGTAGCGCCATCTGAGAGAAAAAAACCAAATAAATATCTATTGAGCCACCTTAATGTTGGTATGTTTGTTGAGCGGATTGTAAAGAAAAAAGTGTTGAGAAACACTGTGTTAATTACTTTCTCAGTAGGTTTCTTTATTGGTGTTCTTTGTAAAACCTGCTGTGACTTTGCCCTTAGCCATAATAATAAGGACTAAAAGGGGGGCTTTATGTCTTTTTTCATTCATTCAATTTTTCTTCTTCCTCTCTCTCTCTTTCTCTCTGAAAAACATAATGACCCTTCTTTCATTGGCGGTAATTATTTGGACTGTTTTTGGTGTGTCACAAAAGGTTTTTCGTAAAAGAATTATTGGTGTGGACGTTTTGAGAGTGTTTATGATGTATTTTCATACAAAATCTTATTAGGAAGAAACTTTCTCTCTCTTTTCCTAACGGGTTTATTGTTAGTTTTGGTTGTATTTTTCTTTGTTATGTTGGTTTAAGGGTATTAATGGCTTTACTTCTATGGTGGTAGCTAATTCTAAAGAGAATTGTATGCTTGCATTTTTTTTATTTTTATAAAAAGTATTGTCTGTGATGAAGTTTCACTTTTATCTTGTCATTTTTTTTTGCTTTATATAAGTCAGTCATTTCAAAGGAACCTTTTCGTTGTTATGTTTACAATCTTATCTATTAATTATAAACAAAAATTAAAATAATGAAATTTCAGTTCAACTTGATTTTTGTTTGTTGCTAGGTTGAATTTATTTTCACTCTTTCTTTCTGTCTTTCTTTCTCTCCTTATCTCTCTCTCTCTCTCTCTCTCCTCAGGTTAGAAAGTTTTTTTAGAATTCTATTATTTTTTGTCATCCACATTCTTACAAAATTTGTGGATTGGTGGTGGTGTCAATCTTGACTTTGTTACACTGTTTGTTCTACTTGAAATTGTCAATATTCATTGTTGACAACCTGCCATTGAAATAAGTGTTCGAAGAAGCTGTCTTCATCAAGCACACAATAAAAAGAAAGTACAATTGTTTGCTTAGTACAAAATGGAAAGAATTTGTTCTTAGAAAAAGCAAAAGAAAGGAAGAAAGTTTGGCAAATCAAGTGATATTTTGACATTTATTGAACTCTTAAAAGTTCCGGTCACCACCTTAACTGTGGTTTGCTTTTAAGAAATAAGTCTATATTTATATAGATTGATAGAGCTATTAATTTTAAAAGATTTAGTGGAAATTCATTTTAGTTAGATTGGTTGGAATATACAGAGCACTTTTTTTTTACCTCTTTTCGACTACAAAACCAAGTCGAAGGTAGTTCGGCTGTTGTTGCAATGTATTTTCTATAGAAAGACTGAAGGTGGTCGGTTTTGACGACAGTCCGACGTCATTTTATAGTCACAATTCTAATTACAGATTTTTGATTTAAAATTTTGATTTGTAAATTTTATTTGCTGGAAATCATTTCTTTTAATAGAAACTTCCGCTGCCCCGTAATTTCCAAAACAGGGCATACACGAAAATAATGCAAAGAAACTAATTCCAGGCGAATCCTCCTGTGTCAGTCAACTTCCCTCCCACGAACACACACGCACACAAACGACACACAGAGAAAATACAATTAAAAAACTCATCAGTCATCATGATTTGTAAATTTCGTACGATTCAATTTCAAATTTTGTCTTATTTTGGGTTTATATGAAGGTTTTTCTATTCTTCCAATAGTATTTTAGATATTCTCGCAAGAAGATGCTAGCAAATGGTATTTCAATAGTATTACTCAACGTTTTCAATTTCAAATGTGCTTCACTGATTTCAATATATAAAGTGATTTCGGAAATCACATTCATTGTTTTTTAGTGTCGTTATAGAAACAATCAGGAATTTAAAATTGAATCTATAATACATTTCTATACCATGTGTGTTGCATGTATTCTTTAAATAAGTTGATACTGTAACTATTGAAACAACGTAGGGCCCTTTTAATTGTGTGTATGTTTAATTGAGAAACTGTTTTCTTATTCTTTACACAATGCATTTGTTTGTCTTGATTGTTTTATTTGTTGTGCTTTGTGTGTTTTTTTTATTATAGATTTGATAAGAAAAAGGAAAGTATCTTGGTTTATTCTACTTTAGTCTTCTAAAACGTTGTTTTAAAATAAAGCTAATCTTAAAATAGGCTGCTAGGCAAAACTCTTTGTACTGAAGTAAGTCTTTGGAGAATGTTAAGAGTTTAGCTTTGCTTGAAGCAAAGCTTTTGTAACACCCTGTAAATCGTGATCCCGCCAAAACCATAGCCTGGGGGGTAAACAACTCTCAACCGTCCCTCCCTCCTCTCTGACTCACCTTTCTGACTCATGCCCAAGTGGCGGATTGATACATAAAGGACCATGGTCACTTGGACCTGGTTACACCTCGCAGGTGTACACAGGTCCAAGGTATAAAAGGACCATGTTCCTCTTTGTTCCTCAGTTCTTTCCTTTGCCTGTTTTTGCGATACATTCCAAATCATGGGCCTGAGGATTTCCAGTTAGTATTTTACTATTCACCCTTGTATCTGTACTTCTTACAAGGAATGAATAAAAGTGTTGTAATAAGAAGTAGCGTTGTCTCTATGTCTTTATGCTAATAACTTCTCTTCAGAGGCCGGAGGTTTCATAGGGCAGGAGCTATACGATTCTCAGCAGCTACAACATCTTCTCTAGTCGGAATACCGATGGAGAAGATGTATATCAGCATCAACCGGAAGAGAGAGAGATGGCCGCCACTCTCCTGCATTGATTTCACCCCCATGCAGAAGAGTGACTTCAATCTATCTCCATCCAGCTCTCTCTACAGCTCGGATCTTCTCTGTGCAGGTGTCATACTGCTCAGAGAAGAAACGAAAAGTAGAAAATGTCATCTAAAGGTTGGTAATAAAATATTGGTTGATGTCAAAAGCTCACATTTGGTGGAGGTGCGGGGTATAGCTCCATCTGCCTTCTCCGACCTGTAAACAGAAGCCGTCCTTTGTCCTAAGTCTCGTGATTGTGCCTCACGAGGCTTCGTCCGTCCTTTCTATGTTGGAGCCACGTATGGAGACCCTCGATAGCGTCAAAGTCAACCGCGTGGCGCCTGTCTGTAAAACCGCGTATGGAGACCCTCGATCACGTCAAAGTCAACCGCGCGGCGTCCTTTGTGTTGGAACCACGTGTGGAGACCCTCGATAGCGTCAAAGTCGACCACGTGGCGCCTTTGTAAAACCGCGTATGGAGGCCCTCGATCACGTCAAAGCCAACCGCGCGGCGTCCTTTGTGTTGGAACCACGTATGGAGGCCCTCGATAGCGTCAAAGCCAACCGCGTGGCGCCTTTTTATGTTGGGATCATGTATGGAGGCCCTCGATCACGTCAAAGCCAACCGCATGGTACCGTTTTTGTGGAATCGCGAAAGAGACTTGTGGCTACACACACCACGTGTCGACCGCGCGATTCTGTGTCCTGTCCTTAGAGACACGTGGGAACGAACTTTTGTCTGCTGACCGCTTAGCACTCGGAAAGTGGACAACCGTTTGGACACACGTGTTTCCGTCCGTGTTTTTGTATTTCATGTTTCCATTACAATCACCCACTGTCACCTTCACTCTTCTTTAATTTTCAAAGTGAAACCCACACCACGTGGGCAACACTTTAAACAAATTCTTCTTACTCTCCGAGAGGAGTTTGCAGTCTCATTATGAGATGAGCAAACAAATCTCATCTACTAATCTATTCATCTATTAATAGGCTTTTAAAGGACGTGTGTGTCTTTTAAAATGTCCTATTATCTTCACTCTTCATCTTTAATTTTCAAGCAAGATTCTCCCTAGCTCTATTTCATTGTTAGGGGGCTTACAAGCTTAAAACACACTTTTTCTAGCCACGTGGGACTTTCTTGTCCCCCCTTTTCTTTGTTCTTTGTTTTTACACGTGTGTTTCCCTTGGGACCCTCTATGTCCCAAGTCATGTTCTTCAATTTCTTCATCATCATCACCTCAATGCATCATCACATGAACTTTCTCCATTGGACAACACGGAAGCCCGGCCGCCATCTTGGATCGACCGGACACTCTTCAAAAAGCGCCAACGGAGCGGTTTTTCGCTCCATGTGACTCATTGTTGTACCTTCTCTCATCTTTTTGTGTTCTCTTCTCTTCTCTTCTCTTCCAGAGGGTTGCACTCACGCGCCCCCTGGCGGAGTTCCTCTTGTTAGAGAAAACTTCTCTTTTTCTTTGAATTTTCTCTCTTTTTGTGTCTTTCTCCTGGCCACCATAAAAACGTGCCCCGGAGGAACTTTTCAATCATCAATTTTTGGACATTGCAATAAACTGAACCGGAAGTGGCCACCTCAGCGCCACCTACGGACCTCTTCCTTCTACTCAACATAGTCCCTCACTGGGCACTGACTCTGTCTTTTCATCCAGAGCCATCCAGCAGTGAGGACTCAAAATTTCTCCAGTCTGAACATTTCTTCTGGTTCACCAAGTATTTATCTTGTTGAACACACTTCAATTTCTACACTGTTTTACTGTTTTAATAAAACTAAATTGAAACTTTTGATGTGCGGGCACCGCACCTAAGTTTTAAACTTTCAAAGTAAAACAGCTTTCTTTTCTTGCTTCTTTGGAGAGTTCAGCCATCTTGAACTTCTCCTTTGTTTGTGCATTTAAAAAGTTCAGCCATCTTGAACTTTTTGTTCTTTGTGTGTTCTTCACACACACACTCTTCATTCTTGTTTCTAAGTAAAACTAAAAGTGCGGGCACCGCGCTCTAGCTTTACTCTTCGTATTGCTTTCCTCTTCTTCAGGCAATTGCAATACACTTTCATTTCTAATTCACTTTCCGCAGTGCAATCTTGATTGGGTGGTGTACCACGCTCGAGGTTGTATTGTACATCTGCTGTTTCTTTATTGAGGTTTTTGGAATTCTCGTAACCTCCACGTGGTCGCCAAATACCACGTGTCGAGAGAGATCCTTCCAAAATCTGACGCTCAATAAAGAACTCACGACGCTACACCAGTTGGGAACCAAAACTCGTCACACGCCCAACTGAGAACACGATCAATACGATACAACCATCACCACACTAACGGAGTGAACGGCCACTTCGTTATACACGTCACAAGCTTAGGTAATCTATCGTTACTCAGTGTATAAGAGTACGATAGTGTCGGTTGCCGACAAGCACCAAATTGCCAACGCGCAGTGACATCACCGACCTACAACTTCACGAACTGAACGAGTCCCATCATACTGGAACCCGAAAGTATAGCTCAGAGTGTACTCGAGAACCCTCGGAGCTGCACACAACGACTTGGACTTCGCCGGACTCGTTCGTCACCGCATATTCACATTACACAAGCCACTTCATTAATCATGGCTACCTCACACGATAATACGGGGTCCCTGTCTGATCACCAGGGTTCGCACGAAGATCTGTTGGAAGTACCCGTGACTACTGATGTGACACCACCGCCGCGGCCGACTGGGGCCGAGTTTGACCACCTGTCACAACAAGTGGCTGCACTCTCGACTCGTATGTCTCAGTTCATAGACGACCGATTCACACCGAATCGACCGACTACACCACGGCGGACAACACGCACACACCGACTTCGCGACGATGACTCAGACGCCTCTTCAGCTCCCTATGTTGGCTACAGAGAGCGTCACGATCGTTACGAAAGACATTACACACCGCACACACGTCATCTACCGCGTAACCCTGACTGGCAACAACAAGGGCAGTCAGATGATCCGCGTCACAGAGATGAGCGTGCGGAAATACCGATCACGACACGTGCTGATTCTCCTCACTCGCTTGTCCGGGTTGCACGTAGCGGTCGCCGCTCGACACCCCCGGAACAACAGCCTAGCCAAGGAGCGACACAAGGCACTTCAGTTTACGCGCCACGTTTTCCACCTCAAGGGGTAGGTCTGATGCCGGCTGGAATGTCAAACGTCCAGGATGGCATCTATCGACCAACCCCCAGAGAACCCTCCGTGGAAGAATTCAATAAGAAATACAGCGGTCGCCACCCAGCCGACTCAATCCAAAAATTCAACGGATTGACAGGTTTCCGTCCCTTCCTGGAAGAATTCGAGGAAGTAGCACACCTGTACGGTTGGAAAGACCACCACAAGGAGGAATACATCACGGGGTGTTTCACTGGGGCCGCCCGCACGTGGCTGAGTAAACTGAGGTATGAGCTTCAGGACATTCCTTGGCCAGCACTGAGAGTACAGATGGTAGATACGTTCGGGAAGCCGAACGAACTGGCCATCTTGGAGAAAAAGTATACAGAGATGCTCCAGAAGGAAGGTGAGAGTACACAAGCTTTCATCTGGGAGTTTATGATACTCGGCGACCGAGTTTACCCGCAACTTGACGATCAGCTGCGTATAAGCCAGTTGCGCCGCGCTCTACATCCCACCATACAGAACGCCGCGCATCACGCATCTACGACGTCGTTCAAGGACTTCGCAAACGCCGTCCTCAATATGGAGGTGGTCTTGCTGTCCTTGGATAAATGGCCGACGGAACCGAAACCCGCAGCTGATTCACAGTCGGGTAAAGGAGCATCGAAGACCGACCAGGAGCCGGCGGCAGCCGCCAGCCCTAAAGACAAAACACACCGGTCTAGGCATGATAAAAAGCCTAGTCAGACTGCTGCCACCAATTCAAACCGACACTCTGCAGCGGACACCCAACCAGAGACCACTCGCACGTTCGACAAGAGTAAGTCGACGTGTTATAATTGTGGCAAATTGGGGCATTTCGTCCGTGAGTGTCGGCAACCAAAGAAGAAGGTTGCAATCAAGCAGTTTGGAGAGCCGGTTACCGACTATGACATCAAAGGAGAGGTGCCTGAAACGGATATCATCACCGAAGACGGCGTTGAGTTTGCTCTAATAAGAGTGGCGGGACAAATCCGCCGGATTCCTCTTCCAGCAGCAGACTCAGCCGCCGGAGCGCCTACTCCTGATAAACCCGACAACGACAGTTCTGACGACTCTGAGGATATACCAGTCAAGGTGCTCGACCGGGCTCCTGCACATAAATGGACCCCGGACGATCTAATCGTTTGGCAGGACACGCTCGACGTCCTTAAACAATCCGTCAAGGAGATTGGGTGCCGTGAAAATAAAACAATAGCCATCATGGCTCCCGGAACCCAATCGCCGACGAAGGGCCACTCCTGCTGCCGAAGACTAATGACAACGGTGTATGAGCAGCTGGTAAGCAGCTGTTCACCTCAAGAAGTCGGAGACTATGATGCCAGCGACAAGAACCCGCGCATCGCCGTCACGATCAACGGAAAGAGTATACGGATGCTCGCGGACACCGGAGCTACGGGCAGCGTTATCACCATTGAACTCGCGCAGGAACACAAGTTCGAAATCGAGCCTGTGTTAATCCCACCCAACATTCAGGGTGTGGGAGGCCAAAGGATCACCGTGGTGGGGCGACTCGCCGCGACGGTCCAGCTAGGCCCCCACGCTGTGCGAGGGCACTTACTAGTGATTACCGGCCGGCACGAAGCCATCTTAGGCCGAGATCTAGGCCGGGCTCTGCACTTAGCTGTGTCCATGACAACAAACAAAGTATACGTGGAGGACGATCTCTTCGAATCCACACTCCGACAAAAATGCATTGAAGCACACATCGGATGGGCTCTGGGAGAAACTTCCGTAGAGGCCCCTGGCAAATCTGCCAGCACCTCTAAGGAAAACCTCGAAACTCCACCCCGTAAGTGACGACGAAAGCAACGGCCACCCACGCTGTCAAGAAACCAAACGCGACGAAAATAAAACAATAATTCACCAGTGTTTATTTCATGACTATGGAAATAAACACCAGCAACCATCAAATATCAACAATAGAAGAGCGGGAGGAATTTGAGAATTGTTGTGTTGAAAAACAACTGAGGACAGTTGTCAAGAGGTGGGGGAGGGGATAAAAGGAACCCCCCAACGAATAAACAACCCCACAGCATCAACAACCCCTCTAAACACTCTCAAATAACTCCCAAAACTCTACAAAATTCATACAACTTTAATTTTCGAAACACTTTTAAACTTTTCAAAATGGCCGCCAATATTTACATATTGGCAACCATTTCAAACATGCAATAAACTACACCGGAACCACGTGGCCTTCACACACAACTGTCAACCACGTGGTACACCTGGGAAAAACGCCGAAGGCTAGTCAAGGACGTTCAGAAGAAAAATCAAGAGCCATAAAAGGGTCAGCAAAAGGAAAAACACCGTGCTCCCCTTTATTATGGACGGACGTCATTGACCATGCTGTTGACAGTAGAGGGATAGAAAACTTCAAAGAGACAATTGCTCTGGGGGCCAGACCAATGCACTGGGACTTCAAAGAAAAAAAAAACAAACAACAAAAACTGCTGGCCATAAACAAATAAAAAAAAAAAGAAGAAAATCAGTTTTGAAGATTTTGTGAGAGCGGACACCTTCAATTAAAAAATAAAATTGAAGAACCTGTCACCCTCTCAATTAAGATCGAATTGTGGGACACCAACTCCTGTCCCACTCCCCCCTAAAAATAATAACAAACAGCAAGGTACATTAGTAACCTTGCTGACCTATTCTTTCCAAAAAAAAAGGCATTAAGGAAAAGAAGGGGAGAAAGTTAATGGGCAACTTCACACCTCGGTGTGAAATAAAATAACGGCCCTTCTCCCTCGAGATTCCTTAGTCCTTTTGTTTATCTAAAAATAATAAACAGGACCGACTCTGATAAGAATTAGATCAACACCTCTCACATCTAATGTCGGTGGGACAACCCCCACCCCCAATAAATAAAGTCGTGAAGAAACCAATTAGAGTAAGGTGTCTTATTCTAAAAGGGGCCGGCCCTTCTAACTTTTAAAATTAAATAAGAAAAGTGACCAAACTTGGTCAATTACCACTTGATTTGCTCTCTTCAAAGAAGCACTCGTTTTATTCATCCTGTCATCTCAATTATATTCACCTTCGATTCTTCAAATCTTCAAGTCCTTTTTGTGCCAAGTTCCAAACTCTAATTTCGGACTTCATCAGTTTTTGTTATTAATCAAAAGCTTGAGTGCCACCTTCAAGCCTTTGAACTCACGTGCAGTGCATCAGGCCTTCAGAACTCTTTGGACCTCTTGAAATAATAACAGAGTGATCGGGGACCGATTTCTGTTATTATTTGGAAGTAACCACCAGCAACGGGACTTTTGAAAAAGTAAGAACTTTTAAACTCTTAAGAAAATATGCCAGGTAGAGGCTCATGGAGAGGAGGCAGAATGATGTCTGCCTCTTCTAGTGAAGATGAGACGGAGAGTGGAACGGCGGGGACCGCTGAACCCCTCTCTCAATCTACCTGCCAGCTACAAAGGGCGGGCGCCGCCAGTGCGCCAGTAACAAGAAGAGAGTCGCCAAACATAATAGATAGGCGCCGCACCTCCTCCGAACCGGAGAATTTTCACCGGCGTGGGGAGAAGCGCCTAAAAGCAAGCTTCAAGCGACCTGCCAATGTCGGGCGCGAAGGGAAGCCTGCTGCTCCAAGCAGCATCGTCCCCTTCGACGTCACGACATCAAAACACTACTGGGAGGAGCGGGAAGACCGCATCGATATTAATACAATGGCATGGGGGGTTAACCAGGCGTTCCGCGATAGCATCGCGCCTGGTCAACCCATTCCGGGTGGAGCTGAAGCAAGAGGGAAGCGTGGGGGAGGTGGATCTGTGCCCTCCCCCCTCGAAGACCTCCACTTGGAGATGCAGAGGGAGGCTGCCCTTCGCCAGGCAGCCAGAGATAAAAAGGAAGGGGAGGACAATCTGGCGTACCTCCGTGCGGTTTGCGCCCGCCTTGTCGAGCTGGGCTTACCGTGTACGGCGCAACTCCCGAAGGAGGAGCTCCTGCAAATCGAGGCCCGACTCCAAGAAGCCGCCCAAGTTACGTCATCGGCCACGTCATCACCTCCATCCTCAAACTCGCCAGCAACCCTGACAACTGGCCTCTCCACATCTCCTTCTCCACCCATAACGCCACCAGAGCCTTTCCAACACTGCTCACCGGTGCCGTCAATCACTCCGCCGCCTCCTCCTCATACACCATTATCGTCACCACCAACCTCCCGATGTGCCACGCCTCCACGCAGCGAGGCCGCCACACCAACTCCGACTCCAAAGCTACCTTCCATAGTGGTGGTTCCCCAACCTGTTCGTGTTCAGGTTCCCACTGGGGCTCGCCCCAAGGAGCCTCAACAGTCCTACAGGGGCCACCACTCTTCTCGAGACTCTCTTCAACGGCCACAACCACGTCGCTCTTCGCCACGTGGTTCCCATCTTTCGCCCCGACGCCGACCCGACGGAAGAAGTCAGCAGGAACAACGTGGTTCCTCTGGACGCGGCCCTCCGCCGCGTAATAACTTCGACCCAAGGGTCAGGCAAGACCTACAGGATCACCGAGTCCAACTGGACCGCGACCATCGCTATGAAACTCGGGGCCCTCCTACTTGGGTCCCGCGTCGCTCTCCTCCTCCGCCACCTCCGGGCCGCCCTTCTGGACAACCTACGCCTACACCTTTGATGCCGCCACCTTCCGCAGAGCGTGCCGCGTTCTTGAAAAAACAGAAGGCCATCACAAACCTTCTGCAAGACGTCATGCGACAGGGAGGTGACCCCATGGAAGCACTGGGCCGTGCACCAGGAAGTGCCAAGCCACTGGAGGCGCTGAGCAGGAAGTCGGCATCGAAGCGACTACGTCAGCGGGCCCGCGATATGGCCCGGTCCGCCTTGCGCCATGCCAGGCCTATCACGGGCGCATCAGTTTCTTTGGAACCTGCGGCTCCAACACCAGCCCGACCAGCCGCACCGCCCACTGTACCCCATGCCGGGGCTACTCTGGGGCGGTTACCGCTGGATCATCCGTTCCGTGCAGCCACCTCCGGCGAGAGGTTGCTCAACAATCGGTGGGTCACTTGGCAGCGCGAAGTGCGCTCTGCCAACACCCTTTACATAGGACACTTCTCTTTGGAGGAAGGGTTTCCCCGTCTGGACCTCCCTCCCCGGGAGCGATATGTCGTGGGACTCTCCCGCCTAACAAGTGTCCTCATCACCATCGTCTTCCCAAGAAGACGGATTGTTGAAACCACCAGTTTCGCCGGAGATGCCATCGATGAAGCCACGGAAGCCCTTTTGGGAGCTTTCGTCAACTCCGTCTTTAGACTGCCAGCTGGACAGACGTTCCGTACCAGCCGTCACTACATTCCGGAACCGGATCCTCGTTACCGAATCGCCGTCTTATGGGACGCCGCTTGGGCTACCTTGTACAACAAGCGGTCCTCCCGCAAGATTATCGGGGACCGGGACATCTTCAATATCTTCCACCGGGATCTACCTGACGACCAGGGGCAATGGCTGTCTGCCGCATCCAGCTACCGATGAGGCCAGGTCCGGCGGGATTACCCCCCCGTACGGTTCATGGACCCAGGATCCTCCCCACCCTCCGCAGCAGGGATAGCTGCGCGCCACATGTACTCATGTGGTTGCCACCCATCCGGGTGGCATTATCGAAAAATTTATAAAAAAATAAAATACGTTGCAACTGTTCTTTTCTTTTTAGATTTCAATAGCGGCTCGCCACTCAGCGAGCATTAATTATCTTTGTTTTATGTTTTCAGCCTTTTCCAATTTTTAAGGGCGCTGACACTTCGGTGCCAGTGCCTTTCCATAACCACCTCTGTACACGGTAAGTCCTCAGCCACCCATGTCTCCCCGCTGCGTAACTTGAAAACCTTCCACCCTTGGCTGGAGTACGAGGACGTACTCCAAGCAAAGTTGGAGGGTATGTAACACCCTGTAAATCGTGATCCCGCCAAAACCATAGCCTGGGGGGTAAACAACTCTCAACCGTCCCTCCCTCCTCTCTGACTCACCTTTCTGACTCATGCCCAAGTGGCGGATTGATACATAAAGGACCATGGTCACTTGGACCTGGTTACACCTCGCAGGTGTACACAGGTCCAAGGTATAAAAGGACCATGTTCCTCTTTGTTCCTCAGTTCTTTCCTTTGCCTGTTTTTGCGATACATTCCAAATCATGGGCCTGAGGATTTCCAGTTAGTATTTTACTATTCACCCTTGTATCTGTACTTCTTACAAGGAATGAATAAAAGTGTTGTAATAAGAAGTAGCGTTGTCTCTATGTCTTTATGCTAATAACTTCTCTTCAGAGGCCGGAGGTTTCATAGGGCAGGAGCTATACGATTCTCAGCAGCTACAACATCTTCTCTAGTCGGAATACCGATGGAGAAGATGTATATCAGCATCAACCGGAAGAGAGAGAGATGGCCGCCACTCTCCTGCATTGATTTCACCCCCATGCAGAAGAGTGACTTCAATCTATCTCCATCCAGCTCTCTCTACAGCTCGGATCTTCTCTGTGCAGGTGTCATACTGCTCAGAGAAGAAACGAAAAGTAGAAAATGTCATCTAAAGGTTGGTAATAAAATATTGGTTGATGTCAAAAGCTCACACTTTAGATCAGAGATCGGCAACCTATTTTTAAATGTGGTCACAGGTGCGTTGAAAGACAAATTAATTTCACAGATCCATTCAAAATTTGAGAATGCTCAAATGGAAAATTTAACAAGTTGGACAAGTTTATTCAATCAATACATACATTGGCTATATATACAATCGGCTATATTCTTTCTTTCAGAAGTAAAATTAAGAGAAACATCAAAGTTTTTTAAAAAAAACTAGAAGGGTACCTTAATCACTTAAAAAGTCACAAAAAAAAGCTTATTTTGAAAGATATCAACATGAGAATATCCTTAATTTTTCCCTTCTAGTTTATAAAACGCATTCAAGTTTCTTTTATTTTTTGCACCTGAACGAGAGTTTGAGTCATTTAAAGCTTTAAAACATCCTTATTATGTCAATCTGCAAAAAGTTTGGCCGCATTTCCGATCTCAATAAACATATCAGCACCAGTGGACAGTAAAAAGGTCACACCAACAAACAAAAAACGTCAAATTCTATTATTGGAATTGAAATGTGACAATAAAATTCGCCATATGTGGCGATTGACGATAGTGTTGCTTTTACATCTGTTTTAAATGTTTGCATTATACATTATTCTGTATACAAAGACATAAATACCTGTGCACAACATAGAGAATTTTAAAATCATGTACTTTTACAAGATCGATCGATACAGTACATTTGAAGTGCCCCAATTTTATGGTTAATTAATATCAAGCAATTATTATAAATTGGGGGTCCTATATTATAACGGATATTTAAAATTCAATGTGTTAAGAAACATTCTGATGGAGAACGTATGTTTTTTTTGGTTGATGAATTTAAGCGCATATATCTATTATGTATATGTAGGATATGAACGTTTTTTTTTTTTAGAAATGTTTGTTCTTCATTAATTAAAGATCTTAAGACCTTTTAAGTGTTATAGCAAAAGCAAAAAAAAAAAATGTAGAGAAAAAATTTTGAAGTAAGAAAAAAAAGGTCTTTCGACTGTTCTACTTTAAATTTCCAAATGTATCATACATTTATGGATGAGCACATAAATGCAAGAAGAAAACTGCAAGAGAAAATCAAAAGAGGCAAAACCATCAGTTTCCTGTTTTCGTGCATAAACTCATTAGGATGAGCAAAGAGAGATTTATAATGGAATCCAAAATGGCATCATACCATCATCTATCTATATAAAGACAAGAGCAACTTCTTAAGAAGTAAAGTGGAAAAGAAACATCTTTTCCTATACTTACACTACTGTACATATAAGTACAAGTATTTTATTTTACTCTTTACAACAAGCAAAAGCTGCAAAAGTTTGCAAAAGCTCATTGGAATTCGTAGTAGAACAACATACTGTAACAAAACATTGTGTACTCGTCCGATTATATTGTTTTATTTCCTTTACCAGATCGATTTTAGTGGAATGTTTACTCTTTAATTCGAGATTTCAAAAAAAAAAAAAAAGTATTCTTCATTTGTCATCAATGTCAGCAAAAATCATTATAATTATCAGCGTGTGGGCCTGTATGCTATAATTGAAAATTGGAAATGTGGGCAAAAGTTGTTTACCCATCTTTTTACAGATAACTTTTAAATGCCACAATATTAAATGATGATATAGATCTATTTGCACATTTTGAAAGGTTTTGATTTTTGTGGCATTTTTGAAAAGATGAAGGTTGATCCTTTTTTTTATACAAACTTTGAAGTGGAGACAATAAATAGTCTACATTTTGTAAAAAAAAAATTGAGGATCGGTCCAATTCATAAACCCATAATGCCAACGAAACCCATTAGGCCCGACCATTCACGCGAGTCGAAGCCTAGTAGGACTAACAAGCCCAGGAAGTCCATTAGGACCACAAAGCCCATGTGCTGAGGTTTTGCAATAGTCTACAGGGTAATAAGGCCTACAAAGCTCATGTCTTTATTATTATTACTCGCTTTTATTTAACTTCGTAATTTGTTAGTTTGTTCCCATCACCTTCTGAAATATTTGAAACAATGACCAACATTACCGTGGGCTCCAACATTACCAAGGGCATAGAGACCCTAACCACTACGCCAACAAGACAAGAGGAGATTAGATTTTGTTTTACTTTTTAGACTTTTTTTTTATAAAAGCGAGTATCACAAAAAACATACTCATGGGCTTTATGTCGACCTTAACTTTGAAGTATTCTAGTATAGAACACTTTCAATTTCTTCTTCAACTGCTGTCTAAACTTGTGTTTTCTTTTGTCTTTTACATTTCTAATATCTACCATAATTAATAATACGTAAAAACACACAGTGAAGGCAGAATTTTGTTGTTTACAATTGACGATTTTTATACTTTGATCCTTTTTTGATCAAGGATTAAATATAACATTTTACGACAGTTTGGGATTGCAACCTAAACACTTTTTTTTCTTTAAGAGCCTAGAAATAGCGTTTATTTCAAAATTTCTCCGAATGTAGGCGCTGCGATCGTTGTTGATTGAAAAACGGTTTTTTAATATTTTTCTCCGGGTTCGAAGTCACATAATAATTAATAGAAAAATAATTTCGCGTGCTAATCTTATAAAAAGAAAACATCGTGAAGCCAATAGATTAATGCACATGCTAATTTTTATGTGATTGTTCTAAATCGTTTTTAACGAGAGTTCTTCAAATGTTTGTGAGACGGTTTTTTGGCCCTATGGGACTTAACATGGAGTTAAAAAAACGTAAGATTTTAAATGTTATTTAAAAATAGAAAGCCCTTTTAAAATTTAGAAAAAGGAATAATCCTGAAGGCAATAAACACGTGTAAGTACGTGCTAATTTTTCTGATTGCTCTAAATCATTTTTAATCAGAGTTCTCTTAACTTTTGTTGGACGGTGTTTTAGTCCTATGGGACTTAACATGGAGTTAAAAAAACGTACGATTTTAAACGTTATTAAAAAATAGAAGGACCTTTTCAAAATTTATAAAAAGGAAACATCGTGAAGCCAATACATGAATATATGTGCTAATTATTTTGTTATTGTTCTAAATCGTTTTTAACGAGAGTTTTTCAAATGTTTGTGGGACGGTTTTGGGGCCAATGGGATTTAACATGGGGTTAAAAAAACGAACGACTTTGAACCTTGTTTAAAAATAGGACCTTTTCAAAAATTATATAAATCGAGCACGTGAAGAACAATACTTTTTATTGCATTTTGTAATTTACTGTATTTTAATTGAGCGATTGTGAGGCGATTTCTTGCAGTTTTAGTAACACCATATAAGAACACTCAATTGTCTCGTTGTCGTCTGCTCAAAACAACAGGATGGACGTGGATCTAGGCTCTTAATTAAAATATTTTAACTTGCAAGATTTATTTCTTTAACAAAGAAGAAAAAAAGGCAAAAGTGATATTTTTTTATATAGTTGATAAATTTCACAACGAATAATGGAAATCTTGGCCTAATTGTCAGCAAAAAAGATCATTAATCTTTTTTGCTTATGGATAGTCTATATGTTTAAAGAATTATCTTTTAATATATTCATAAGCTTATATTCACTCTTGCTTCCGAATAACGTTATCCGTTATTATATTTAAATGCTTTCAAGATAGAAACTAAAAAATGTTTTCATTCTTATATTTTTTCTTTGCTGCGTAATAATCACTGATTAGAATAAATGATTGTTTTTTTATGTCATATGTAAGATTAATTTGTGGGAAGTAATTTGGCTCCACCTAAATAATGTCACTCAAACAATAAATATTGATTTTTTGAAAAAAGAAAAAAAAAATAGTTAATTATTATCAAAAACTGACATTTCTTTTGTAATTTTAGAAAGAAAGAAAAAAGCACGAAGGCGTTTATACATCTCTTTAATTCATTTATTTGTTGTTTCTCCACAAGAATATAAAATCTCACTCACTAATTTGTTTAACTTCTAAATTGAATTAGAAAAATTTGTATTCAACTGAAGTCTGCAGTTGTTTCTAGAATTACTGGCAAATAAGTTTTTTTTGTATGGAAGAAAAGGTATTATGTGGAATAAACAAGGAACGAATTCCAGGAATAACTTCTGTATGTAGATTCTTTTTTTTTTAGAAAATAAGCCTAACAGTTCCACATTTTTTAGCATTCTACTTCAAGAATTTTGTGGCTAATCAAGTTTTTTTTTTTTTGGGGGGGGGGGGGGGCTAGTTAGGATGTTTTATGGATAGTTGTTTACTTTGGTTATTCTGTATTTCAGAAGAGCTACACTAAAGCCCTTGCTAGAGAGAGCTCAATGAACAGAACTCTGAAAAAAACTTCTGAAAATTACAATTACTCTTATGTAATTCAGCGCCATCTAGCTAAACAAATTGTGACTTTTTTCTCTTGTTTTCCGTTATGTATTTTTAGAGTTCTATTTCAATTTTTCTGAGTTTTCTGAAATAATGTTTTCAATATTATTTCAGAGTTTTTGGGCGAGATAATACTTTGACCTTGATTCAGTTTTCCATCATACCATTGGCAGCCTATTATAATTATTCAATTTATTAAGTGGAATTTATGCTTTCAGATGTTTTTTCAGAGATCTTTTTTATCGAGCTCTAGAAAGGCCTTTAAGGTGAAATTGAAATTGTGTTAGAAACTAGAATTGTGGCTTGGAAGTATTATTTAATAGTATTTTCTTTAAGTGATTGCGCTACGTTTCTAGTTTCTAAAACATGAGTTTCTTTTATTTATACTTTTCAAAGAGCCCTGAGTTTGAGGGCTGTTTTATACTTAAAAATTGGTCCTAACTACAGTAAGTCAGTGTTGCACGAGTATTTTTCATCTATTTGTGATGTTAGAACTAAGGAAAATGGAAGCTCTAGTTTTTTGATTAGACTAATATTTTTAAACAAAAAACAGAGGGTATATTGCAAAAATGTCATAGAATATTTGAGAAGTAACAAAGAAATTTTGTTATTATTATATGGAGTCTTCATGGAACCCATTTTAACTCTTAGTAATATTTACAGTATTATTAATATTATAACTATAGTAACTGTTCCAATTTAGGGATGTCCAGTTTCATGTTTAATAATTTCTTTTTGGCCTGGTTTTAAAGCGTAAACTACGCCCGTAGAACTCTGGTTATTCTTTCTTTCACACTTGAAAAGTACTTTAGAAAGTAAAAGGAGTAAGATTGGTCACTTAAGGGTATTTTCAATGTTGATATCTTTTAAAATAAGCTTTTTAATGTCATTTTGAAAATAACCCAACTTTAAGCAGACTATTTTTTTCTACAGACAAAGTTAATTTTAAAAGATAACATGAATATACTACTATATATTAAGTGATTCAGCTACTGTTCTAGTTTCTAAACACTCTTTCAATTTCTTCTTAGTGTTGCTTCTGAAATACCAGGATAACAGGTGGGCTTTAACAAGGGGGGGGGGGGGGCTATAAGAAATGGAACAGATTTTTGAAAGTTTATTCTTGAAATATTTATTCGCCTATTCTTAGGTCTTTGGTTCACCATTTGCTATTCATGTTGTATGCAGTTCTGATTTCCATATACAAAAGTGGTAAAAAAGCAAAACATAAAAGGAGAGTGAATTATAAATTCCTAATGGACCTTGAATACTTAATACCTGGTGCTAAATGTATATTGGATAGAGTTCCAACAGTTTAGTAAATTATGCATAATAGCATACGTATACACATGTTGGTTTATTTACTAAACCACTGAAAGCATCTCAGATATTGGCGCCAGGGGCAAAAATCTTGAGTGCCCCCCCCCCCCCCTCCAAAAAAAATATTTTTTTACAATAGTAATAGGGCCTACATAAGCAAACAAAAAATGCTTTTGTCGGTCAAAAAAACCTGGTTTGAGGCTGGAATTCAGAGATTAAACAAACATTATATATATATTAAGCCAGGTCTGTGTGTGTGTGTGATTAATGCTGTACAAACAAGGACAAAAACCTTGAAGCACGTCGGAATTTATATAAATTTAAATGAATAAATGAACCGCTTTTTTTCTCAAGGTCAACTATATGTTGCACACTCCCCATCCAAGAACCCCATGATATTAAATTGGAGAGGGGGAAAAAGGTTGGAAAGTGTAGAAGGGGAGGTGGAGAGAGAAACGTGGAGGGGGAAAAGTGGGTGGGGTGACTGAAATTGAAATGAAAGGAGTAAAAAGAACAAACGACGCGCATGCGCACACCAGAGAAAATGAAAAACTCATTTTCTCTTTCAAATATAAAAAGGGGAGGGGATAATAGTCGCAAAATTAAACCAGAATTTATCACAGGCAATTGTGCCCAGCATTAGAATTTGTTTTGCCCAGCCCTTTTATGAACGTCATCAATTTCTAATTGGGTTTCTTACTTGGTCTGACATCATAAAAGAGCAGAGGAAAAAAAATTCTAATGCTGGGCAAATTGCCTGTGAATTTTGCTCCCGTCATTTATGACGGGTTACCCCACTAGTCTAAGTATAATAACCTTATCCAGACTGGAACTGCAGTCTCGAACCACATTTTTTTTTATGAAATATGCATTTTTTTGTTTTTGGTTTGCCTTACTTTATTTTGAAAATGTCACAAAATTTCAAATTCTCGTTTTAACAACAAATCAATAATTTAGACATTTATTTTCTTTTTTATTTATTTTTCAATTTCAGGTTTGCATCGTTCAAAAGAAGGATACAAAGAGAATGTATGCAATGAAATACATGAACAAAACTCATTGTCTGTCAAAAGACGCAATCAGAAATGTTATTCGTGAAATCGAAATTTTGACTACACTCGACCATCCGTTTCTGGTCAACCTTTGGTTTTCGTTTCAAGACGAAGAGGACATGTTTATGGTTGTTGATCTACTTCTTGGTGGCGATTTACGGTATCATATGCAACAGGATGTTCATTTTAATGAGGACACCATCAAAATTTATGTTTGTGAAGTCGCTTTGGCATTAGACTACCTTCAATCAAAACACATTGTACACAGGTAACAAACTCAACTAACTATTAAAGACTTTGATTTTCTTGCTTATAGGCATGATTGTTTTTACACAAAATAATAATTGTATTTTTTTACGTCTAATGATGATTCGCTTTATAAGCAAAACATTGAGTAATATAGAAAAACTCAAAATTTAAAACCAATTATTCATAAAATATCCCAGGGATGTGAATTTGGAACCGCCAATCTTGTCATTCTTTAAGGCTGGAGCCAGACTACTCGTGCTTGGTGAGGTAGCTCGTCGACAAGCCCGAGTAAAGTGGACGGACCCGCGAGCAGCGATACAAGTAGCACGAGTAACGCAACCCAAGGGCACGTCTGGCTCCACTTGGTGTCGGTACATCAAAGAGGTGCTTGTCTAGAATTGCATGTCACGGAAGGGGATGAGCCCAGTTTAGTTGACTCGCGGTAGTCGTGGCGGTTCTCCCAACAATGAGTGCAAGGTAATAAAACTTGCAATGGTAATCAAAACGTCGTCGTTTGCTCGAGTCACTAAACTCTCAACCCTAAGTTGACAAGAGACCAAGCCCGACAAGTCAGCAAGGGCACAAGCCCGAGTACAAGCACGAGTAATGTGGACCCAGCCTAAAATTAATAAGGGACAAATGGAAATTAAATATTTTCGTATAATTTGCTCTTTTCTAGAGCCTAATCAATCTAATTAAATACATCCTAATTGCAAACAGATGGAATAAATGGTGAAGTTCAGGTTAAAACGTTAAATATGATATACATGTATGTACTATATAATATGTATGATATTTTTGACATTTTTCCAGAAAAAAAATCATGATTTTTTTTTCTAATCCTCCTGATAAATTTTGAAATCAAAAGTTTTGCAAAGTACATATCTGATTGCCCAAAAAAACTTGCATTGTGTTTCTTGAAAGAAAAAAGTTTCATCTGTCTTGCAGCTATTTTCTTATACAAAAAAAAAATCCAATCCACTTTCTCAACTTCGATCTATTTCCTTTTTTATATTGGTATTGTAAGAAAATATTACTGCATGCATTTGTTGAAATATAGTATATGTACTGTATTTTTAAAGGAAACATTCTGATGGACACATGTTAAGAGAGATTGGGTAGAATGTTTTGATTCTTCTGCCATTTTTCATTTTAAAATTCTAGAAGTAAGAGAGAGAGAGAGAGAGAGAGAGAGAGAGAGAGAGAGAGAGAGAGAGAGAGAAAAAAGATGGTGCACTTTAAGGTCATCTTTTCTGGAAGGAACCTTGAGTACATTTTCATGGAGTTAGTTCTATTGAGAGAGAGAGAGAGAGAGAGAGAAAAAAAATGTTCTTGAAGGAATTTCTCAAGACTGGAATAGCAACAAAAAAAATAATTTAATCATTTCGTCTTCTTTTGTGCATTTAGAATTTATGTTGGCATTTCAACTTTTTTTTTTTCAGATAGAAAAAGGAAACTTTCTTAAGTTACAAATGTATTTTTTCTTTTTCTAAGGAGAAATACGAAGTTGACATTCAAAGTCTCGGCATTGATTTCTTCAGGTTTTGAAGGGAAAAAAAAGTTTTTCTTTACATGTAAAATATGTGTGTGTGGTTTATATGCGTGTGTTCTGATTGCACGATAAACTTACGAGGCGTGTAAATAACATTACTTGCAACTGGAACCAATCTACTTTTAAATATTAAGTTTCTTGGTAGAATTACTAGAAAAGGATTGAGTTTTTTTCTTCTTCTCCTGTGTGTGTGGTGGTAGTTTTGAATTTTAGAACCTGGTGGGAGTTTTTATGGATAGACAAGGTTGTGCAATGCATATTAGGCAATTTTTATTTATGATTTATGCTTGATTTTAGTTTTGAATGTTTCGATATCCGCTTTTCTGTGTGTGTATGATGTTTATTTGAATGTAAAAAAGAAGCAAATCTCAATCATGGTTTTTTGAGAGAAAAATCAATCTCTTGAGCATTTTTTTTCCTCGGTTGTTTTTTTCCAAAAAACAAAAAGTCAATGGCGTTAGGGCTGGTTTAGTAACGCACTGAAGTTGAACATTTCTTCTAGCTGAAGTTGAACATTTTTTCTAGCCGAAGATGAACCTTTTTTCTAGCTGAAGATGACATATTTTGTCATGTAAACTTCTCAACATTAAGCGTGTGCATTTACTTGTGAGATGAAGATGACATTTTTTTTTGGCTGAAACTGAGGGTTCTAGCTGAAAGTTTGTTAAGCTGAAATATCCGTTTTCATTAGATACTAGTGGGGTAACCCGTCATAAATGACGGGAGCAAAATTCACAGGCAATTGTGCGTATGCGCGTTGTTTGTTCCTTTTTTACTTCTTTCATTTCAATTTCAGTCACCCCCTCCCACTTTTTCCCCCTTACACGTTTCTCTCTCTCCGCCCCCCTCTACACTTTCCAACCTTCCCCCCCCCCCCCTCTCCAATTTAATATCATGGGGTTCTTGGATGGGAAGGGTGCAATATATAGTTGACCTTGAGAAAAACAAAACGGTTCATTTATTTAAATTTATATAAATCCCGACGTGCTTCAATGGTTTTGTACAGTTACTCCACACACACACACACACACACACACACACACAGACCTGGGATATTATATATATAATTTCTGCTTATTGTAACTGATGAGCTAGTGGTCTTATCATCAGATTAGGCCTATAACTATCAACCAATAGGAATGTAAAAACGGCACTGCATGCTAATAAATGGCCTCAGGACTTCGAACTCGTGTATTAAAATAGTCTTTGAGATGTTGGGAATTAATTTTACGTGAATTGAAAAGCTTAGATGTTTTATTGTAGCTACTAGCTGAAGATGACTGAGCACACTAGCTGAAAGCTTTATTGATAAACAGCTAAGCTTCAGCAAAACTCATTCCTCTTCAGCGTGCAACGAAACCAGCCTTTAGGTTTGAAGTAATTCAAATGAAGCAACCGTCTTCCCCCCCCCCCCCCCCAATTGTTTTCATATTCCAATATGAAAGAAATTTGTTCTTTAAAGTTTGAAATTGCAAGCTGTTTGTTATTTTCTTGCATTCACTTTATTTGGCTGTTTTATTTGAAAAGATTTTTTTTCTTTGGCTCAATTTACATAATTTACGCAAATATACAGGAAAAAAAAGGAAACCTTAACTTTATATGATTTTGTCATTTAAATAATTTACTTTTTTTTTTGTATTTTTTTTTTTGGCTTCTTGATTTCCTTACGTTTTGCAATTTCTCGGATTTTACTAAAACTGCTTAAAATTTAACGAAATCAATTGGGATTTTTTATGGTTCCCCATTGGCATGCCACTTGTTAGTGGTTCTCAAACATAGTGATATTTCTAAGTTATAACACTAGTATACCACAGATTTATTCGAGAACGTAGATGGAGACTACACATATTCAATAATGTAAAGAGACTTCTGTAAAATACATTTGGGGAAACACTACTTTTAATATAATCCTGTAACTATAATAGGTTAGGAAATTTACGCTTTACTTTTATTAATATTTGGGACAAGAGCCACGTTTTAAAATGAATTCTTACAAATGCGAATCACAAAATCTACAAACATTTCCCAAATGTGATTTTACAATTGTAATGTCACATGCTAAAAGTGTGCTACAGAGAGAAAAGAGATACATAATATGAAATTGGGGAACTACAAGTGTTTGCTAACAACTTACGCCAAGTGTAGAGAGTTTCCTGTGTATACTTTAAAACTAGAAATAACAAAATGAAAATACTTACTGTTTTGAAGGATATATGTGTGTGTGTCTTCAAATAGGAGCTATATTAAAGGTAGCATGAAATACTAAAATTATTTGTAAGGGGGTGGGCGTTCACAAGTAATTTACATAAAATCTATACTCTCTAGAGATTTTCTATGTACATTTTGCATTTTGGATATACTTCACTGAAACTATTACAAATTACAATACAGACGCCCTCTAGCTTGCTAGTTACATTTTTTTAAGCACAATATTAAATTTAAATATGTAGATGCGCATGAAATTACTATGCTTTTTTTTTAGCATCAATTAGCAATGAATTTAAATTGGGAGTCGAATTTGTGTTCATGAAAAAAGAAAACTTTTTAAACAGAATTATTTATTAATTACAAGAGACATTGTGTACAAAAAATGAAACGCATTTGTAAATAACAGATTTTAGAGTAAACATGTAATTTTTTTAAATATTACCGTTTCACTTAAAATATATTCAACTGCTACAATGTACATGACTAGTTTTTCTTCACTATTTTATAATTTTTAGCAGGATTTTTATTAAATCTGCCATATGCCTTTTTAGTAAGGCCATAACGTTTATGCAATTTTTTTTAAAGAAGATATATATTTTATGCAAATAAAAAATAAACCCCAAAAAATGCAAAATAGGCAACGAAATTGATCGTTTATGCAATTAAAAAATATGCTGTATATTATATAGCAAAAAGCATGGTTAATTATATTTCTGATGCAATTAATAGCTGCAATTATCACAAGCAGTAGCAGAAAATGTACAATCAAAACGATTTGTTAAGAAACCCTTTGCAAGTTTTTTAAAATAAATAAGTTATACTGATTTAAGCAAATTGTCAAGGATTGTGCAATTTATGCATTTATACAATATTATTACTTCAAATAGGGCACTCTTATGAAATCATAGTGTACCTAAAAGGGAATGAAACCATGAGTATTCGTTTTGTGTATTTTATGCAAACTTATATAGTATTAGTAATTAATAGGGCTCGGATTTTTATGAAATATCAAGCAAATGTTTCTCAATTTGTGGCTCGAGTGCCAATTGTGAAGTAGTCATCATCAGCATTAGAGCAACTGCAATTATGCTTTTTCTAATATAAAAAGGGCTGTTTAGAGGTTATATGTCTGGTTACTATCAGCTGTCAACTAGAGTTATAGTCTCTAACCAGTGTTTTTGATTGAAAAAAAACCATAATTGTTGGTTGGTGTAAATTGGGGGATTGTTACTTCACAATTGGCTTTTGAGCGACAGATTGAAAAACATTTGCCTTATATTGCTTATAAATCCTATCCTTAATAATTAATACCGAAGTTAATTTCTTTCCACGAGATTTCTTTGGACATTTATTTCAATGTTAATTATTTTATATTTTTTTTTTGGTAAAAAGGTGTTCTGGTTTCATATACATAAAAGATTCAGTTGTTTGAATAGAACCATGTGGTATGTTCTTATTTGTCTTGTAAAGACTTTTTTATATAAAAGAATAGAATGTACAGCGGATTTATTAGGCTACTAACATCTTTCAAAATTTATCACGAAGTTGCCTTTTGTTATGAATAAAAGGTTAAACTTAAACATGTCTATAGTTAATTTGAAGGCGTTTAAGTGCAGTAGAACTCGATGTAGTATATAAAAGTTTTACTTTTTGTTCTTCAAGTAAATAAGACTTTTTTGTATATTAGCTTAGTTCACTTTTATGGTTCCTAAAATTAATTTTGTGGTTTTCAGACATTTGTGATGTCATCGTCTCATAACGTGGTTATATAAGTTAATGGTATTTCAGTTTTAATTAAAGTCTTCTTGTATTGTTCTTTGCTTAGATATCATCATCATCAACATTAGACTTGCAAGATTTTTATTTTGCTTGCTTAAAATTGACCCTTAGATACATTGGCCACACAATTCAGTTTAATGTTCTGAAGAGTATGTGGTACTTAAAAGCTCTACTTGTATTATATAAAATAGCTACAGGAGAATTGTTTCCTTTAGTGTTTTGAGTGAGAACTTAAACAGGAACAAAGAATGTGTGATGATGATGGTGGTACATGCAACCCATATTGTATTATACTGTTAAGTACAATACATATATGTACATGTACGTGATGCTGCTTGCACGGGGTATTTATTTTGATTAACAATTTCGTTAGTGTTGTTGTGCATTAGAAGTGCACCATTACACAGAGCCAATCAATAGCTTTTGAGTTTGGACACAAATGGATGATAGAATCTGAACAAAAGGAAGGAACTTGTGATGGAATTAATTTCTTGTTTTCTTCTTCTTCTTTTTTTTTTTTTTTTTGGTAGGGCCTAATGTTGCTGCTGTACCTTTTACTAAAACTGGGAGTGCTTTTAAGCTTAACGAAGTTGTCTTACAACTCACGTTTGCAAAATATAAATTATTCTTAAAAGGAAGCTCTTTTTTTTTAGTTTTAAGACAGTTATTATACCTATAATTTTTTTTTACATGAAACCCCATTCTCTTGAAACTCCTGTATATTCTACAACAACCTTTAAGGAGTGTTTTAGAAACTTAAAGGGACCCATTAGCTCCAGAAATTTCTTGTTGAAATATTGTCAAGACTAAATCTAACAATTGCGAAAATGAGTTTTTAAAATAAAAAATGTAAATGTAATTAAAAAAAATTAAAAAGTAATAGGCTTTTCAGAAATGGACTTCATCAGACAGATGGGCCACCAAACTACATACAATATGATTTTATTAAGTTAATAACTTTCTTTTATTTTAAAATATTTTTTGGCAATCTTTGGGTAAGTCTTGACAATATTTCATCAACAAATTCCTGGGGGTTATATGGTCTCTTTAAGAATCGGAATTGAATCACTTAAGAGTGTTAACCATGTTTAGATATCTTTAAAAAGTATACTTTTTTGTTGTTGAAAAGCCAAAGCATTAAGAAAATGTACTTTTGGAACAGTTGATTTTCGAACTTCTGATTATTTTGTCTCTCAGGAGCAAAATTAAGAGAAACTAGAAAGTATTTTAGAAACTAGAAAGTGTAGCTCAATCACTCAAGGGTATTTTAATGTTGACATCTTTCAAAATAAACTTTTTATAGACAAAAGTTATAAAATATTGTCTTTTTAAAGTTAGGTCAATTTCAAACTCACATAAAAAAGCTTATTTTGAAAGATATCAATAGCAAAATACTCTTAAGGGATTGAGCTGCCCTTCTAGTTTCTAAAACATTTTCTAGTTTCTCTAGTTTTTCTTTTGAAAAATCAAAGAGTTCTAAAACCAGCTGTTCATAAACCATCTTAAGAAATTCATTTACTATTCATATTTTAAAAAGAATGACTTTCAATTTTTTCTTCGAATTGCTTTAGAAAATCAAAATACCCAGAATCTTGATCTTGTTTATCTCATTAATTTATATATTTTGCAATTGCTACTTATGAAATATCTTTACTTGAATGCAATTTTGTTGACTATCATAATTTATTTTCGTTTTTTTATTTTCGTTTTTTTATTTTCGTTTTTTTATTTTCAAAAAAAAACCCGAAATGAACGAAAAATCTTCGCCTATTTCAATAAAAAAAATTGTATGTTGTGTTCAAACTTAAATAAGAAATAATGGAAAAATGTTGTACATTTATTGTTATTGTATTCACTAAGTCCTATGTTGATTGTTCTCATTGATTAATTATTAATGTGTAACAAATAACTGGATTAATGTATCCATCCAACTGTGAACAGTATGGGATCAAGGAAAATTGCTTTAATCCTGGTGTCCATTCAATTTAGTTGCAATACACACAATTATGTGATGCTGTGTGCACGTATTTGGCATTAATTCACAAAAGTAGTATTACAACAGTACAATCAATACCTTTTAACACGAAAACGGGTAGCACGATAAGTTCAATAACACGAAATATATTTTCAGTCATAAAAATGGTGGGGGGTAGGTGAGTTCGGTAAATGAGTAAGGTGGTTTTAAAGTGTAACCTTCTCTCCAATTCTGATTATTCTGTCTTTCAGGTCCAAAATGAAGAGTAACTGGAATGTGTTTTAGAAACTAGAAAGGTAGCTCAATAAGTTAAATGTATTTTCATGTTAATAACTTTCAAAAAAATAAGCTTTTTATGTCAGTTTGTAAATGACAACATTTTAATTAAACATTATTTTTGAATTTTTGTCTATAAAAAGTTTGTTTTGAAATATATGAACATCAAAAATACCCTTAAGTGAATGAGCTAACCTCCTAGTTTTAAAAACTCTTTTCTAGTTCCTCTTAATATTGCTCTTGAAATTTAGATTTCGAATATTCGTTGACTCGGTTGACTTGGTTCGTAAACCATCTTATCACAAAAAAATTGTGGTAAGAGTCACTTAAATAAGTCACTAAAAATATTCGGGTTCCATCCATCTTTTTTATGGTCGAAAAAGCGTCGACCGATCCTAGTCGGTTAGGACCCGGCAGAGTGGTCGGCAACCCCGTGCCCACTTCTGACCAGCAAAAGTGGGCTGACCGTGAGACGTTGAGAACGGTAAAAAAAGTTACTCCCCTGGGGAGTAAACCCCTGACAAAATTATGACTTAGTTACTTCTATTATTAAACAATTTCCACTGTACATAATACTTGAAATGTAGCCCTACAAAATGGGGCCTGCAGTGTTTTTTTTTTTCTTCCTTCTTCTTAAACTGTGTGTGTTACTGTTATGTGTAACTCCACAAACAGTTTATGCTCTTAGTCTCTTATGTTATTTGTAATTCTAATATCTCACTCAAAGGTGGTTGTATTTTTCAAAGAAGAAGAAAAAAAGACATTGTGAGAACTCCTCCATGAGGTTTGAATTATTTAGCAATTACTCGATTACAGTTACTAACACTCATGCTGTAGTTTCTCCAAGGTGATTGGTAGAAACCTTGATGCAACAGGCTATTATGTCTACAACATTTTTTTTGTGTGTGTTTGTATGTGAAATTGACATAAAAGAACATGTTGATATAATTTTGCTCTGAAAATGTTGGTAAAAAAAATAAAAACATCATGTCTCATTTCTTTAATGGACATTCTCCAACTTTCAAGTTTGTAAATATTACGAAAACATTTCACGTTTGCCTCATTTAGCTGTTACTGCCGGTAGAAACACATTTGTTAACTTTGTAGTTTTAATAATGTAGGCACAGGCTGTTGCTGTATTTCATTTTTTTTACTAATCTACTTTTTGAACTAATGGGTTTTGGTCTTGTTTTGTTATACTTTTTCGTTCTTTAGGGATATCAAACCAGACAACATTCTACTGGACGAAGAAGGTATTATTTTCAAGTGTCTTTTCACTAAAGAAATCAATTCTACTTTATGATGCTAAGAGGATTACCTCTTTCTTGTCTTTTCGTTTTTGAACACAAAACAAAACAAAAAAAAACATCAGGACACGTCCACATTACAGATTTCAACATTGCGACTGTTTTGAGAGAAGGACAATTAGCCACGTCCATGTCAGGAACAAAACCTTACATTGGTATTTACAAAATTTCTGAAAATAAAACAAAACAAACATAATATATCTAAACAGGATTTATTTCATTTTTTCAAGCACCTGAAGTGTTTGACTGTGTTGCAGATGCGTGTCATGGTTATTCATTTCCAGTTGATTGGTGGTCACTCGGAATATGTGCCTACGAAATGATGCGTGGAAAGGTACTATGCTGAAAACAAACATTCGTATCTATTTCGTATTTTTCAATAATAATTGAAGTGGCTCGATAGATATTTATTTTGTTTTTTGTTCCATTCGGATTTTACCACTGCAGTGGTTAATGCTAAGCTCCATAGATGTTTTTGTAAAATTTGGACGCAAAAAGCGAACCGTTTTTTTTTTCTTCAATAAAAAACATTATGAAGAAATTCAAATTGTTTTCAAAACTAGAATGATAGAAGATTATGCTAAAAGTTTTTTCGTGGCAATATTTCGTATAATAAAAAATTTTATAGTTCAGTTTGAAAATGACCCGTTTTTTTTCATTGAAATTTCACACAAAGACTACATTGTATTTTCGCCTTTTCCAAACTGTCATAAAAAAGTTTATTTTAAAAGATATCATAATGAAAAAACTTTTAACAATATTACCAACTATTCTACTTTCTAAAACACTTTGGATTTTTTTGTAATGTTTCTCTTTAAAAACGTTCTCTTAAAAAACATACATTTTCTCAAAACCACGGATGGGGATTGAAGAGACCTCCTATAGAACAGAATAACCACAGCAGTGGCGCCATCCGTGGAGCTAAGAATAAATTAAATATATATTCAAGCACCTTAATTAAGGCAAAACGAATTTACTTTTTGTAATAAAATAGGCTAACTAGAGGCTAAGAATGATCTACAACTCTAATTCAGCTTTATTTTAATTATTGTAGACAAATCATAGCCTCTAATCAGCCTTTTTGATAGCATAAAGCATAATTTTTTTTTGCCATAATAATTAATTATTGTTTTTTTTAATGAAAATTTATTTTGTTTAGAGACCGTTTGATATTCATTCTGGAACGAGTGTTAGTGACATTCGAGAAATGTTTGCAGAATACAAGGTTCATTTTCCGTGTTCAGCGAATCCTAACTTGAGTGAACTCTTACGATCGGTAATTTGAAGTTAATTACTTCTTTTATCAGTTTTTAAAACAGCATTGTGTTATGTCAAATAAGAACACATGGTAAATTTGTTTCAATATAATGACATCCAAACCCACATTTCTGTTTGACTTTATGGTGTCACCATTCACCAACGATTATTTCAAGTGAAAATTTCTGTTTTTTTTTGTTGGTTGATCCTAATATACAGTGTATATGTATATCAGTTTTGTGTTCCTGTTGTCCGTTTGAAATTAACTCAGGCAGATTGGCATTGAAGTCAATCGCATTTATCATTTATGACAATTGCTTTGAAAACATAGAAAATCGTATTTGGTGGAGTGAGCTGTAATATGTAAATGACAGTTTTGATTCAGTGCAGTATAGTTTCATTTTAGCTTTGAAATACAATAAAAGTGTTTCTCAAACTTTTCCAAACGATAAACGATAAGTTGTCGATGCTCATGTGGACCACCCACCTTAAAAAATTGCAATTATTGACAGTGAATTTTGCTACAAATCTTGCCAATGTGATTGCCGTTTTAGTTAATGTGGTTTTAAAGTCTTAAACGCCTCTCGAACTCTTTATTATTCTGTTTTTGAGAAGAGCAAAATTAAGAGAAACGTGAATTTATTTTAGAAACTAGCAGGGTAGCTTAATCACTTGAGAGTATTTTGATGTTGATATGTTTCAAAATAAGCTTATTATGCGAGTTTGAAATTTACCTAGCTTTAAGCAGGCGATATTTTATAATTTTTTCTCTATAAAAAGTTTATTTTGAGCTACACTTTCTAGTTTCTAAAACACTTTCTAGTATCTCTTAATTTTGCTCCTGAGAGACAAATTAGCTGTTCATAAACCATCTTAAAGTATATTTTCTTATTGCCTTATAAAGTTAAGGCAAGTTCACTTTTCTAAAGGAAGTGATACATCAAATATGAGGGCATAAGTTCAGAATTTTTTGAGAACAGAAAACTTAAAGATGTCTCTCTTAAGTTATATTTATTTATATCTTATTGATTTTTTGATAGCAATTAGTCCTTACTCATAACATCTACATTAAAAATAATATGATGTACATTAATTAGGGCAAACTTTTGCAAAACAAAATAAAATTACTTTTCTTCGTAAATCTTGTTATAATTAGGTTTTAGACCGAAAAAAAATAATTTGTCGTTAAATATGTAGAGGACGTCTTTGTCTCTAAATAAAGAAAAAAATGATTGTCTCGAAGAATGAAATATTTAAAAAAAAAACAATTTTAGAAACTTTTTTCTCTCAATATGTAAATGCCTCGGAGCTGGTAATCAATGCAGTTTGGTAGAATGCATTGCATGAATATGAGTTAATTAACTACGAGACAAGCATTGTCGAGAGTGTATACTCGACATTGTTACGGCATGTATTTTCAGATAACACGTTTTTGAAATTATGCAAATTGGAAAAGACAGGGATTTTGTTTTAGGCTAAAACCATTTTTCTATTTGTGATTAACTTATTAGAAATGCAAAATTCATTAGCATCAAGAAATTGGTTGCATTCACTCATCGTTAAGCAAATCTGCATCTTGACGAGATTAAACCAAATATCTTCTTTTTTTTTTTTTTTTCTCTCCGTTGAATCTTATTTTTTTAAACAAAATTTTGTCATGCTATAATACTTAATATATTATTATTAATGGCAAAACTTTTATGCAAATAAAAATTCAGAAATGTGTAAATTCTTTTTAGAAATTTGTTCGTTTAATGCAAATAAAAAATGTAAATTATACATGTATAGAAAATGCATAATTAACTTAAATGTCTGAAGCAATTAATATCTACAATTATCAGAAACAAAAGTAGACAACTCTCGTATTGTATATGTTTCCTGAAATGGATGCTAAAATGTTGTCCACAAATATTAATTCTACATATAAAATGGACAAATTTTATGTCCGTTTCATGAAATCGATACCCAATTTGTTGTTCATTTGGCGAAATATTGATTATACACATAAATTATCCTTTTTATATGTAAAATAAAAACAAAGAATTCCTACAATTTGTAGAATTTTTTCTGACCAAAAACAGTGCAGTTATGCTAATATATGCAAATTTCTAAAGATTATGCAATTTGTGCATTTTATTTATTTTTATTTTAGATTAAACTAATTATTATTTCACATATGGTACTTTTATGTAATTATTTGTGTACCCCATAAAGGGAGTTGGCATTAGCAATCTTTTGACCGTAATTATTATTCTAGTCGCTGCTTCTTAATGGAACAAATAAGCCACTAATTCCATTAACGATAATAAATTGTGATGGCCTTTTTCTGTCTATAATTCCACAGTTGTTATGCGTTGATCCGAGCCTGAGGATAAGTTGTTTAAATGATTTAAAAAGGCTTCCAATCATGCTGGACGTTGACTTTGAAGCAGTACTACAGCTTAAGATAAAACCGTCTTTTGTTCCGGCAGTAAGTTGAAAAAGCTCGATCTCAATCAGCCTTGAATCTCAGTGGACACTTTTTTCCTTTATATAATATTATACTGATTCTTCTTTACTCTTTTTCTTTATTTTGACAGAAGGATCACTTAAATTGCGATCCAACTTTCGAACTGGAAGAAATGATCATAGAAGCCAAACCGTTGCATAAAAAGAAAAAGAGGCTCTCAAAACAGAACTCAAGAAGGGAACAATTGAGTATTGCAAGCAGTGGCAATGTAATGTCCCCAATTTTCTATTTCACTTTGGAATCTGGGCTTTTCTTTATGAAATCCTTTTCTTTATGCAATCCTTTTCTTTTTTTCTCTCTCCACCCCCCCCCCCCCCCCCCCCTTTTTTTTTCTGGTCTTTAATGAAATTATTTTCCGTTCCATTACACAGTTTTAAAAGAATGAAAAGATCTTTTGTACTTTTTGATCTAGCAAAAAAAATTTCTTTTCATAATGGGGTGCTTATTGATTTTCTTTGTAGAAAATTAATTGTTATGAATCTTGGAATGTTTTTAACATAGACCTATATTTCTTGTACTAATTTGTCTTTGTTTTATTAATAATACTTTTAAAGGAAGGTGATGCTAGCCAAGTTCCACTTTGCAATGTCGAAGAGGAATTTCGTGTTTACAATCGAGAGAAGTAAGTCTCAACTTTCAAGATCCTCAAAAATTTCAATTCATCTTACTTATTATGTAATTCCATTGCTCTTGACACACACAAAAGGGAATTAAAGCGACAAGAACTGGAAAGAAAGGAACGAGAATGGCAAGAGGAATTGGAGCGACACATGATGTACGATTCAAATCCAAAGAAAGACAAACATAGTTTGACAGTTCGTAAGGGTGGTGATAATAAGGAGAATAAGAAACATTCTCCGGTGAACAGTAAGATGATTTCGCCAACGGTTACAAGACGTTATTTTAAATCTAAAGCGTCATCATCTAGAGAAATGGAAGACGTTCAAAAAACATTGGCCGAAGCAGGAAAATTGCTTGCTATCGGTGCTGTTGAACCTATAGTTATGTTATCATCTGCCAGTTGCAGGACTACTTCTTCTTCGACAATAACAACGTCCAAAGATTTGACACACTGCCAACAACAGCAAAAGCAACAAAAACCAGAGGGAATGGGTTGAATCATAAAAAAAAATGCAAACTCATGGTTATGGGTTTGATGACAACTGCCTCCACACCTTCATTTCGAGGGTTTTAGCGTGATCATGCGTGAAGTGCCGAATTTGAATGGCAGCCGGCACTTAACGAACCAAACTTTCTTACCAAAAATGTTACCGATATGGTGTTAATGTAATATTGTCGTTTCGTCACTTCATTGTGTCACACTAGCACGGTTGCCACTCAATCCGGGAACCCCTTAGAAAATTTTCAAAAAAAGTCAGGGAATTTATTTTCTGCAATTCCAGATCCAGTGATTTAAAAAATTACATGCTCTAAAAAGCACTAAAAAGGGCTGTGGACTGCTGAACGAGGCACAGATATCTCTAAAAGCTTAAAATTGGATACAAATTCAAGAATTTTTTGAAATTCTAAAAAATGGGAAAACAGGGTTGCCACTCAGTTTAGAAAATCTACAAATGTCAGTAAATTTCAGAAATAAAAATCGGTGGCTATCCTGACTAGGGTTAAGATACCAAAGTTCTTCACATGAATTTCCATTTATTTAATGCGTATTTACGTTAATTTTGTAAAATATCGATGTTATTGAGTGAGCCCATGGGTGGGTCCCATCCTTGATTGTTATGTGTTATGGAAATTCACAGTGGTATTCGGCTACAGTTGAAAAGTTCAATTATTTTTATTTAAGATATTTTATGAACATTTGTTTTTCGAAGTTGCTTATTCTGTCTTTCAAGAGTAAAATGAAGTGAAGCTAGAAAGTGTTTTCAAAACTAGAAGGGTAGCCCAGTCACTTAAACTCTTTTTATGCTGATTGATTGATATCTTTCAAAATAAACTTTTTTTATATACAAAGATTAAATAATATTGCCGGATTAAAGTTGGGTTACTTTCAAACACAAATAAAAATCTTATTTTGAAAGATATCAACAGGTACATACCCCTAAGTGATTGAGCTACACTTCTAGTTTCTAAAACACATTAAATTTTCTCTTTTAGTTTTGCACCTGAAGATACGAGCATAGAGGTGTTTACATTTTAAAACCACTTTAAGTAATGAGCCACCTGTTTTTATCCGCAAATTTATTAATAATTGGAGATACTTATACTTCTGTGCAAGTGTTTCTTTTTATTTGTATGCCTAATACGAAAATCAAGCCACGATAACTATTGCGAACTGAACAATAGGTGGTGTTGTTGCAACACTGCAACATGAGCGAGCCAACAGCCAAAAGAACTCCTTTGAAGGCCTTTTTTGGGTCAATTTTAAAAGGGGTATTAGACATTTTGTGAGTATTAATCTTAGTTTATTTTTTTAATAATATGCTCATATACCTAAATATGTTTTGATTAATGTTTGTTTACTGATGAGTTTGACATTTTATGAAAACTAAACAAACATGAAATATAATCAATAAGTTCATTGTTTTCAACAAGATTCATATACATGGATGTAACTCAACTAAAAGCTCTTTCTGTGGAACATTCTGTGTCAGAGTTGAGTGGTGGTCAATGCCACGACTCATTGATTACGCAAACAGTACATGAACCTTGTAAATGAGATTCAATGCTCTCTTTACAAAGAGAAATCTAAAATATTATAAGTGGAGGTAAGAGAAATAAGAGATCCTTCGAGAGAGGCCATACATTGAAAGTTCACTCAAGCACAAAGTTTTGTTGTTGCATGGAGTTGAACTACCGCTATGTAGATATCTTGGTTTTCTAGCGTTTGGAGTCAACATTGACAAGGTTTTTAATTTATTTTAATATATATATATATATATATATATATATATATATATATATATATATATATATATTTCTTTTATTTTAGATTAAAACTGGACACATAACAGTATTTTACACTAAATGTAAACAATCTCCTAGGATCAACAATATATAATTAATTGCACACTGTACTATATAAAACGTACAACAAATCTAAATGCATGTTGATCAAAATGCACTCAACAATAATAGGATTGAATGTATTATTAATTTAATACTCAATTTAGTAATTTTTAAATACGAATTTTTTTATTAAAAAAATTTATGGATGAACAATTACAAACACAAATGAAACAGATCATTTGGATCTTTAGAAATCAGGTACAACGATAATGCAATTGATTTTTTAGCCATGAAATTTATTATATGGCAAATACTTTTGTATGAAAAATGCAATTGAAGAAGGGAAATTCTGAAATTGGAATCAATACGCTTGCAAATCATATGTGCCTAGTGTGAAGATGTTAAAAAAAGGTTAACAAATCTATATATTAAAGAAAGTATGTTGTAAATCGTATATTAGTATGATTTAAAATTTTAAAAAAGGAATTTTCATGAAAAAAAAATTGTTATTTTGTTGCAGAATGCAGTGGAATAACATTTCAAATTTTATCTACAGCTATGGAGAAACAAATAGCAACCAAAATGTAATTATCGTCTTTCTTATCTTATTATTTCATTTATATCTTTATTGAAATAATAAAGTAAATATATTATGTAGAACATATCCATGGAACAATTTGACAATTTTGTTTTAATAATTCTTTTTAATTATTAGTCAAATTTTATACGCAATAATCTAATTTTTATCAACTCACAATATATGCCGAGATTGTTGCCATACAACAATAAAATCCTAAAAATTAGCAAACTAAATATTCGTGTAGTCATTTTCAGGGTCTTTTGAATATTTTTGATTTGACTATTGTTACTGTTCTTAAAAATAACTAAAAAAAATTTGTTAAGACGAAATTGGCAAATTTTTACATTAAGTTTTCTTCTAAAATACAGTATTGTACTGTTTTTATTTCAATAAAGATATCCATGAAATATTGACATAAATCGATGAAATTTAGCTGTAAAGTGGTTACTATTTATTTTTTCAAAGCCTTATATATAAAAATATATTATAAATGAATGGTTGAACAATAAAACTTTTCTAAAGCAAGATATATTCAGTAAGAGTTAAAATGTTTTTTAGAACAAAAAATGTGTATTTTCGATAAGAAAAATATTCGAATGTAATGTTTTTACTCATTTTTGTTGTCGTATTAGTGTTACTTTCTGACTTTTTAAAAAAATCATTTTAAATATCTTTATATGAAATATATGTTAATTTTCTTCTTTGACTTAGTCTTAGAAATTAAATTAAACCCACCAAAAGTTTTCTTTATAACTTAAGAAATGGTTTGAAAATAATTTTTTGATTTGTTATTTAAATAATGTTTACTTACAGGCTACATTGTTTTTCTTCTAAACATTTTTTTCTGTTTAATTTATGACTTAGTTTAGTACGTAAAAAGACGCCAATTAAAATAACAGAAGAAAAAAAATGTATATTATAATACATAATAATGTATACATATTTTTACATACATAATTTTATGCTAGACTTCACCAGGTTTTTTATGATAACTTACTTTAGTTATGTCTTAATTTGATTAAATGAAGCAATATGAAAAAAAAAAAACTTAATCCCTTGAATATACGTTGAAAATACAAAATTACATATACTATTTCTTGCATGCTATGAGGTTTAATATCGTTTGAGTAATTCTTCTTATAAATTCTTCTTTCGTACTTCTTGCATAAACACAATTGCCCACAAATGCAGATTATGTATGATTGTTATTAATGTGACATTTTTTCTATCATTAATCAGACGGAAAAAAAGAGAATTGATCGAGTAAATGTAGCAATGTTATGTTTAGGCATAACAAAACTACAATAACGATGACGGATGGGATTTCACAAACTAAAATAAAAAAGACGACATTCATACATGGAGCTGACAAGAAAAATAGGCACCGATCTAGGTTCGAGTCTTATGCGTGCTAAAATACAAAACTCTTATTCCATAATCCATAACGGAATAATGGAAGAGGGAAAATAATAAAAAGGTATGAAACTGTATTTCATTGATATTAGGTGTCTGTGGTCATAAACAAACGATAAATAATAATGTAACAGATAAAGGTCGCTGGCATACGAGCTTGTAATATAATGGAATAAAGGTGGATCTCGCTCACGGAATGCATCAGTAAATAAGAGAATGGTATCAAGTATGTTTTTTATTGTTTACTGTGAAACTGTCATTAGTCAATTATACATACTAATTGAGAAATTTCCAAATTAATGGTGATTTTTTTTCTTCTTAGCAACTACTGTAAATTAAATGTGCATGATGATCATAACATCAAATTATGTATTTTTCTCTATGAATAAGTGGGTAAGACAAATGAAATTTTTATTGAACGTCTTTATAACAAATACCTAAAAGGCTCTTCTTGTTCAATTAACGTGGTTTTTTCTTCTTCTGCACTTGTGATCAAACCACTATGAAGGTTCATTCAGGTGAAAAATGTCCCAATACCTGCAATTCTTAATATACTGTGTAGATATGCACGAATTCTGGATAGGCACAATTAAATTGTTGAAATCCATAACTGAATTGTGGATATCCATAACTGAGTTGTATATATCTATAATTGAGGAGCTATTTATTCAAAACTTCTCACAAGTCCAGTGACTAAATTTTTTCAGGAAATACAAAAAATTGAATCCTACATTAGATATATAGAAAACCTGAATTTCTAGTGGCTTTTACTATGAGAGAAGTTTTACTTTTGTAAATTTCTTATTGATATCTGTGACACGCCACGTTCTGGGTGTCTGGGCTATCAGGGGTTGTTAATAAATGTGCCTAATCTTCATGAAGAGATCGATCATCGTATCGATCTCCCTTCCTTTCCTCCCTTTCTCTTTTGAATTGATAGCTGGCTCCATGAGGCCGGGCTGATGACAGCTGATCCGTCACGGCTGATAGGTGAATTGACCAATCAGGCTATCGCTACGTCACGAAAGGGGCGTAGATGATCGCTATCAAACTGAGAGGCAAATTCAAATATCAGCTTTTCTTTCTCAGCTGATCATCAATCTGGACGCATCGTCATTTTGGTGTTCCGGGAAAGGAACAGTCTAAGCCTTTTGAGGTTCTTCTTTATAAAGTGTCTTCATAATTTGTTATGTCTTGTAAATATTTTATTAAAAGTTCGTTTCTACATTCTCTTCGGCTCCGTCTATACTTTATTTAAGGACATAAAATCGAGTGAGCGTAGGTTCAGGTTCCCCACGAAGTAGGACCGCCCGGAAACAGAATCTCGGCATGTTACATATCTATCTGTTCAGCTGTGTGTACATATGTACTTATAAAGTGTGACGCGACTGGCCCACCTCTCGTACCTTTGGCTCCATTACCGACGATGCGTGAGGAACTTCGTCCTCGTTGACGACGTTGTTCCCTCTGGCGAATCGGTGGTGCCGGGGTCAACTCTGTTATCGACTGCTGCGGACCAGCCTCTACTGCTGTTGAACCTCTGGGGGTTGGGTTCACCGGGCGCGACATTTACTTGCCTTGCCTGGCACGGCCCACAAAAAGACCGTCTTTCCTAGGGATCTTTGGATATAGGCGTGACGATGCCGAAGATACTCTAGTCCTTTTCGTTGGGTTGCTGGAGGCTCCAGGTAGAGGGACTCAGGCCGTGTCTGAGTACCTTCTGCTGGATACTCCTCTAGTTTAGGAGTACAGAAACCCAATATAGTCCAAAATACACATACACTGACACTGGCTTATGTATTTTGAATATAACTCTTTACTTGCTCTTGATTACATAATTATTATCACTTTTACATAATATTATTCTCTAAGTCAGATCTTTACTCTCTGAACTCTAGACTCTGGTTCAGGGGTACTTCTTGAATTCTCAAGACCAACTCTCCAGTTTGAACTCTCTACTCTGACTGTCCTACTCAGTGTCTAAACTCTGACTGTCCTCACACTCAAGTCTCAGGCTCACTTGTCCGGTCTCCTGGGAGGGGCAACTGTCACCTCAGGGCGTAATGATTGACCAACTGGGCCAATCATTGCCCTGGGCCGGGGATATTAAATCATAATCAGAAATATTCTTGGAACTTATTTCCAATTTTCTCACGGTCGGACTTGGTTCCACGAATTCTCTAGAATTCGGGCCACCCATGTCCGAACATCTGTGCACCAAGGGGTGCCTTACTGTCAAAACTGAATTTTTGACTTAAGTGTTTCACCTTCTGTTTCTACAGGGTGTCACAAAAGCTTTGAAAAAAAAAGCTCTTCAATAAGCCAATATCAATAATTGCATTATGAATAAGCTTAGATAAACTATGGCACGAACGGCCCTCCATAATGGTTCCACCACAAGTGCAGAAAAAAACTAGCCTTTAGTTGTACAACATGTTCCATGAGAACTAAAGTAGCATAAACTAATAATTACAAGTCGTAAGTTCTCAACACAAAAGGAACAAAGATAACAAATTTCCAAATCAGAACCTTCATTTTATTTATTTTAAAATATTACAACGATTACAAATATACCCCAAAAACATCGTTAAATTTTATGCAGTAGAATCCCAGTTTTCCGGTACAACTTTAGCAACTTTACGACATTCTTTGATGTAGGTTTTTGGACATTGCATTTCCGTCCAACTGATCGGAATCATCGACGATCCAGTTTCACTTCGTGCAATAACAACACCAAGTTCATCTTCAGCCGTCGACAAAAGGTATGAATGAGCATCCCCTAAAGAAAGCTTCGATTCCGTTAAAAGGTAACAACGTCAAACGAAAGTCTTTATTTGCAAAACGATGATCTTAAAGGATACGACTCTGGCGAGGACGATATCACCTGGACGAAAACACTTGTATATCTCGACCAAATCTCGCTCTGTCGCCCTCACATCCTCTTTTCTAAAAAACAAAAAATTATATAAATTTCGTTGAAGATGAATCTTGAGACCGATAACTAACCGTATCTGTCCACGAAACGGTTCTCTGAGAACGGTGTCTTCAACACAAATAATTGAACATTTCGAGAACCTTGGATTTATACTTGTAATCTAAGCAATACAAAAAAAAAGAAAGTTTCTGATTTTGTTTCTAACAATTGATCGCATATTCAGTCTAACTCGAACGGTAACGATGGAACCAGCCGTTGGAACGACGTTCTGTTCATTTTCTCGCTTCACTTCGACGGTCATCGTCTGAAACCACATTAAAATAATGATAAAGAAATGATTGTCTTGAGTGCTATTCATGTGTATACCTGTTCGTTCTGTCCTGTGATGGTCAGACAACCCAATAGGCTCGAATAGATGAACCCCTGTCTGACGTAAGTTCCATGTCCAGCTATATGCTGATCGTCACATTTGCAGATTTTCTGCCCTGTTTAGCGAGGGAAAAAATCACTTAAAATATACATTTAGAGTAGATAAATGCGACCGTTTCGCTCAAATACATTACCTGGAACCAAAGGAGTTAATAATTTTGGCATTTTGTGAGCTCAAAATGTGAAAACCCTCTCCAAAAAGGAAAAAAAGCACATGGACAACATACATGGGGGACGACATAGAAGAGAATCATGTACGAGATTCGGACCAGAGTGTATGTATGGTAAGTCGTTTTAATTATCTGCTTTTTACTTACAGCTTTTAATAGAATTGTATGATAGAAATTTATTTAAAAACGGATAAAATGTGAAACAGTTTGCTATACCACACGCGATTCAACCTATATGTCGTCTCCCTTGAAAAACCGCTGAAGCATTGAATTTTATGAAAGTGCTGCCATCTAGTGACAAGTGACGTCAAGGTCGAGGTAAATCGATCGACTGCTTTGGTAAGTTTGCTGTTTCCTTAATATCCTTATTATCCAGCTTTTTCGTAACAATTTTAAGAATAAATCTAAGATGTTTCATAAAATAGACAAAACAAAGAATCACGTAAAAGTATTTATATTTTGATTCTTTTAAAATTAAACTTTTAAACCAGGTTAGAAAATGTAGTCGCTTGCGAAAAAATGTAAAGGGAAAAAAAGGAGTTTTTGATATTTTTGAACTACTAAAAAACGTTTATTTTTAAAGATATTGATATTTAAATATTTTTAAATAATTCAGTGGTTCTTGTAATTTCTAAAACTACGGATTTATTTTCAAGTTGACTTTTAAAACGCTGTGTAATCTAAATTCGTTTGTTTTTTAGTTGCTTAACGCCCCCATCAACGTCGAGGTCCATTTCAGGGACATACAAGACAAATTTCAAATACAAGTCAGTATCGTACACGAGTCATTTTTTTTCCAAACCAAGTCAATATTCAATGCAAATCAAAGCCGGTCAACACAAACATCCATATGCCTTCGCCAGGATACGAGCCCGGGACCCCGCAAGCACCAGAATCAGAGACTTTCCCCCATTGCACTACCATGAAAATTCGTTGATGTTTTTTAGGCCTTTTCAGGGACGTACAAGAGTAACGATACAATTCAATACAAAGTTAATTTTTTTCAAACACAAATCGTTTTTCTATTCCACATCAATATTTAATACAACTCAAATCAAAGCTCCTAGGACAATACAAACCGCCATGCCCTTCGAACCCAGAACCCCAGCACCACAATCTGAGACCTTCTCCATTGCACTACCGAGGCGTCGGCATTAAAATTCGTTGATGTTTATTTGTTGCTTAACGTCCTCATCGAGATGGAGGTCATTTCAGGGACACACAAGACAATTCAATACAAAGGCAATTTCAAACGCAAGTCAATATCAAACACAAATCATTTTTGTTTCAAATACAAGTCAATATTCAATACAAATTGAATCAAAGTAGAAAAACTCAAACATCCATGGCCTCGCCAGGATTCGAACCTATGACCCCCAAGCACCACAATCGGAGACCTACGGAAGCGTTGGCAATTCGTTGGTGTTGATAGTTAATGCGAAAGAGAAAATTTAAAAACTCCGCCGCCGTTAATGTGTTGTCGGTTAGCCATAAATTTGAGATCGGCGGCGACTATTTAATCTGACGTTCATTGGACTTCCGGTTGAACTTGCCACTCCCGCTGTTTTCCGTTCTTTCGGTCGGCGGTTTTTTTTTTCTCTCTCTCTCTCTCATCCTTATTTAGGACGTTTCTTTTCGTCTTTTTTTGGTCGTGCGCTTTTTTTTGTTTCTTTTGCCGCTTTATCGCCGTAAAGAATGTCTTACAAAAATCGTAAGTATCAATTATTGTTCTTTACTTTAAAGTTCACATCCGTTTTTTTTTCCGGCATTTTCGTAATCATTTTTGCTAAAACATTATCTAGAAATTGACGCTGATCGGAAATTGACGTCAAAATGCGGTCTCTACTAAGCCTTGACTTGACATTGATGAAATGTACTAAAAAATGTTAGAAACTGTAGGAAATTTTACGAAAACGACGAGAATTAGTAGAAATCTACTGGAAACTGACACAAGTCAATAGAAAACTTCAGAAATTAGGTAGAATCCTTGTGTTTAAAGAGGATTCCTGTCTAAAATCAATGACGTTCTGTTAAAAACGGTATATTCTACTTATAAAAACCAAGGAAAATAGGGACGTTTTCAGGTGTTTATGGTCTGGGATTTTTTTTTAAATAAATTTATCATTTAAGAAGATTTTTAGCCCATTTTTCAGGCTTATTTCTTTTCAATCCTATAGCTGATGAAGATTTATTTAGATTTTGTCTGCGAACGGAAGCTACATTCATAAGGAGCATTCGCAATCGAGCGATTTTTAGCGGTGGGAATGGAATGCAAAAATGTTCATCATTTGGCGGAAACCGACCGCTCGAGTTGACTGCCAGCCGTTGTAAAAGTGTGGTTCTGGGACCGTTGAATAAACTGTAAAAGATGGTCAGTTTCAGCCACATGCTCACCACTTTTTATAATTCATCTCGACCACTAACAGTCAATCGTCTGTGGACACCAAGTTTGCAAAGAAAAAATGATGACCAAACTAGAAGAGTTGAAACCCGCAAGTCTCAAATAGTTAAATATTCAAAGTGTTTTATTAACTATTTTGTTAAGCTCCTACGTACAAAGATGTTCAGTTATTGCTCTTTACGTTTGTTCGATTTGAAAACCCTCGTTTTAATTTCATGAGGAACCACCGAATTTGGAAAGTATTCAAACAAAAACGTAGGAAGAAAAAGGAGGAGGAGGAATAAAAGAAGTTAGGAGAGGACCCAGATAAGAAAATGAGAAATGGGATAGTGGTTATTTTTAGTATTCACTTCTTTTTTAGAAGATGAAAATATAAAAATACCAAATTTGCTGCTCCTGATTCCATTAAAACATCTATTTTTTCCCACTTTGACGGCGGTTATTTTTTTTTTAACAAAAAAAGAGGTCGTTTTTGAGAATAGTAAGCTCAGTTTACATCAATAACCAATTGTGACTGTAACGGAAAGAAACAGACTTTCTGCTTTTCTAGTTTTTTTTTTTCCAAACATGTGTCCGACACACGGCGATAGGGTGTTCACAGCCGAGCGACTTTTAGTGGTCGGAATGGACTGCAAAAAGTGATCTGTGTTGCCGAACCCGACTACTCGTGTTTACAGCGAGCGGTTTAGGAGTGGCTCTAGTGTTGTGTAGTTGAATGAACTGCAAAAAGTGGATGTCGACTCGAGTGGTCGGTTTTGACTACACGCCGACCACGATTTGCAGTTCGGCTCAACCACTAAATGTCGCTCGTCTGTGTACACACACACACACATAGACAAACTTTGACGAAATTGTCAACATTAATTTTGTCTTGTCGCAAGTGACACAACAATTTGATGTGTCACTGATGATCATCAACATTAATACTTGAAAGTCTGAAACTTGATAAATGTGTTGCGACACAAGTTATATACAATGTTTATACGATTGTTCATGGCAGTTCCGCTTTGTTGTTCAAGATATTCAGAGTAAAACGTTCGACTTCTATTGAAATGTTCAAATTTTGAGCGATAGATTGAGAGATCCACGAACTCATCGTTAAGGTCAAAACATTTATTGTAATAAAATATGAAAATCATTTTTAGAAATTATGCATTTTATGCAAATAGAGAAATAAACCTAAGAAATGCAAAATATGCAAGAAAATTGTTCGTTTCATACAAATCAAAAATTTATATTATGGAAAAAGAACAATTAATTAAATGTCTGAAGCAATTAATTCCTACAGTCATAAGTAGGGCTCGGATTTTTATGCAATATCAAGCAAATGTTTCAGCAAATGTGGCTCAAGGGCCAATTGTGCAGTAACAATCCTGTTTGTATCAACCAACAATAATGTTTTTTTTTAAATAAAAAATACTGGTTAGAGACTAGAAGTCTAGTTGAGTCAAGTTGACAACTTATTTTAACCAGGCGTCTATAGCCTCTAACTATTATTTTTAATTAGAAAAAAAGATAATTGTTGTTGCTGTACTTCAAAATTGGCACTTAGACCACAGATTGAGAAACATTTGCTTGATATTGCATACAAATCCGAACCCCTAATCATAAGAAATAATGATAGAAAATGCAAAATAGAAACAATTTGTTTTAAGAAACACTTCGTAAAAAATTTTACTGACCCCCAAAAAGAAAAATCAGTGAAATTTTGCGAATTATTGCACTAATATTATGATATGATAGTTACTCAAAAAGAGTTTCGAACTGTGATTATGCGTTTTGTGCTTTTTATGCAAACTTTTGGCCTTACTCATCATGATTTTTGTAGCTGATGCCAAATGTCACGCCCCGATTCTCTCTCTCTTTTTCTTTTTTTCAGGGTGGAGTCACTCGAGCGAGAGTCACGCCATTTAGCATAAATTGAAACAGAAAACAGATCAGATAAAATTCTGTATTCATTAAAATGTTAATTAAAGAAAAAGAATTCAGAGCCAGTCTTCCATTTGTCACACAAATAATAAAATTCACGATATTATATTATTTTATTAAAAAAATAGGTAACATATTCGCAACGTTGCCTCGAACGCAACGAGGAGTTCCGATCGTCCTCGGTGGTGATCCCAAAGGAAAGAACTTTTTATACACGAACGGAAATAGTGTCATTATTCGTGACATTGCAGTGAGTTGTTTTTTTTTAGTTTGTAAAACACAAAATGACAAATAAACGTGTAAAATTAACCATTGTTGTTGCTTTCGTGTATCTAAACCAGAATCCAGCAATTTCTGAAATTTACACGGAACATTCGACGCTGACGACGGTTGCCAAATATTCACCGAGTGGATTCTACATCGCATCTGGAGGCAAATACGAACTTTAGATGGGAGATCAATCGAGAACTCTCAGAATTAACGGATTTTTTTTATCCGGTTTCAGATCAGAGCGGTAAAATTCGCATCTGGGATACGACGCAAAAGGAACACATCCTCAAGAACGAATATCAACCGATTGCAGGAATAATCAAAGACATTTCGTGGTCGGCTGACAACCAACGTATCGTTGCCGTTGGCGAAGGACGAGAAAGGTTTTTTTAATCCACTGTTGGCGAATTGTGACCATTTCCATCTTTTTCTCTAAACGGATATTTCTTTTTTGTTTTCTTCGAGATCAGATTCGGTCATGTTTTCATGTCCGAAACTGGAACTTCTGTCGGCGAGATTTCTGGTCAAAGCAAACAGATGAACTCGTGCGATTTCCGTCCGACACGACCGTTTCGTATCGTCACTGCTAGTGAAGATAATACGGTTGCTTTTTTTGAAGGGCCACCGTTCAAGTTCAAGTGTACGAAACAGGTTAAATGCCTCTTTTTCTATTTTCTCGTTTGCGTATTCAAAAGTTAAACGCCTGTGTGGTTTGTTTCAGGATCACTCACGGTTTGTTCAGGCTGTTCGATTCTCACCAAACGGAGAACTCTTTGCAAGTGCCGGCTTCGATGGAAAGGTTTATTTTTTGTTGTTCTAACAGATTTACTAATACACTGTCCGCTTCGTTACATTTTTTCGTTTTTTTTGTGTCCAAAGGTGTTTGTATACAACGGTCAGACTTCGGACAAAGTGTCCGAAATCGGAAATCCAGCTCACAAAGGAGGCGTTTATGCTGTGAGAAAACCACGATTAATGTTGTTACAGTTTAGCATAAAAATATACTCATTTAACTTTTATTATTTCTTGTGAGTTTAGGTTGCTTGGAGTCCGGACAATTCGAAATTGCTAACGGCTTCCGGAGATAAAACTTGCAAACTGTGGGATGTTGGCACGGCCTCGGTCATTTCGTAAGTTCGAATACGTTTATACGTAATGTGATTTGTCTCTTGTGTGCGTTTTCTCTCGTTGAATCGGTTTTTTCTTAAATTTAGTGAGTTTCTGATGGGATCAGAAGTTGACGACCAACAAGTGAGTTGTCTGTGGCAAGGACAATTCCTTCTGAGTGTCGGTTTAAGTGGTCACATAACGTATCTGGACGTTAATAATCCATCTCAGCCTTTGCGGGTCATTAAGGTAACAAAACAAATTTGATTTACTTCCTTTGTCATATATTTAGAGTATATTTTATTCTGCGTTTCAAGGAGAAATGGAAAGTGTTAGAAACTAGAACGGAAGCTGGATCACTTTAATAGTATTTTCAAAATAAACTTTTCATAAACAAAAATTTATTTTGAAAGAGAACGAATTGGAAATACCTCTTAAGTGATTGAACTACCCTTACTAAGAGAGTTTCAAATTTTTATTCATTTTGCTTCTGAAAGATAAAATAACCGGAGTTTAAACGGCGTTTACCTTAATGTTGTTAATTATTTATTGGTAAGTTTGGTAAATTATTGTGGTAAATGTTATCAACTTTATCGTAGTGAGGAGACTCGAGAGTAATGAGGAAAATGATCGATTTCAGTAACGAATCTACTTTAATGGAATTCTCAATTAACACAATCTAGGCAGTTTCTTAGTGTGAGGCAAAATGGTACCTCAAGGCTTTTATTTGTTTACTTAATTTGCATCGTTCACGTAGTGACTTTGTCATTCTTAAAATAGTTTTTTTTTTGAAAATTCTGTTAACTTTTTTAACTGCAAAAAAATCAGTTACAAGTTTCATGCTTAATTAGGAAGTTTATTGATTTTTTCCAAATTGTCGCATTGATTTTTATAGGAATCCTTGTAGTCAAAGGCGGCGCTTCTTACAATAGACCTTGGAACATGTTTCTAGTCTGATCCTATCCTCTTTTTATTTTGTAAGATTCTATTTTTAACGTTGTTGTTACCTTGGGTACACACACAAGCATGTTGATATAAAAACACTTCTTTTTATTTTATACTTTTTTCTTAATAGTTTATCTAGAACTTTGTAGCACTTTATTTGTAGATTTAATTGTAGTTTTTTTTTACTGTCCACTTTGCGTTATCACATCAGTTGGTGATAAGATAAATCACGTTTCTTTTTCAAAAAGGGGGTAACCGTTGTTGCTTTTGCTATGTCTTTAGTTAGAAATCTGCTCCAAACAATATTGAAACTAAGAAGGTGTCGCCACTCTTCAATTGTCGTATTTTATCTGGGAACGGAATGGTGAACTTGTACATGTAGTAGGGGTTGGATAATGAGTATGTATAAAAAAAATCCACGCTATGAATGGGCCCTTACATTTGTTTTGTTTCATTTCCTACTTGTTGCCATCAATGTTTTCCAGAGGAAATTATAAGAAACATTTCATGTTGCAGGCTTATTAATCTTTTGCATAAAATTACATCTAACGTTGTCTCCAGTTTAAATATTGAAACATTTTATGATAATTTAATGGAAATTTTTTGTTATGGTTGCTGAAAACCTGAAATTGTCAGGGAATTAGAAAATTTCTAAGAGTCAGGGAGGGAATTTAGCAAAAACTGTGTAAAACTTGAGAAAGTCAGGAAATTTATTTTCTGAAATTCTCGAAAAAGCACTGAAAAGCCTCAAGAGGGCTCCTTGGAGCCCCCGCAAGTGTAAAAAAACCTAAAAAAAAGAGCCATATATTCGAGAATTTTTACAATTTGAAAATACGAGAAAAACAGGATTGCCACTCAGTCTGGAAACCTGCAAATATCACGGAATTAGAATATCTTTAAACAAATGCAGGTTTTAAATTAATTCTTGTTGATTTACATATAAAAACAGTCACCTTTGACTAAACTAAAACGTATTGCTATATAAATAGCATTATTCGCAAAAGCTTTTATTAATTTAATTTGACATTGCAGGTTGTTTTCGAACATTTTGCTATATTTTGATTAATTTACGTACAATCAAAAATACAAAATTTATTTAGCTGAAAGTTGAGCGAAATTTGTTTTGTTTTGTTTTTTAGACACAACACAAATAATGGAGATAGATGTAATAATTAAATTAGGTTCATTTTATTTTATTAGAAAGAATCATGAAACTTGAATAGGCTTATGGCTCACTTAAGAATCTTTTTTTTTTTTTTGGAAAATTATATTTGATTAGTTGTGTTTGTTCTAGTTGAGAGCCGCTTGAGTGCTATCATAAATGAAAAAGAAATGAAATTAAGATTTCACTGTCTTTTTTAGTTTTGACTTTAACTTAACATAATGTTGTGTGTGTGGGCTGAATATGTCTTTCATTCATAGACAGAATTTACGATTTTAATTTGAGCTGCATCTTTTTTTTTAATGTGAATTATTTGGGCTTATTTACGCTCATATACAATATCTTGATTGAAATCATCTGTTGTTAAATGAAAATAATAATTGAGAATTTTGAAATTTGATCTTTTCCATCAAATGGGAATGTTTCTTTGAAAAAGTTACATTTAAGAATGCGAATTTGGCTTGAGTTCGTTACTTAGATTTGAATTGATTGATTTTAAATTCTTTTTGTCTTGTTTACATCTACTGAATATGTAAAAAAATCAATCCGGCATCTTGCATTTGTTTTGCAAGATATATACAGCGTATATATACTGTATATATTAAAAGTACAGTAGAGTCTCGATCATCCGTGATTCCGTGTTATCCGAGCTATAAAAGCCGCCTATATTTATAAAGTTACTTTTTAGCTACTTTTTAAAATTAGCAATTGGAGAATTAATTTATCTTTAGCTTTTTTTCTTCTTCTCTTGATTTCTTATTTGTGTGATGGCAATTTAAATACATGGACAACAATATACAGAACAACAATACAATCTTTTCCGTGTTAACCTAGTGTGCGGGCAACCGGCTTATTGCGAGTCACCTGATTATAATTTGAAACTGAAGTTTGTACAGTTCACTTTTCTTATGAAAAGCCTCTTTAAATATGTCAGGTCATATACTTTATTCCAACTTAGACTATTACTTAATGAGCTTTTTCGTTATGATTTACTAGTGCAGAATGAAATTTAACCATTAATGTCAAGCTAAAACAGCTTACAAACAACTTTAAACGATTCACAGCAGTAGGTTTTATAATGTAACTTTAAAAAGTTGTGAAGCAAAAAACGTTTTATATTAGGTTATTCGAATGCATAACAACTAACTAGGTTAAATCTCGTTTACTATACAGTATATGTCACTTTGATTCACTTGTACGTTAAATTTAATTGGTCGTCATGAAAAATAGTTTTCATCAAAGATTCACTTTGGAACGTTGCCGCTTGAAATGTTTTTATGAAAAACTCAATTTAAATTTATTAAATCTAATAAGTAACGAAAGTAAACGATAGTAAAGTATGTGACATTTATATGGACTAGCTGTGTTCGATGAAATTATTATTGATTTGAAAAACGGAAATGAATGTGAAAGGTGTTAAAAGGGGCTACTGGAACGTAAATGATTCTTGAAATTTTCGATATTTTATTTATTTTTGATATTTGTGTGACGTCATAATATTTCTAAGTTCAATAAAGAATATCGATTGATCTGTTTGCACGTACATCGTCAGCTGTTAGAGTATTATAGATTTTATTTTGTTGCAATTTATAAACTCTGCTTGTAGAGCGATTGCTTTCGGCAAACATCTGTTAAGAATCGAAGTTTCGAATTTTAGACGAACACTTGTTTTTATATTGTTTTTTTTTTTTTGGTTTTCAATGTAAATATTTTTTTTTTATGTTAATATTTACATAAGTTTTTCTTCTAATGTTTACTTTTTAGGGACATAATAAATCAATCACTTCGTTTGTGGTGACCCCTGATAAGAGCACACTAGTGACCGGTAGTCATGATGGTCATGTGGTTATGTGGGATGCCACTACTGGTGAAAATGAACGAATTTCTGGTCGAGGGCACACAAATCAAGTTCAGGACATGGACATCGATGACGGTCCAACAATATACACTTGCGGAATGGATGATGTGGTCAAGAGCATCAATGTTGTCACTAAGTCGTATAGGTAAGAAATAATTAACTCTGAAATCATAAAATTAGCCGTTTTTAATAATGACGAGTTTATTGAAAAATTATTTTGAAAGAACTTCACTTCAGTGTAATGTTTTCAAGCTGATTTTATGTCACCATTCGACCTGGAAATGTCAGGGAATTGGAAAATTTAAAAAAAATCAGCGAATATGTAAATCCTGGAAAAGTCAAGGAATTTATTTTCAGTTATTGAAATAGCGACCAAAAATTGGAAGAAAAAAAACTTAAATGCTCGAAAAATGGTTATAGATAACTCAGAAATGCTTAACGGGGCCCAGATGTCTCAAAAAGCTTTAAAAAGGGCCAACGATTCAAGAATTTTTCAAATGCGGAAAAATGGTGAAAAACGGGGTTGCCATTTAATCTATTTTGTTCATTCATTACAGAAACAAATAAGCTGTCATGAATAAGAAAAATCTTGTTTACATGACAGCTCTAAACAGACTACAATACCCGAAAAAATTAAGCAAAACAAGAACTGGACAGAATAAGTACTTATTGAGATCAACAAGAAGAGATAAAATGCTTATTATCAATGAACTAAACAAAAACAAAATTGAAATAAGCAAAAAAAAATTCATAAAAGCCACACACTATTAGCTACTAGCTGGGGAAAAGAATATTTCATGGTGATATCCGTTATTTTTACAATGTACAGACGATTTTTACAATGTACAATGTGCAAAATATTTGACTTTAATATAGAAATCCTGAAAAAGTCAGGGAATTTCAGAAATGAAAATCGGTGGCAATCTTGACGTGTTGTTTGTTTATGTTAAACTCGTGTTCGATCGAATACCATTAATTGAAGTTGGTTTTGTATGTGTTCGATATTTAGCACTGCCGAATTAAAGATGGATTCTCAGCCACGAGGCATTTCGGTCGGTGAAGAAGGTCTTGTAATTGTTGCCGACATCAAAGAGGTTAGTTACTTTTTTTTTTATATAGAAACATTATTTAAAACTTGTGTAATAGTTTTCGTTTAATGGATATCATTAGTGTGATGTGCTATCAAAGTTTTGCATTTCCATGGAAACTTATTTAATGATGTTTTCATAGTCTAGTTTGCGCGTGTATGTGGGTGTGGTGAATATCGTAGGTGGGCCTATTACCACTTGTACATGTGGTATATCGGTTTCATTTAACGTTGTTTTGGATCAATCACCCTTAATTTAATTGGATCCTGTGTTGGAGCGTTTATGGTTATTTGATTTAAAACGAGTTATTTATAATATAAGGATTACTAGAAACTCTTAAAACTTTCGTTTTAAAACTGATACCGGATTTTCTCGACGATATACTTTAAAAAAATTTTATAGATGAAAGTATCGCAATATTTCATTTTTATTGTATTGCAGTCCTAGCTAGGCATTACTTTGATTATGGTGTCCTTTTATGTGATTTTTGCTGTAGTTTTTTAAGCTTAATCCTGGAGTTTTTAATTTGAATTGAAAATATGAATTAAGTAATCCCTTGCAACATCAAACAAATTAATTATCGAAAATGTGAATGAAATAACTTATACAGCTGAAACCGTTTAAGATAGATGGCTCCATAGTTGAATTTTCCTCCTGCGGTTCTAAGAAAATTTAGAATTTTCAAGCAAACTTTTTTCAGGAGAAACATTAAGGAAAAAAATCATTGTTTTAGAAACTAAAGTAGTTGGTAATTATTGCTAAAAGTAATAAACTTTTATTGTAGTTTGAAAATGAAAGAAAACCTGAAAACGGATCATTTTCATAATGCTATAACATGTTTTATTTTTTTAAGATGTTGCCATGAAAAACACTTTTAGCATCATCTTTTACCATTCTAGTTTTATAAATTTGAATTTGGATATTTTAATAGTTTATGTATTTATGGCACTCTATAAGGCTGGAAAACGTCAAGAAAGACAAAATGTTTAGTGTGTGAACATTTTTTATTATTTAAATTATTTAAAAATTCTTGAAAAAAATTATTTAAAATCAGTTATTTTTCATTGTACTGTATTCGTTGTGGTTTATTGTCTAGAAGAGCGTTCACATACGAGCCACTTTTAGTGGTCGAGATGAATTGCAAAATGTGAATGGCGTTTGGCCGTAACCGATCACTGGAGTCGACTCTATACGACCACTTTTTGCAGGTCATTCTACCTTAGACTATTACTTAGTAGATTAGAGTAATAGTCTAAGATTCTACTACAATAATACCACTTCCTATCCTCTGACTTTAGACTCGAGTTGTCGGTATTGGCCACACGCGGGACACTTTTTGCAGTCCATTTCGACCACTGCAAGTCGCTCGTTTGCGAACGCGCTTAGAAAATTCTGAAATTCAAATGAAGCTTTAACTTTATTTCGTGTTATGAAAAAAGATTTTTTGTGTTAAACAATAAAAACAAACTTTTAACACGAAAAAACATTCCAATCGCTTCCTTTTTGTATTAAACGGTTTCCTCTTGTATTTCACTCCTTAAAAGAAATATATTTTCAAAGTAACATACTGTAAGTAACGAATTAATAACGGTTTGTTAAACAATCACAGTTAGCTTTATAAACAGATTACATCGTTTATTTATATTAATTTGATTGTCAAGGTAATGATCTTTTGTTGTTTTTATCATTGTTTATATTGGAATTGAGGATAAAATTCTTGATGTTGATCTTTGTTTCACAGGATTTTAAGATAGCTTCCGATTTAAATCTCGAATGTGCAGGTGTCTACTGTTAATCATGTTTGAGAATTACTTCTTAGAGGAAATTAGTCTCATCACTTTCTTGTTAATTCTTAATGTCTTCTGATTTTGTTTTGAAAACAATTAACGTTAATTTTCTTGCAGGTAACTATTTTGGTTGATGGTACAAAGCGATCGAGCCTTCCGGTCGATTTCGAACCCTCGTGTGTTGATATCAATTCCAAAGACACTGATGTTGCTGTAGGTGGTTCACAAGTAAGTCCAGATTTTATTTTCCCCGTGTCCATGTTGACGTAACTCTAGTATTTGTCTTTTTTATGTATTATTTTGATACAATTGAATAAGAACAACACAATTTTTGATTTGTTGTGAATGTTACTGACGTCATTCAAAGACACTTTCATTCACAGGGATATCAGTTTAAGAGAAAGGATTTTATGTAGGCGTTTGGTGTCCATACTTGTTTTTTTTTTACAACTTTCCGGTGTTTTTATTAATACAATGCCTGAAAAACATTATCTTTAGAAGGAATTGATCGTGAAGTTGGAAAAAAACACAGAAATTGATTTGTATTTTTAACTCTTCGATTGTACGATTGGTTACAGTGTCTGATTTCAAACAAAAGTTTTGGAAAATATATATATATATATATATATATATATATATATATATATATATATATATATATATATATATATATATATATATATATATATATATATATATATATATATATATATATATATATATATATATATATTGAAGATGTTGTTCTCTCTCAGTAAATGGGAGGTTTAAGTTGATTCAACTGAAGGATCAGAAACTTGTTCCATCTTTATTCTTTGAAAGAAAGCTTCCTTTCTGCATCTGTATGATAACTTTGTGAGAAAATGTTCAGTAAATCTCATTTTGAGCTGTTACATGAGCTTTTATATAAAAAGTATTTGTAAAAAAAAGCATCTGATCCAAGAATTTGCTTTCATCTATCTGCCCACCTTAAGTGTTATGGGGGCAAATGATATAGATGCAACAGGTTGAAAAGAAAAAATGAAACGTAAATGGATTACATGCTGCCAATACCTTTAGATAAGAACTTTTTTCATCTAAAGAAAAATATATACAAGTACATGAAATACTAGCTAGAGATTCAGTAAAGGGCAGATTTAGGTGCTGCGAAAATAAATTTTGGAGTATGTTAATGAATTTTTTTTATTTAATTTTAGTTAAGATAAGAGTTGTCACAAATATATTTTTCATCAATATTAGTGAATGAAAAATTCTCATAAATCTACTGATAATATTCCTTTTTATTTGAAATTATCTTGAAAGAATATTTGTTAAAAATGTCAGTAATGTCAATGTTGACAATTGTACCCGTGTGTGTTCCTTAGAAAATCAATTGATGAGAGAGAGAGAGAGAAAGAGGGAGAGAGAGAGAGAGAGAGAGAGAGAGAGAGAAAGAAAGGAAAAAAAAAAAGCGCGTCGATATGCGTTTTCTTATCTAATGGGGCTTATTACATGGCACTACTTATCCCAATGAGTGTCGATATTGTGTCCCCCTATACAGGCTCCACGCCTAATGCATGCATATTGTATCTCACATCACAAGACAATTGAAAATAGAGGTATGGGAGCCTGTGTAGGAGGACATACATCGACACTTCTATCAGAAACTAAGTATTGCCATGTAATAAGCCTCAATGTGGCTTACGGTGCTGTAAATGTGGTAGAAAATTAGTGATGTGATAAGAAAGAACGGCGCATTGTTATGCTAGATAAAATTAAAGACCAGAGGGCGTCTATAGTACGTCACTATTTTTCTGTAGAATTTTCAGCACCGTAAGACACATAGGGCAAGAACCCACATGCAGATCTATTTTCTGCCAAATAAATACAATAGAAATATTTAATAAAACGATAAATTGTATTTTCAGGCATAACATTGTACAGTGAAAACCGTTTAACAAGAAATAGAAGGGACTAGAATACTGTATTTTTTCATCTTAAAAGAATTTTTGTGCTATTCTAAGGGGCCGACCGAAAATATTTCGTGGAATCTGTTTTCGTGTTTAAACGGTTTTCACTATACTTTTAAGCTTAAGTTTGAATGAAGATAAGAACTATTATAATGTATAGGTGTTGCAAAATTAGTGATGAACGTAATCAAAAGATGTGGCTTTCTGTAATTGGTCAATTTGAATTTTGACGTCACTTTCTTAATATTTTCATTTCATTGTAAGGACCTATACACACAGGCAACTGTGCCCAGCACTAAAGTTTCGTTTGCCCTGCCCTTTTATTACATCAGACCACGTAACAAACCAATTAGAAATTGATGGCGATCATAAAAGGGCGGGCAAACAAAATTTTAGTGCTGGACACACTTGCCTGTCCTATACACACCTTATATCTTCCAAAATAAATACAAGTAGCGTTGATCAATCAATATATTTGTGATAAGATGAGAGTTGCTTCTTAAAATACTATTCTTCCTCATTAATAGTAATGACTCATTAGAGTTTATATTGATTACATGAACTGTTGCATACTAGTTCTTAATAGACCTTTTTTTTGCATTTTAATTCAGGGTTGTAACTCAACCTGAAAAAGCTGGAATTAGAACATTTTTTAAAAAAAAGTCAGGAAATTTAGATGCAAAAATCTGGAAAAGTCATTTAATTTGCAAAAAAAAAATATTTAAAACCTGGAATGGAAAAGTCAGGGAATTTATTTTCTGAAATAGTAATTGAATCAAAAAGTAGCCAAAAATTGAAAAAATAAAATAATTAAATGCTTTAAGAAACACTTTTAAAAAGGGCTCAGAAGGGTTCAACCGGACCCAGAAGTTTCAGAAAGCCTAAAAAGGGGACACAGATTTGAGAATTTTGAAAATGAGAAAAATGAGAAAATATCAAAACAAGTCTTGGATGTTTTCAAAAAACGACCAAAAATCTAAAAAAACTAGTGGGGTAACCCGTCATAAATGACGGGAGCGAAATTCACAGGCAATTGTGCCCATCATTAGATTTTTTTCCTCCGCCCTTTTATGACGTCAGACCAAGTAACAAACCAATTAGAAATTGATGACGTTCATAAAAGGGCGGAGCAAAAGAAATTCTAATGCTGGGCACAGTTGCCTGTGATAAACTGTAGTTTAATTTTGCTACTATTATCCCCTCCCCTTTTTATATTTGAAAGAGAAAATGAGTTTTTCATTTTCTCTGGTGTGCGCATGCGCGCGTCGTTTGTTCCTTTTTTACTCCTTTCATTTCAATTTCAGTCACCCCTCCCACTTTTTCCCTCTCCCACTTGTTCCCCCTCCCACTTTTTCCCCTCCACGTTTCTCTCTCTTTCCTCCCCCCTCTACACTTTCCAACCTTTTCCCTTTTCCAATTTAATATCATGGGGTTCTTGGATGGGAAGAATTCAACATATAGACCTTGAGAAAAAAAGCGGTTCATTTATTCATTTAAATTTATATAAATTCCGATGTGCTTCAAGGTTTTTGTAATGTTAGATCCACACACTCACACACACACACATCCACAAACACAGACCTGGCTTAATATATATATAATAATAATTAAATGAAAAACCTCGAAAAATCAGCTAAGTTCAGAAATGAAAATCGTTGGCAACCCTATAATTCTTTCTGTTTGTTAGTCAGTCAAATGTGCAATAATATTGTTTTAGCAGTCGATAATTTTCTACCATTCTAGGAGATTCAAAGATTTTCATTGTGTTCTCGAAAGTGTTGACTCAGGACAAGAATGCACTTAAGATAACTTCACTTGATTACCTTAGCAACACAAACAACATAGAACACTTGAACTGAACTCGTATTTGATTAATTAACTTTGTGTGGTTTTTGGAGGACTCACTCTACACAGATCTTTTTTCAATTAAATTAACCAGGACAAATTTGACCTTTTTCAATGGTTTTGATATTTTTTTTTAAATTAAGTATTGTAAGCATGAGTTACTTTGACTCATACTGTGTAACATTCGCCCACCTTGGAGAATATCTTTAAATGTTGTGCTACCTAGGATATAAACAGCAAATATTGTGTTTTCTAGTTTTATTAATTTCCACATTATTTTAGCACAGATCAAGTGCCAAATTCTGGATTTATACATTGGTATCCAAGGTGGGGCAAAGTTAAACACAATTGGCTCAAAATAATAAATCATAAGAGTGTATTATCACGTCACGAAATGTACCTTCACTGTGACGTCACAATATTATACAATGTATTTTATATAGCATTGTTCACATTCACCGGAAATGTCACGGAATGTCAACATGATGGGACGGGGGAGGGTGACATTCTTGTAAAGAATGTTTTGATGTGACGGTTCATGACGTTGAAGTTCAATCGACCTTAATGCTGCTTTTAAACCGAATTTTATATTTGCATGGAGCAGTTATTATCGTAGGTGTTTAAAGATTGCATTGACAATGCATTTCCATGCTGCTTTTGCAGGCTGTCTGGGCTGCTTGCATTGTAATTATTGAAATTGAACTTAAAAAAACTCATGTTTGTGGTTCTATTTGAATGTTCAAGTAAAATTAAATTTTGGGGCGTGAAGTTCATATACCGTTATTCCATTTAGCACTTCTCCACCTCCAGTACTTTCACAGCATGTTAATGGGATTTTAGCGAGTAAATGTGTTTTAGAAAGAAGAAGTGTAGCTCAATCACTTAAGGGTATTTTCATGCTGATATCTTTCAAAATAAAGCTTTTTATTTGAGTTTAAAAGTGGCCCAACTTGAAGCAGATGATATTTTTGAATTTTTTTGTCTGTAAAAAGTTTATTTTGAAAGATATCAACATGAAAAATTTACAATTAACTGATTGAACTACCCTTAAACGAGTGTAGTTTCTAAAACATATTGTCGTTTCTCTTAATTTTGCTGTTCAGAGTTCGAAAATCACCTGTTCCTAAACCAATTTAATACTCGTTTTAAATTTTCATGTTTTTATTGGATGAAAGCATTACAGTAGTTGTGGAATTTTCAATTTTTATTTTTTGTTACATTATAGGACAATAAAGTTCACATCTTTCTTCGAAATGCACATAATTTATGTCATAAAATGGCATTAGATCACCTTGGTGCCATTACTGATGTAAAGTATTCACCCTGTGGGTCATATTTGGCAGCCAGTGATACAAACCGGAAGATTATCGTTTATCGTCTGCCAACTTATGAGGTATAAAAATCAACGACGCACACCGAAACATCTCTTTTGTTAATTTTATGTTTTACTTTTTATTTGAAATCTCGCAAAAGCTTGCTCATAACCAAGAATGGGGATTTCATACAGCTCGTGTCAATTCGATAGCCTGGAGCCCTGATTCGAGGCTTTTGGCTAGTGGAAGTCTGGACTGTTGTGTCATCATTTGGAGTATGGATGCTCCGACCAAACATATAATCATCAAAAGTAGGATAAAACCTTTTTTTTTAATCATTATTATTTTCATATATATATATATATTGTTCATGTGAGTTCTTTGTTCTTCTTGGTCATAATTGGTTGATAGTTTGTACGTGTTCTGTACCACGTTTTATTTTAACATCAACTTGGAAGGTTTCAGTGTTCATGTTTCTATGGAGAGAAAAATGAAGTGGGGGTGTGAAAGTTACGTGCAAGACGTGACGTTTTATTTTGAAGGATTTAGTAGGACAATTGTTAGTTGGGAAGCATTTTTTAAATGTCTGGTCTTCTAATCATTCTAACTAGAAAGAAATGACACTTAACCCCTCCCTGTATCCGAAAAGATTTCCTAAAATAAAGTTAAGGCGCAAAACGCTATGGTAAGTGTACGGGGAGTTTTTAAGTTTGTCCTTAGAATGCCGTCATAAATCGTTGACAATTTGAGAAATGGAGTTTTAGGTGCATTTCGGCAACCATTTTAGTGAGATATATATAGTTGATAAACGCGTTGTTAGTTTGGAGTATTTTTGCTCGAAAGATGATGATGTTGCTGTGTGTGTGATATCAACATTTTTTTTATTTTGGCTGAAACTTTCATATACAAATGTATATTTATAACCTTCTAGGTTTTGATATTTTTCTTCTCTCTATTCCTTCCGATTACAAGATATGTTACTTTTTCAAATTGGCGTGTTTACAAATTGACACGATTTCAGCATCTCGATTTTGGATTTTCTCTTTCTTTCTCTTTTTTTATGTATTTTTCACTCTCTCTCTCTCCCTCTCTCTTATGTGTATTCAACATGTGTTGATAGGTTTAAATTTTCAAACCGTTCACATAGTTTATTCCTTGATAAATAATTAAAACAATCTTGTGATTATTCTTCCGTATAATTTTGTTTTTCATAATTTTTAATGAACCCAAATTTAGCTTTTAATAATTCTCGCTATTATTTTCCATCGATACTTTCTTTTCTAAATTTATGCGAAAATGTGTGGTGGTGGTTGCTTTTAATTATTTCGTGACTCTTCTTCTAATTCTTCAAGAGTTGTTCTAGTAATCGCATCCGACCTTGTTCCCAACTGTTGTTACCAGTGGGTGGATCTTTTTTTTTTCATTGTTAGGCTTCTTATTGAAACAAAACTAATTAAAAAAAGTGTAACAGTAAGTGCACGTGAAAAAAACACGTGTTTCTCTTGTGAGGAGGATGTTCTTAATTTTTCTTAAAAAGGGCTTCTTCTTTTTGTTGCCTACATACACATCACCCCCCCCCCCCCCCCTCTCTACTTACTGTGTAACTGGGTTTTGAGATTTTTATTATGGAAGTTTTATGATTTCCGAGTTTGTTAGCCCACATTTGTAATTTGTATAATATCTTTTTGAACTTGAAGACACAAAGATAATTAATTACTTTTGGAATATTTTACGATTGCTTACAAAAATGGAAGTGGGGGGGGGGGGTTTGTGTTACTAAATTATAATTGAGCTATTTTTTTATTTAATTCTAGTAGTAAATTAAACGCTTGTGGCACGGTTAGCTACAGTTGTTGGTGAACATTAGGAAACTTTCTTGAAACAGCAAAAAAGTATCAGAAAGTAATCAGAATTAAAGTGCATTAGAATAATATTTCAATATATTTCACGCGATATTAAAATCTCGATTTTTCTGAAAGAAAGGTTTTCTTCTCGAATTCCTGAAAATGATGTTTTCATTCCAATTTTACATTTTTGTTACTATTTTTCACACTGCATCTACATATTTAATGTACTCAAAATTGCAATCTCGAACTAAATAAGACTAAAACAATTTATAAAATAAAAGTCTCTTGTATATCAGGCAATGTCAGAAAACATTGAAAAACTAATTATTTAACTTAATTAAGCCGATCTTTGAATAATTAAGTTTGAAAATCCCGATTTTATTTATTTATTAGATTTTTTTTTCTTTCAAAGACATTCGTTTTTTATTTTTTTTTCTCTCTCCCGAATTTGTATCAGATTTTAGCATATTTTAAATCCCGAATTTCAAGATTTATCTTCAACGAATTTTTCAGTAATGTTAATAAATTATATTATACCTTAATTTTGTTTTCACTGGCACTGAAAAAAAAACCGGCGAATTTCTACTAATAATGGCCACGTAGCGTTTGATTTTTTCACTGTTCAATGTGGATATATATTCAGTGCAGTGGCGAAGAAAGTGGAGGGCGAGTGACAAAGCCTAAATTTGAAAATGACTACATAATTCAGGAAATATCCATAAATACACCCAGGCCTTTGCCACCAATTTATCGGGCTGAGGTTTCCACCAATTTATCATTTTTTGGCATTGAGTTAGTTATCCAGGGTCGGAATAAATCTGTACATTGAAATTCAGGGAAAATCTGTAAGCTTAGTGCAGGATCTATTTGAAGCTTGTGGAATACATGAATGTCTTTTCGATTTTATATAAATTCCGACGAGCTTAGCGAGCCATAATAAGTAACATATTTAACAGTGACTAAAACATATTTTTATTTCCTTATAAATATTATATTTTAAAATAAGAAATGTTGCTTTAGAAAGAGGGGGGGGGCAAGTGGAACCCGCCTTGTGTGGCGCCCATGTAATTGTAATATATGGCGCCCATGTAATGATTCAGTTGCATAATTGTCCATTAATACTTGGTGTATAAATAGCCAAGTGCATATTAACAAGTTGAACAAGAAATATTAGAAGTTTTCATTATAAATGCGTAACTTATTTTGTTACGAAAAACTTTCCCATAACCTTATCTGATAATTGTTTTCTTAATATTCATAGCATAAATTGTAAAGACAATTTGCTTCGCTGTGGATTAGTGCCTTAGGGTTTTTTACGAGTTGTTCGAAGAGGTGGGTTTCGGTAGTACTTTAAAGAAATTTGAATTTCTGACACATCACTCAGCTTAAGAAAATATCGTTTTGAAATTTTGATATTTTATTACTATTTTACATGTAATATTCTATCTAAAACACGTACAAATCAAGTCTTTGTATTGTTTTTTGGAGAGAGAGAAAAAAAAGGTGTAGATGAAGTAATGAGTTTTGGCGTCTTGGCAGTTCGACACTTGATTCCCAATACTTTTTAGACTGCTTTTGCATGTAGCAAGTATATACATGTACTGTATACGTTACGACAGTAGCACGTCGATTATCGGAACCAGTTTTTTACTTATTCTTATGGAAATATAAAAAAAAAATTTGCAATCGGTTTTTTTCTTACGTTTCTCCACTTTTTTATATTTGGAGTTCGATTATATGAACTTTTGATTATCGGAACTAATGTATGTTCGAGATTAGTTCAGATAATCGACGTTCTACTGTATAGGATTTTGACAATATTTCAGAATTTTTTTTAAGTAAACAGGATCCATTGATGATGAATTAAATTGCTGGCAACTTGTTTGGTGTGAAGAATCATATTCTAGAGATATTACTAGACGAATATCAAAAGGCTTCTTCTTTCATAAGAAGAACAAATTTAAAAGAAACTGGTTGTTTTTTGTGTGTTTTATTTTTACCCGTAGATGCATGTAAATATGCATGATTTTTTATTCCTTCTGCTCCTGCTCCTCCTCTCAATCCAATCCTATTCCCCGTTCCCCTATTTTAACTGAAGTTCGTTGATGATGATGATGATGAAAACATGTTCATTTCCTTGCAACTCACTCACTAGTCTCTCTGTCATTAGGTTTCTTTTTTTCCAAGGGCTCAAATATTCCAATTTTTTTTGCTAAATAAGTGTTCCTTCTACATTATATGAAAGAGTTTTTTTTTTTACATTTCGAGTGTGGTTGTATGTGTTCCTTTTATTTATTCGTAAAAGAACAAGTTATTACCATGCAAATATAAAAATTGCGCACTCAAACCTCTCAAATTTTTGAACATCATTGGAATGCATATGTATGTTTTTTTTTCTTCCTCTGAAGTTTGAATGTTGCTTATATTCAAATTGTTGAATGTAATAACGATAAGTGACGGTTCCCATATAGAGAGGCCTGCCTATATTTTGTAAAAAACAAAAAATAAAGCCCAGCCCACAAAATATTATAGTAAGCCCAGCCCTTAAGACACACAAAACCCATGTGCTAGGTTTTTTTAAAAGCCCACAAAACCTCACCAGACCCATGAATCTTACCAGGGCCCTGTTTTGCAAAACTACAAGTCTTGTTAGTAACAATTGTAGATTACATGTACTATTCTTGTAATCACAAGTTGCTTGGAACAGGCGGTTTCAAACAAAGTTTTAAAACTTCTAACAAGTAAAATTGGAGTTGTCTGCAACAAGTGTAGTTTGCAAAACTTGTTAGTAACAAGAACATAATGTATAAAATAGTCATTTTTTTGTGGAATTTAATAAGTGTCAAGTTATCTAAAAGTGTTGCATTAAGAAATAAGCTGTGTATTTTCAAAGACATAGGAGATAGTAATTAGTAATTACATTGGAACTTAAATCAAAACAATTTTGAGTTAGATAGAAATTTTTTGTTATTCAACAAGTTTGTCAACTACACCTGTTAGCTACAAGTTATCTTTTGTGGTTCTCACTTGTCAAGTGTGCTTTTATTTTCATGAAACTAAAAACTACGTATTTTGCCAAACTTGTAAAAATGTACCTGTAAACTTACAAACTTGTACCTTTGGTGAAACACTCCCCAGGTCTTTGAGATCCACAAAGCCTTTGAGCATTTGTTCTGGTAAAATTGTCAGTCCAGGCCCTAAACCACGGGCTTAGTGTAGATTTTTAGTTCCATGTGTTTTTGTGTGTGTGTAATTTTTAATGTTCGTTTTTTATAGATGCTCACCCTCAGAGTCAAATCACGAGGTTGGATTGGTTGGATAATAATACGGTTGTTTCTGTTGGACAGGATTGCAACATTAAAACATGGGACGTGTCATTCTAATCGTGGCATATTATGTGTTGCCACCGACATATTTTCTTTAATTATTATAATTATTATTATTATTACGACGATTTGAATTGGTCTATGAATAGATGATTTTGGTGCTATATGGTTTAAATGCCCTCCCCCCTTCCACTCCACTCCAATATCCATAAGAACTTTTCCTATTTTCCTCACCCAACATCAAGAATTTCTTCCATAATTGTCCAAATGTCCCTTTTTATTAAATATGTAATTTTAAATAAAAAAAGCAAACAAAAATGGCCATTTGTAGGTATCGAAGGTATTTGCCATTATATTTCATTGTAATGGGCAATAACATTCTTGCCGTTTGTCATTTTTTAATACAATCACTACTGTTCTAAATTGGAAACTAGATAGAATTTTCATTGATCTTTATTGATTTATTGTTTTTCGAAAGAGTTATTTTAAATAAAAATATAGTATCCACTTAATTTTCTTACAGATTTTTTTTTTTTAGAAATCAGGAACTACTTTTACAAAAAAAAAGTAATATGGTTTATTAAATATGAGGAATACTTCGCAAAAAAATAATTTTCCTCGTTAAACTGTTTTTAAAGTGTAAACGTTCCTCGAACTCTGGTTATTATCTTTCCGGAGCAAATTTAAGAGAAACACTAGAACGTGTTTTAGAAATTACTAGGGTAGCTCATTAACTTACAGCTATTTTAATGTAGATATATTTCAAAATAAACTTTTACAGACAAAAATTTAAAAAATATGGTCTTGCATCGCAATAATATCGTGTTTGGTCATTTTCAAACTTACATAAAAAGCTTATTTTGAAAGATTTCAACTTAAAAATATTTTTATGTGATTGAGTTACTCTCACCTACCCTTCTAGTTTCTAAAACACAGTCACATTGATCTTTATCTTGTACCTTAAAGACAGAATAAATCAAAGTTTGAGAGGCATTTGCACTGTAAAAACCACCTTGAGGGTGGATGAGAAAATACTATTAAGTTATTAATTATTAAGCTACCTTTCTAGTTTCTAACAGAATTTTAATTTCTCTTTAGTGGTAAACTTCTGAAACGCAAAAATGATTAATTCTGAAGTTGCTTTTACGATATAAAAAAAACAGAAGTGTAAAGTTCACGAAAGGTAATTATTAATTATTTTTTTTTGCATGGAATATTTTTATCTTAAATAGTTAATTAGAGGAAATTAGTGAAATTACTTGTCATGAGAGTAGATAGATATTCCTCTCAAGGGGCCCTCTCTAAAGAAATTAGAATTGAATTTCATAATATTTACAAAGACATTCATTTATTACGTCTCTTGACAATAGTCACAATTCTGTGTGCATTGTCTATATTTATCTCAAGTTTGGTGAATATTAATGGTAAACAATAATGACGTTTTTTTTTCTCTCCTGTATGCAAAATGTAATATTATTAACCCTTGAAAATCTCTTGCTGAGAGAAGAAGCATAACAAGAGAAACACGTTTAAAAATAATTTCTATTGCTACTGCATAAATGTTATACAAATAAATATGAAACAACAACTAATAACTGCTGACCACAAATAAACATAACATCCATTAATTACAACATAAAACAATAACATGTTTATTTGTGTATGATGATGATGGTGGTGGTTGTTTACAAAATTCGTTGATAATTTTAGTTACTACTACTACTACTACTACTGTTGTTGTTGTTTATTGTTTCTTTATATATTTGGCAGTGGTAATAAACTCATAATACTTATAAATAGTAATAATAACACGAAAGTGCATTCAATGCTTGTTTCTAAAATTAGTTAAAATATGGATTTGAGATCATATTTTGCACACACAAAAAATAAGTGACCAATTGCCTGCCAATTCTTGTTTTTTTAGTTGGGGCTCATGTTGATACTGTTGTCCATTCTTTTGGAAAACTTTATTGTATTTATTCCCCCCATTTGAGTGATGCTTTTTGTTGCTAAGCAAACAATCACATCTTCCTACCAGGCTTCAGATTTTTTAGGGTTTTTTCCCTGAAAAGCACAGAAAAAAATGAAGTTAATGGAAGCTAATTTTTTTAGACTTTTAGGTTTTTTTTTTCTCTTCAGATTTTATGTAGGAGTTTAGATCTTTGATGTGACTCAAATGGAGAAAGAACCATATTGCATTATATGGAGTAACAATTTGTCATTCACTTATTGTAGTAGCCCTAAGCTTACTTGCCAATTTTGGATTCCCTACTGGTTTACATGTATGTTGCCCACTTTTTGTTAGTTATCGTTTTTTTTTTTTTTTTGGCTTTTGCAATTTGATCTGGAATTTAAGTAAATGTTTCATGAAAATGACGAAAAGTGAAACCCTTGTAGTGGATGCGTGACACCCACACTTGAATAGCAAACGAAGCAAATTATTATATTGGTAGTCTTCTTAACTATGGTGGTAGCATATTATAGCAACTGGACAAGGGGAGGGGGGAGAATCAATGAAATCTCTTCACTAAAAACGCTTAAAAGAAGAATACTGTAACATTCAAGAATAGTTCAGTTTTTGACCTCTATTGCTCTTTAGAGCAATGGAGGTATATAGGATCATGCAAGAAAAGGGGCAAAAAAGCATGTCTGTATGTCTGGACCCCCGAGTTTGTGGGTCGAACAACTCAAGAACGGAATGAGATAAAGACATGCAGTATATTTATTTGATTCAGTGGGTCAATAATGATGCTCCTGACGTAAAAACAGAAAATTTTACCCAGGGGTTATTTTTTATGAATTTTTTAGAAACAGATTTTGAGTTTTTGGTCATAATTTTTTGTGGGTCGTACAACTCGAAAACGGGGCCACCTACAATAAAATGTCATCAGACCTAAAATGATGTACATATTCTGACGATGAATCTGAAAAAAAATTAGGAGGGGTGTTCCTTTCGATGTTCTGTTATTATTTTTGTATATTAAAATACATGTAAGTGATTAATTCTCATTTTAAACCATGTTACAAATGAATGACGCATGCGCATCACATGTAACTGTCATCTACGTGAGTACATACATGTGTGTTTATTTATATACACATGTGTGCACGTATGTACATGTGCATACACATGCATGCACGTGTGTACATGTGCATACACATGTGTACTTGTGCATACATATGTAACAATGAAAGAAAGTTGGTTATTTCATATATGAAAGCAATGAAGGTCTATAGGGTTCGTTGAATTCCTTGTTTATCATCGCTAAGCTACTTTAAAGTTTGTGTTGGTTTTATGTAATTTTGTCTTTTCTCCCTGGATTGAAGATGATGATTAAGGCGGGATTTTTATGCAATATCAAGCAAATGTTTTTCAGTCTGTGGCCCAACAGGCAATTGTGAAGTAACACCCCCCCCCCCCCCCCCCCTTTCCTTTTTTTCAATTTAGGATTTTTTCCAATCAAAAACACTGGTTAGAGGCTAGAACTAATTGACAACTGGTAGTAACCAGACATTAGCCTCTAAAGTCTTTTTGATTAGAAAAAGCATAATTGCAGTTGCTCTAATGATGATGATTACTTCACAATTGGCACTTCGGCCACAAATTTAGAAACATTTGCTTGATATTGGATAAAAATCCGAGCCATAATGATGATGATGATGATGGTGTTGGTGATGGAAAGTGATGACCATTTCAATTTTCTACTTTGATTGATGTCGTTGTTCTTTTTTTTTTCTACGAAGTTGACATACAAATGGAATAAATCTCATATTCCATTGATCATAAATTGCATCTTTTTTGGCTTTTTTTTGGTGGGGGGTCCCTATTGATTATTTTTAAATTTGATATGTATTATTTTTCCATGTGGAATATGATTTGTAGATTACAATTCTGAAAGCCCATTTTAGTTTTTGATAAAGACAATTTTAGAGTTTAGATTTCACTTTTTACAGCCGGCCACATTCTAAAACGTTACTTAAGCCAAAGTGAAACTTAAACTAAACTAAACTTGGAAACTGTCCATAGACTTACTATAGTGAGTTTCGTCGTGTGTCATGGTTTAAGTTAAGCTTTATTTTAAGCAACATTTTAGAAAAGAGGGTTTAACCTTTATCTATACTTGAGCTAAATGCATTCAAGTTAAATGTGTTTAGTTGAATTATATGATGTTCAGTTAAAGACATGACCAAGATAAAATTGACGTTATTACTTAATATCTGAACAAACTGAAATACAAAATCAATATTTTGTTACACTAACAACCCATTTTATTAAATACATTACAAATTCAATATATTTAAATATTAACTCAATATATAGAAATACTGTATTAATTTATTATTTTAGGTATATACTGTATAAGATATTAAGTGTCGAAATTACAAGTCTTTAATTTTCTAATTATTTTTATAAATTTTAGAGTTTTTCAAACTTAGTATTTGATAATAAATTCAAAAGTATTTGTTTTTTCTAAAGATATTTTTTGCTCATTTTAAATATTTTAATCTGTTATTAAATAACATAGAATTTTCAAAATGTTATTAATTTCAAAATACTCCTATTATGTACGTAAAAAATACATGGACAAGTGAGAGAGTGGTTATAATTACAATTCTGCTTAAATATTTACGGTTGAAATAAGATTTTCCAAGAAATATAGCAAATAAATAAATTTATTTTTTATGGCATGCTGAGAGTTTAAATTATAATTTTCTCGTAAGTGTTGTTTCTTACAAAATAATTAGTAACTTTCTTCTTCTTCTTCTTCTTATTCTTGGTTCTTTAGTCTGAATTAGTAAAATATTTAGAACCATACAAGTGTTCCAACTGTGAGAGTGCAAGGAATTTTTTTTAAATATAATTAGCTAAGGAACTAACAGCAAAAAATATTTTAGGCTAATTATTTGCTCAAGAAGCAAAGAATCGAACATGCTTATATTCTTTTTAACCACTATTTTTTTTACAAACTGCTATTCTTCGTTTGTTAAAAAAAAATTAATTAACATTGTTTATCTGTAATTATATCTCTTTACTTGTAATTGTTAATTTTTTTTTATCATCACAGTAGAAACTTAACACTAAACAATTGAAAGACTTAATGACTGGATGATTAGTATTTCTAGCTGTTAATTTGTTGTCAACAAAATTTCTTAGAAATTTTCAGTAGCAAGAATGAGTTCTGTTTAAAATGTATGTAGTCTACAGATGGATCACTAGCTTTCATACATATCCTGGTATACATGTAATGTAGATATTTCTTATTTTTTAAGTTTATTTTTAGAAAGAAAAAAAAAAGCTATTGAAGTGATTTGTTGTGTTAGAGCTGTGGTTCTCAAGCTCATGGTCGCTATAGGATGTTTCTGAGGGTCTCTGGAAGGTCTTGGAGGGAGGTGGTGTGCTAGAACAATATGCTGGTCACATCATATTGTTCATCAATATAATATACCTCAACCTTGTGGGTCACATAATTTTGGGAATCAAAATATCTGAGGAAGGATTCTTATACTTTGTCTACACTTGACTATGGAGTCCAGTTAAGGTCACGAAACAAATTGAAATACTAAATCAATGTTTCGTTAGACTAATCCATTATATTGAAATACAAATTTAATATATTCAAATATTAACTCAATATTGAGATATTAACTGAATAAATTACATTTTGACTGTCATTTTTGCTTGTCCTTAACATTGCTTTGTGGAACATGTTTATTATTTAAATACATTTAACTTAGGTGTAGATAATATTTTAAGAGTTGTATTCTTAACTATTGCTAAGTTAAAGCAAGTGCTAAACTATACTTTTACATGAGATTTTATATCGTAAGTTCATGAGTTTATATCACTACCTTTAACGTTAAGAATACGACTGTTGATCTTATTGATTAAGAATGACACAACCCATATGTCATTACCTCATAGTTTGTTCTAAAACTATTTAGCTTAATCCAGGTACTTGCAAGGTGTTGTTAAGCTTTACATTGATGTTCAGTTGTCTGGCAACTTTTTGTCAATCAACTGGCAAGTTTTTTTGCAAACTGCCCAACTTATAATAGTGTATGGCAGGTGTCGACCAGCAAATACTGCATAATATTGCATGCATTTGAAAAATTAAAGTAGTATTCTAGTTAGGTAAATGTTCATGTGGCCCAGCTGGCATTAATGGTTGAAAACTATGTATTCATGTTGCTTTTAATTTTTTTTTTCATCCAAAATTCAATTTTTTTTCTACAAGAAAAAAATGCTGAAAAAACCAGCAACAATGGTAGAAAACTAAGCATAAATAGGTTGTTTAGTTAACTTAGTCTTCTAGTTGATTAGAAAGAATTTGTACAATGAGTTTCTAACAAGCCAAGTCGACAGTTTTAACAACTGATTCGTAATGGATGTCAAAGCTTCTAAGAGATTTATTTGAACACAAGTTGGGTTTTTTTTTTCTGAATCTTTAAATAAATTTATTATTCTTACTTGAGGCTGTGTTCATAACATTGACGTCAGTATTTATTCACATTTTATACGTCACTTAAATAGAATTTCGTCTATTTTTATAGTTGAATTAACTTTTGTTTTCTATGCGTTAAAATTCAGAAACCCCCTCAAGCGGAATACATTTACAAAACATAAGAAATTGCTTTAAGAAAATGTCATCTGAAATATGTTCATATTATATAATCAATAATTTTTATTGAGCCAATTTGCATAATTTAATTTGTGTATTGTCATAGATCACCGATTTGGTTATAGGGAAATAAGATCGAAATTGAAATATTGGCACCGTAAAAATGACAAAATTGACATTACTTTTTTTTTTTTAGAAAATGTGTAATCATCTTCTACAAGAGCAATGTTAACAAATTTAAAGTTTGGTTAGAAACTAGACTAGTAGTGGAGGAACATGTTAAATATTTTATGATGATAATATTTTTAAAATTGAACTATTTTATGGCAGTTTGAAAATAATGATATTGCAGTAACAGCTTGGTGAAAAATAATTTCTAACTTTTAAAAGGTGTTGTCATAAAATATTTTAGCATCATCATCTACTGTTCTAGCTGTTATGTCAATCTGTGTGTGAACTGTATTGGCCATTTTAGAAGTTGTGAACATCTTTGTTATTTAAATTAGTTATTGTCCCAAACTGCAAAAAAAAATTACGCTCAGTCCACCAAGCCCATGAGGAACACAAATAACATGTGACCAGCAAAGCATGTGGGATGTGTTTTACTGTGCCATAACTAGTGTATTTTACTGGCCCTTCAGACTTTAGCCCTTTCTTCAATGACACCATGCAATACTAGTGCGTAAAAATTTACAATGAAAAATTTGCAAACTTCATAAAACATTTTATAATTCACAAATTATTTTAAAAAATTTTGTAACATTTAAGATTATTTTTCTAAACTATTTTTGTAGATCCTAGAATTTTCTATTTATGAAAAGTAACGAATTTCAAATTTAAATGATATAACTTGACAAACAATTGGAATTTTTAATTATTTGCAATGTTATCTGTATTTTTAAAGTATGAATACAGTCAAATAAGGAACATAAAAGAAGGCACTGAGGAAGAGGACCTTACCAAATATTTGGGATCAGGGCCTTAGCCTAGTTTCACACAACGATATTTGTATTGCGATGCCGTATGTGATACTGATATTCAACATGTACACAAATAGAAGTGTTCAATGGCGATATACATAAATGCATCCATTGGTGTACATGTAAATTCAATATCTGTCATAGACGTATCACGATACACCTATCGTCGTGTGAAACTAGCCTTACATACGCTTGTTATGGCCCTGGGTTTTTCTGAAACCATACCAGGACCCAAAAACCCATGTGTTGAACTTTTGAAATGCCAACTTGGTCCATGTAACCCAAAAATGCATATGGGGTTATTTTAGAAAATTAGCCAGCCCATGATCTTTATCGTTAGATTTCTATCCTAATCTGTTCTTTCATAGGTTGTGTATGTCTTACTAGCAAAAAACGGCGAATTTCTCAATTTTTTAAATTCTTTCTTGCACCAAGTTAAGTTGTAATATGCTCAATAGAAGATGAAAAAAATCTGTAGGCCAATTTTTTTGTTGAGATTCTTAGTATTAGAAAGTTATGAGGTCCAGTAAAATGAGACGACAGAAATTCGATCAAGTTTCAGTGTGTAATAAATACTAATAAAACTAATGTTCCTATATGTTTAGCATCCTTCTTCGAGTTGTTTTAACGTCATCGTCCCAGACGCTTGACAATTAATCGTAAAAAAGATGTTCGATTTGTTTTATGAACCTATGTCATAGGCCCCTTTATACATATATATACATTTAAACGAATCATGTGACATTTGATGAAATAAAATACGCCATTTTAATATCCATATGTATCATCTTCTTTTTTTATTAGCATTATGTTTAGTTTTTGTTATGTTAGTGTGTAGTTCCTCAATTTGGCCTAGAATAGAATTTTCAATTTTCTATTGAGAATGTCATTTCGCAATCTTATGTCTGTTTTATTTCAAATAAAGAATTTTGTGAAGAATAGTGCAAACATGTACTGTAATATTAACTATACATTACATTTATAACATACAAATTGTATTCGTATCTTAAATATATTTTTTATTGTAGGATATACTAAAATTGAACCTAAAGCAAAATTACAAGCCATTTATTTTTGTTGTTGTTTTCTTTAAAAAATAATTAAAACCGGATTTATTGAAAGGTAACAAGCGAATATGCCCGTTCTCCAATCAGGCCTATATAGGAAGGTTCTAGCTTGAATATATGAATTATACTGTATTATACCTATTTCAACGTAAGGAGAAGCTTGTAACGGCAGATGGGGTGAACTTAAAATTTAGGAGTGTCTCAAAACGGTGCACGTATTCTTTTATTACCCCCCCCCCTTTTATCAGACAAAAATGACAATCCTAAAAAATGTTGTCACTCAATCTCTCTGACGTCACAACGTTCTTCTTACGATGAGGCAGGTATAGGCCCTACATATTACTTTTTTATTACATTATAAAAAAATTATAGAAATCTAGATATAGATGGTATGAGGACCTGCTATATACTCCCCCCCCTGTCTTGTACCTTATGTTTCTTGTAGTTTCATAGGAAGTAACTTTGCAAAGTACCAATAGGTCACAGTCTAACAGATTGACAAACAAACATGACCTTTTATATACATGTACTGTATATATGGATTTTAAGAGATTCAGTTTTTAACAAACACTAATAAACATAGGTACATAAAGCAATCAGAAATCTTCAATGTTTAAACACTGTAAAAAGCATGCAAACTAAATTTGCATGTAATTTGGTTGTAGGCATGTAAACTTTGTTGCCACATTGTGACATTGGTGATTCCAGTTTAAGTAATTATCAGTTGGAATTATCACTGGACTAGTAATGAAGAGAATTTTAGCTAATCTGAACCACATCTAGTCCACACGGACTAACTATTTTAAGTACTTTGCTTGAAGCATACATATGATGTGCTGTATTTAATTAACTTCCATTCAGTGTTTGTAAAATGCATGAGGAATAAACGTATACATATATTTATTCAATGATATGAATAAATTAATGGCGTGTTATGCATTGATTAATGTACTATTTGTAATTAATCATATGTAGACACATGGTATCACTTTGAAGTCTTCCTCTTCTATCCATTCATATTCTATTTTCGACTTTTGTTTGATCCAAGTAGGAAAAGGTCAAACAATATAGGAAAACTATCAAATGCTTGCAAGCATTTCAATTTAGTTCCCTGTTGATGGTGGCATTATTGACATAATTTTAATTTCATTTTTGCTTTTATATTTTTTTTAAAATTAAGTTAACTCAAATAAACACAAGAAAATAGTTTGGTTACTTTCAATCAAACATGGGTTAGGAATTTATGATGTTCCTAGTCATTGTACATTAGTCATGCCTACTACTATAGAGCCTCACACACATTGTTACTAATTCTGTCAATGTCGAAAATTTGCCTGTAATGTGTACTTTTTAAATAAACTGTTAAGGGCCAGGCTGCGTATTTCTTTTCTGCAGCTTTAAAACTACTGCTTGCTGATGATTTCTTTAACAGCAACGAAGTCAATACTGCATATTTGTATCAAAATCTAACCTCTAGCCTGCTCAAAAAACGTGTTACGTAGTTGCTGCATCATAATCAGCTGACCTGCCTTTTCATTTTTCATGGGATCTGATTGGTTAGTTAGTATCCCAACGCACTAACCTGCTGCTGAAGCAAGCGACAGCAGTTTGCTTTTTAAAGACGCAAATATGCACTAACATGAAAAGCTACAAAAATGAATGCAATGCTTAGCTTTAAAGCTACATAAAGCAAATATGCAGTTTGACCGTTACTTATAGTTAGAGCATGGTTAATTAACCCATGAATCTCTCGGTAACCCTGCTTTTGTAGGCTCTTGTTTCTGCCGCTTCCACATTCATAAAGCAACTATCAAAATACAAAATAAAACAACACAATTTCCTGAAAACAAATATTTTGAAATAACTTTTATCAAGTTGTATTGAGGTGACAAGATATACAGTGCACGTAGTGTATGTCACCACTTTTAGACAATCTGGAAATCTAGTAAATAAATTCAAAGTTGTCGTTTGCATGACAGTTATGCATGTAGATATCCATTTATGACATTGACACACCTCCATAACACTCATTTTTCATAACGCTTTACTGTTAAGTCAAATGTTTTTACACATAAAATGACTAAACAATTGTGACTCCTTATAATTATGTAATTATGTTGTAACACCCAATTGCTATGTGAAATTTCCATTACGTACACTCCTCCTCTCATCTTCTAGCAACGTTTATTGAAATTCAACTATTATCCACATTTTGCTGCTTTGAGGTTGCATAAAAAAAATTTCCTCCTATCTCCACATTATGTCATTCGATCTTTTTGAACTGGGACGTTTTAAGAGGCCTGTGTTCTTGAAATAAGAAATTGAATGTCATACAACACGAGACATATGCAATTAAGTTGGCCAAAAAAAATTGATAACATAAGTGCCATTTATTCGTGAATCATTATCCCGAGTAAAACTTATCATTGTCTATTCATTATTGAAGTTACTCGTTAGAGCTACTTCAGCCTACTTTTAGAGGGTGTCATCTACATTAAGTGCGTGCCTGTGTAGGTCAGTGGGTGTGTTCTGACGAAAATTAGATAATGACTATAAGAACTTTGAATTCCATGTTTTATGAATGTAATAAAAAAAAAGTTTTACAACAAAAAAAAGGTTCGAAATTCTTTATTTATGCTTTTAGAAATGTGTGTTCACATTACAGATGTGGCCTTGCAATTTCCCCCTTCTTATTCCTTTTCATTTTTTTTTTATTTCAAATACTAAGAAGAAAAAAATGTTACTTGTGCCAACTTAAAACTTTTTTTTTTGTTGGTGTTACTTGTCATAAGAATTGTAGGAGAATTCATTATTTTATTGGATTCTCTCACCCTATCAACGGTGCATCATCATCATTGCTGTAATTGAAGGGAAAGATTGCGTTAGAACGAAAAATTCACTTGTTGCTAAGAGTAGGAGAGATACGCTATATAACACCATGAAAAATGGTTCAAGCATGTGTTTAAAAGAATTTAGGCATTTACTAGGAGGGCCTCTTAAAGGGAGGTTGCCAGGTGTCCAACTTGGAGTAGGACAATCCCATGTTATTAATTATTTTGTAATATCATTGAAACACGAAAACTTAAGATCAAACGTGAGATACCAAGCAGCTGTAATTACTTATATTTTTGCATAAATTTCTTATTTTATTTGCTGATATTTAAAGTATCTTAGAATTTAAGTTAAATATTCATCAGAAAAAGCCACAAAATTAAGTTATACAAAATAATTATTCAAAGTAATTCTAACTTTTAACATTTATCTAAAGTTTTAAAAAAATATCTATAAGATGTTATTTATAATTTTTAAAATTATCACTTGACGTAAAAGCGATGTGAATTGATAAAAAAAAATGAATTGTCAGCTTATGTGAAAATATTCTTTAAAGTTTATAATTAATGAGAATTAAACCTACATGATCTATTCTTATAAAAAAGAAGTCATTTTCTGTTCATATTATGAACTCATTGTGGAACACTGCTTAAATTTGTCTTTTTTTTCTTCATTTCTTCATTAGCAATTCATTAAGAAAATGAATGACATTGAAGATTACTTAAGCATTCTTAAAGAAGAGGTGGGAGGGGTGGTGGCAAGAGGGAATATACTTTTTGGCGGACTTAGAAACCAATGGGAATAAGTGAAGAAAGTAATGTTCCGAGTAAATTGAGTTCAAAATAAGAGGACATCTTTAGATATCAATGTTATAGTTCTATGTTTTGGCGCTATTAAAGTAGCAATGAGCTGCTTTTTTGGTTATTTTTCTTGTCCACCAATTTTTTTTATCATTTAATTGCTAATGGTACTTATCTCCATTATTATAAAAAAAGTCACTTATCCCTCTTGGCTTCGTAGTCCCTCACTTTGAAGGTGAAGATCGTGAAGGGCTTAGATAGGAGATCTGATTTTTTTTCTTAATTATTATAAGATAAAAGAGTTCTTTTCTTTTTTGAACTAAAACACGATGATGCTACTCTTTTTTTTTTTTAATAATTGTTTAACAGCAAATACAAAAGGAGGGAGGAGACTAATTTAAAACTTCAGAACCTAATCTGAGTGAATGTACATATTATAATGGTGATATTGTATTCCTAGGTGAATGCAATGACGCAGATTTAATGTGCGCATTCTTAGTAGTAGATCTATTGAGCTCTTTTTTATTATATTCTTTTTTTGCTAATCTGTTAGTTGTCTTTATAAAATAAACCTCAAATTAAGAATGGTTGTTACTAATTTATTCTGAAGAAAACGTCTCACACCTCACATACATGTAAGTTATTTGTGTGCTGTTGGGCAGTAGTAGTGGTCAGTCACGAGACATCAGGTGATTCAGGAATGCCTATGAGCTCAACACATCAATGTCCCAGAACTATAAATTACAAAACTTTCCCAATTTACACCATGAAATTTTGTTCCTTTTAATTACCTTAATTATTTTTTATACAAAAAATGATTATCATCCTACTGACACAATGACTCTTGTACTAGTAGTTATTAGCAATTACAGGTGGTAAACCACCTGTAATTATTACTAATTACTACTGGTATGCCATTTTAATTGGTGTTAGTGATTTTGTGAGTTTCCATTCTGATCATACAATAATATTATGTTGTTGAGGTGGTACGGAAGAGCACAAATTACGTTTCTTATAGTAGTCACATTTTTACAGCCCAAAATGCCCCTTACCCTGGCCTCTCGTTTTCTCCCCCTCTCTCTCTCTATCTTTGGTTCTGGTTTAACTATACCCATAAATTTTATAAGAAAAATAAAAATTTAATTTAGTCACATAACTGCAGCAACATTTAACAAAACATTGTAGGAAGAAAAAAATCTTGACTCAACTCCAGCACGATTTGAAAGATTGTCATAGGGACCATTTTATAATTTATCACACATTTTATTCAGTGGTAAATCAATGAATAATAATCAGGGCTCGGATTTTATACAATATCAAGCAACTGTTTCATAATTTCTGGCGCAAGGGCCAATTGTGAAGTAACAATCCTATTTTCACGTGGATCAACCAACGTTTTTTTCAGTCAAAAAACACTTGATTTGGGGCTTGAGCTCTCGTTGACAGCTGATGATAAGTTGATAGCCAGTCATCTAGTCTCTACCTTCCATTTTGATTAGAAGAAGCATAATACATTGCAGTTGCTCTAATGATGATGATTACTTCACAATTAGAGAAACATTTGCTTATTATTGCATACAAATGTCCAGACAAATCAGACAAATCAGTAATTTAAGTTTCTAAACTAAATGATACACTCCACTTTAATTTTCTTTTTATAGTGTGTTTCCTTTGATGCATCAAATATAAATCATTATTTTTATATATCCCGGTAATGATTGATTGTAGAAAATTTTACTCAGATTTTCTTATCCAATAGAAATATATATAGGATTTAATTTTAATAAAAAAAATAATTTAATGTTTGATGAAGATAACTTCTGCAGATTGCGTGTCAAACAAGATTAAATAAAATCATCCAATGATCAATATAAATATGTTTAAATGGGAGTAGTTGACTATTTATTCAATTTCTTTCCTTGAGAAGTAGAGAGAGGGGGGGGGGTATTTATCATATTTGATCTTTTTATTCTATTGTTAGTTTAGAAATATAGGAGCAGTATTTACAGTGGTGTGTATATCATGAATACCTGCTAACAAGCAAATTGCTAGTTCTCAAATTTAATATGGTTATGGTTACCACATTTTCATCTCTTCTTAAGCCAAGCTGAGATTATTGACCCAGGATATCTTTATATCATAAGCTTTTTTCTGTCATTATACTTCAAGTGGTCATTTTATTATAATTGATTTCAAAGAGTCTCATATTGTGACACACTGACAGGATGAACAGTAATGACTATATATTCTAAAATGTTACAATAAAGCTTAGCTTAAAACAAATATAATCTGAACTTTATATTTAGAATTTGGCCATAAGTAATATAAAGTTTAAAAATGCATTTTTAAAGCTTTTTTGTATCTTACTGTTCACCATTTTCCGGAACAAAAATGGTTTTAAGTTTAAAAAAAAATGTGATTTTTGTCTGTTTTAATGCATTTTATTATTGAATTCAATCTTTATTGAAGAGAAATCTAAATTGGGTTAATTTTTTTTACTCAGTCTGCATAATGCGTTTTTATAGCTAAATTGGTGAAATTTGTTCTCGAACTCCCCCCCCCCCCCACTTTCTTCTTTATTATAGTTTTATTTTTAGTCTAATGATATGAAATGGAGTCTTTTTCTGTTTATTAAATTTTACTTTGACTAAATTTAATAAGGTCGATTTTTTTTTTGCCTAAAATGTTTGCATTTGATGAAGTTCTGAAAAGGAACTTATTTAGGGAAATGTGACAACATTCCAAATCATCTGAAGGAAGTGTAATATGGGCCCTGTATTAAATATTGGTAATGCGCACGCTCTCAACAATTCGACCAATTGGAAATGCAGAAATGGGCGTGTGTCTTTGTGTCCGTCATATCGAATTTTTTTTTTTTTTGCTTTTGTGACGTCACATAAAGCGCGCGTGGTAAAAAATAAATAAAGTTCTCACGCGACTTTAGCTTGGGCTTCATTTATCCTTGATTTATCCATTAGAGAAAGAAGCCGGGAAACGTTTTCAGTTTTGCCAAACACATTTTTGGAGTAAGCAGTGAACGCACACACAAAAAAGTAGACTAATTTTAATCCCTCTGCAGGTGAAAATTGTGACGAAAGAATCACTTTTAATTCTAAGGTAAGTTTATCACATAAATATTTATGTTTTTTAAATACATCATTTTACTTTTAAAAAAAATATTTAAACAACCTGTTGTACTTTTTTTTATAGCAATCAATTAGTATGTATGCATTTGAAACAACTGTTAAAATTTGCTAAATTTTGACGGAAAAAAATACTTTATAATAGGAAGGTTCGTAATTTTTAAAACGGTTTTTTGTATTAAAAATTATAAAATTTTCTAAAATTTTCTACAAATGAAATTATTGAGGGATAAATTTTCTAAATTATTAAAAAAGAAATTGTCTGTTTAGTAAGAGTTTTCTTTATTAAAAATTAACTTGTTGAATTTTTATAAAAGAAAATTTAAAAAAAATATTGTTTTCAATTTGTTGCAGTTTCTTGAGAAATAATTTTATATAGTGTTTAAGATTGCGAAAGTAATTTGAAAATGCAACTAACATGTAAAATATTTAGTAAATTACGCTCGTACTAAAGTTAGAAATGAAAATTAAGTTGATGGATAAATATGGTTACTTTATTATTCATAAAACAATTTGTTTTTATAAATAATAGATTTTTCTATAAATACTTTTGTGAAATTGATTAAAAAATTAAGCTGTTCTTAAATCGAATTATGCTTGCCTAAGGAATAACATATCGGGTAAAAATGGAAATAGAATAAGTGGAATAAATTGCAAAAAAAGGATTTATCTATATGTTTTTTTCGAAAAAAATCTGCTTCTTTTTCTTTTTTTGAAAATGAAGTCGCAACAATCTGTTGCATCTTCTAGTTTATAACACATCCTCTGAGGCCGAGCTGTGTTTTAAAAACATATTCAATCAACAATTATTTAGATTAATTTTTTCTACAATTAGCAATAATGTAATATTATACAAATATTTTTAGTTAAGTAACAGGTTTGTTTTTATAAGGTAACCTGCCACATCATGAACAGTAATTTAAAAATGATTAAAGAAATAGCAAATTTAAAAAAAAATATTGTCTCTGTCTGGACTGATTTGAACATATGATAAAGAATAGTTTATTTTTATGATAAATAAACTAAGTTATGCATATTTGTTTCCTTTTTTTCCTGTTGCCCTCTTATGATGATGATGATGATGAGTCAAGTAGGTCTATGTTAAAAAAATATAGAAAATGACAAGACAATGGAAATGTAATGATAGACACCTTGACCAAATTTCATGCTTTTTTATTGTCTTGTAGTTTGATCTTCCCAACTTTTGTTATTCACTTTTGATTTGCCATTCAGTCGTGTTTATCCATTCAACAATCAATGCAAACTTGAATTTGATTCCTACCATATGTCTGAAAAATAATTTTAATCTATTTTATGATACGTATATCAAAATCGTGTTACAGGTGTGTTTACAATACAGTAGTTAAAATATTTTTATGTAAATTTTTTATTTTTTGCTTTACTTAGGAAGTTGAAAAAAACTTATTAATATTCGAATTCAAAAAGGAAACTTAGTACTTGTACTACAATTTGAACAGAGCTTTCTTACGTTTGAATCCATGCTCCTCTGAGCATGGATTCAAACGTAAGAAAGCTCTGTTCAATAAAACAGGGTTGTGCTATGTTGGAAACCTGTTTAGAGGGTTCAATTGCTGAGTTTTCTTCGTAAATTTTGTAGTAAGTAATGCAATAAATAAATATAGTGTTGCAGTTGCAAAGTTAAGTTTACTTGATGGTAAACTTTCAAGTAATACTTGTTTAATTTTGAAATATTTTTACACATAGAAAAAACTTATTAAATTGTACTTGAAACCTTTCTGCACAGTTCCAACATAAAAAAATTCAGTTCAATAAAGCATGGTTCTTCTACGTTGGAAACCTATTTAGAGTGTTCAAAGTGCTGTGTTTTCTTCATACATTTTGTACTAAATAATGCAATAAATAAATATATTGTAGTTGGAATGTAATGCAAAGTAAGTTTACTTGATGATAAATAATCAAGTAATATTAATAGGCCTACTTATTAAATTTTAGAATATTTTTACTTAATAGTTGAACTACAACTTGAACCCTCTGAGCGGAGTTTAAAAATAAGAAAACCCTGTTCAATAACACAGGAGTTTTATGTGTTGTTAACCTGTTTTAAGGGTTCAAGTGATAAGTTTTTTTCTTGAATTTGATAGTAAATAAAGCAAATTAAATATAAATCAAATGTTGCAATTGCAATGCAATGTATATTTTCATGATGATAAAAAGTAAATTAATACTTGTTAAATTTTGAAATATTTTTTAACACGTAGAGTGTTTGAATTCTAATTTTTATTTTAGAAAACTGTGAAACCAAATAAAAGGGTCCAAAAGTAAATGCATCAAAAGTGTAGTATATCTTTTGCACTCCATCTCTTTTTAATGGGATGGTTGGTGACTCTGACTGCATTGACCAGCTGTGCCGTCGCTTCACTTGAAGTGCCAGATGAATTTGTTGCCACGGTAATATATTTTTTAATATCATTGGATTAGTTATCAAAATGTGACACCTTACAATATTTTATCAATTTAGTTAATCTTTTTTTCTACTTCTTTTTTTGTTGTCAGAAAACTCAAGATCCATTGATATCGAGGCTGAGGAAACCAAGGAATGGTAAATCGAGTGACTTGTTTTATTGAATTAAAATGTTATTACAGAGGCAGATTTTCTGTTCAAGACTTCCTCGAAGCAATTTTCTTAAACTTTATCAATGATTAGATTGATAACTAAAAAAATTATTTATCAAGTAATTAATTGCTATATGTGGCCGAGTGATTAATGTGGCCGAGTGGCTCATGGGGCCAGTTTGTCTTTGTGTATGATAGATAGCATGTAGACACTTTCTATATTCCTAAAACAATTTCAATATATATTTTTTTAAAAAATAAAAGCTTTCGAGAGGACCGATGTGTTAGCTGTGCAGCCAGCCAAATTTCTCTTCATGCGCAGTGCTCCTTTTTTAAATACCGAAATCAAACTACAGGACAGTGGCGTGTTAGAATGTGAGGCCGGTGGTAGCCCGCCACCTACTATCCATTGGTTGCGAGATGGAAACAAAATTCGAACGGTGAGAATATTATTTTTTTTAATATTTTGAAATTAGTAATATTTTTTAAAAAATGTTTTTTACAGGAAGATTTTATGCTGACAAACGCTCTACCAGATGTCGAGGCATCACCTTTTGGCCTCAGTTCAACAAAGTCACGGCTGTTCGTAGATTGCATGACACCAAAAGACGAGGGGTTGTATACTTGTGTGGCCGATACGCCCTATCAACGTGTCAGTGCCAACACGAAAGTCTTCCTTTCGGCTGATCTGCCTTCTGAACTGAATCCCTCTTGTATGCCGCAGAAGAAATCTCTCGGTAAGTAGTTAATTAATGCTTTCATATTATCTCTCTTGATTAAAATAAACATTGTTTATCATCTTAACAGCACAAAGTGGCCATCCGGCACGAATTCATATGTGGACGGCGCGTCTTCTTCAGATTATGGGTAACGACGCCGTAGTATTTTGTAGGGCCGCTGGCGAGCCGACACCTACGATCGAGTGGCAAGTTGGAGACGACGAAATTTTGGTTACGGATGACAAATATCAGGTTAAAAAAAATAACCACCACAATCTTGAAAATGATAACTTATTTTTTTGTGTGTGTTTAAAAATGACATTGAAGTTTTATCTTTATTCAGATACTTGCTAATGGCGATCTTTTAATTCGACAAGTAAACTGGAATGACATGGGATTGTACACTTGCATTGCTCAAAATATGTTGGGCAAGGACAAGATCACCACATTCGTCTATCCAATGGCCGTAAGTGAATTGAATGCAAAACATTTGAAACTTCTTGGTCGATCAATGTGATTTGTGATTGTTTTTTGTTGTTGTAGTTGTTGTTTGGTTTTTTGTCGTTCTTGTATTAATTTTTATCTTTTCTCTTTTTTTTCTTAATGCTACACATTTTTTTTAAAAAAAATAAATATCAGCCTGAGGATAAATAGTGTTTTAAAACAAATGGATTCTTTGTAAATGAAAACTTTTAATTATTTACACTGAAAATGCAAAATCGATTTTTGTTACAGAACAGTTTTTTTTTTCTTTCTTTCTGTTTATTCGTTAATTGTAAGAACCAACAAAATTTTTTGTAAAGTTTTTGTTTTTTTCTCTTCAACATAATATAAAGAGAAAAACGATATTTTTGACTTTTTTATGTTTGAAAATGAAATGAAAAACAAATAGATAAAACAAAAAGAAATTTTAAACTTTTAATGATTTTCTGATGAGTTTTTAAATTATGATGATGTATAGGACCCCTTTTCCCCCTCCACAAAAATGTAATTCTATTTTAGTGTGATTTCTGTTTGTTGTTGTTAGTTGAAATTCATTTGAATATTATTGTTAGGTTGGTATAAGAAATTATTTGTAAATTTAGGCTAATGAAAAAAAGAACAAAGAACCAATATGCAGGTATATTACATTGCATACCCATGGAAAAAAATCTCTTGTGTATATTTGAAAGCTTAATTAACTTAATTGATTCTCTTAAAAGTGTGTGATCTCTACTTTTTATTTGTATTTTATTTTATTCTCTTTATCATTTTTTTTTGTCTTAAAGTTTTCTTTTATAAACTTTATTTTGAATCTCAAGTATTAATTATATTTTGTAATTTATATACTTTTTTAATATTTTTTTTTCAATTTCATATTTGATGATTCCAACGAATTTATTTTTGTGTGTTTTCTTTTGTTTGTTTGGGTATGCAAAAGGACCAAATTAAAAAAAATCGACATGAGTAACTGAGTTAGTTATATTATGTAAATTTATGGAGTATGGACTTTTTTTTTATAAAGTACATTCTAATAATTAGGATTTAATGTTGAGTTCATGGGTTTGCATTCGCTTTAACATAATAATTTACTAAAATCGGTTTTATTATTTATTTATCAAATTGTCATATTGGAAAATATTCAGTGTTTATAATGAGGTGCGCACAGATGCAACCATACAAGATTAATTTATAAAGGTAAAGCAACTCCAAGTTAGAAAAAAAAACCAAAAGTGAGTGAAGAATCGTCTGCTTTTTGAAGCTACAAGGAAGCCATCTTGTCAAGGAGGCGGAGGACGGCAGAGAGGTAAATCTCATATAGCAAGTTATTTTAAAAGGGGCCAACATTGGGGGAGACTCTAGTACGCCTACAGTGTAATCAGGGCCGCCGCGTGTGGTTGTGCACCGCACAACCTCGCCTTGGAGTTAAGTTCAAAAAAGTGTTTAGTCAATGGCAATTGCATGACTTTTTCTGTTTTCTTTCTAAAGCGTGGATTGCATGATGCTTCTTTGGGTCATTTATTATTTTTATGTGTAAGTTTCTGTGCCCAAAATATATATACAAATTTTATGACCTGATTGGCGCCCCGGGGATTAGAAAAGTAAAAGGATTCAAGAATTTTTAAAATTAGAGAAAATGGGTCTTTCGCTTTTTTCAAAAAACGGCCAAAAGTCGAAAAATATTTAAATGCTCTAAAATGCCTCAGGAGCGCTCAACTGACCCCAGAAGTCGCCCCTTTTTTAGAAAAAGGGCGAGAATTTGCACAAGGGCGTCTTATACCCCAGCAGCGCTACAGCGGTGCTGAGTGTAATCGTATACAGTAGTATCCGAAGCACTGAGTACAGTTTGCGCCATCTATTGGCCACACTCAGTTTGGCTGGGAACGCTCCAAAAGAAAAGCTCTTAGTTGAGTTACCTCTGCATATGTAATAATGTAACATGCTTAAATAGGTATGTTTGTTTGTTTGATCGCTAGATGGCGCTGATGTGGCAGTCGTATAGAAAATTATTAGAAATTGGAATTTTTTTTTTTTTTGCTGTTTTCTTTCTTCCTTGATTTATGTTCATTTCGTGATGGGTTTTTCTTTATTTTTCGGCACATTTTTCGTCCTAAGCTCATTTATTGCAGGTGAAATCCTCAAATCAAGTAAGTATGTGATTCTATTAATATTTAAAATGAATTAACGAGATTTAAATGTGTATTTTAATGGTTCTTTCAGCCGAAGATGACTTCATTTTTCCACTTCCTACGTTGACTTTACACACGACGGAATCGTTCGTACTGTCGATGAATGAAGACATTTTCAATAACAGCGATTTCATTAGTCTGTTTTGTCTCTTTCTCTTTGTCGAATTGGTGGGATTAATTACGTTTTTTTTTCTATTTTGTATAGTGGTTGAAAGTCCGATTAAGTTCCGTCCATCGTTGCTTGCGATGCCGGACCTTCCGAAATGGATGAAGTTTCATAACAGCGATTATCATCACGATGGATTCATTTACGGAGTTCCAGAAAAGGCTGGAGAACTGACAATTGAAGTATTCGTTTGTGAATTTGCTTTTAACGTCGTTACCAAATTTATCTTTCATTTAAAAGGTGATCGCGACGAACAAGACTTTCGACACAAAGCGAAGACTCTTACTCGTCATCGTACAAGATAAACCTAAAACAAGTACATTCACCTTTTGGATATTTTTTCGATTAGGACCAACTAGCCTCCAAGCTAAGGCGTGGTTTAGGTTGTGTCAAAGGCACGAAATAAGGCGACGAATCCGTACAATCTCCTGCACAGAGGCTAGCTGCTGCTAATCGAAAGAATTTCTCGTTTTATTGTACTAAAGGGTTTTTAATTTATTATTAATCGATGTTCTGTCGTTTTTGTTAAGTTCGAGCGCGTTACGAAGCACAAGTGAAGTTCTCAAATATGAACGTCGAGGACATGTTTGTAGACGACCGTTTAGAACGTTTGCTAGATATATTCGTGAAACGTCTTTGGATGGGTGGACGAGATCTTTATATCACTTTAGTCGAGTCCGTTGTCGCTCTCGGTGGACGGCGTCCGTCTAACCCTAGAGAGAAAGACGGAGTCATAATACGGATCGGATCCGTTGACGATTTTTCTCGAGAGCTCAAGAGTTTAGAGCGCGAAGTGATGACTCTTAGGAACAGAGATCCTTGTCCTAAAGATTATAAACGAACTTCGGCAGAGAGGTTTTTCAGAGATGAGGAATTTATTCCCGATTGGTGCGGTTTCAGACTCGTAAGTTGTTTATTTGTTTCGGTTGTACTGTTTTTTTTTTTTTTTTTTGATTGAAAATATTTTTATTTTTTTCAGTTGTCTGATGGAAAACGACGTCATAGCGATGAGGAACCAGCATTTTCGCCAATTCTTCTTGGAAGCAGTGATTTTTATCCTCCGACGATGCTTCTCGTCACTCGTGATCTTCTCGTCGACTTTCTGCTTTGTGTTATTCTTCCGACTGTGATGGCTTTTGCGTTGGCCGTCACTTTGTCCTTCATCATGTTTGGACGACGAGAGGGAGTGTACGTTTTTTTTTGTGCTCGTTTTTTTCAAAGTTTAACTTTTTTAACAGGTTTGTTTTGACATTTTTCAGAGAGAAACGCAATCGAGAAACGCCGAGGTTTGTTCTTAAGATGTTTTATTTTCCTACTCTTGATCATTCTGCGTTTCAGAAGAATAACACTAAGGAGAAATTGAAAGTTTGTTACAAACTAGAACGGTAGCTGAATCACTAGGTACTAGTTTTACGTTTGATATCTTTCAAAATAAAACATAAGAAGCTCATTTTAAAAGATATCAACATGAAATTACTCGTAAGTGATGGAGCTACTCTTCTAGTTTCTAAAAGACTTTCATGTTTTGCTTTTAATTTTACCTATGAAAGACAGAATAGCTAGAGTTTGAGCAGGATTAACACTAAAACCACCTTAACTTTAGTTATTCTACAGTACAAACCCATCTTCCACATTTTTATACGTAAATTAACGCGTTACTTGTTTCGTTTGTGTATGATTAGCATTCAGATGGTTCAATACGCTTCGATCCATCGTGCCAGCAACAATCTGCGATCTCTGACGTCGAAGAGAGACGGAACGACTCCGTCGGCAACAACTCCGGCTTCGACTTTACCTCGTTCTCATGCTGGAAGTCCAAACAACACTTTTCCCAAGGCGAATAACATCAAGTACTATTAATCTACTACACAATCGTTAATGAGTTATTTTTGTTTTTAATGATTTTTGTTAATGTTTTTTTTTTCTTTAGGAAAAGCGACGATGCGAATTTGATATCAATGAAGCCAGATCCGCCTCCGTACGGATTTCCAACTCAGAAGTGTGTATTCTGAGTATCGTTGTCGTTAAGGTTTGTCACGTTTATTCTTAGTTATGATTGTTTAATCATTTCTAATTTAATTATATAACCAATCGATACGTTTGTGCTTTACGTCTTCGATGAATATGACATAATAATCAGCACAAATATTAGAATAACATACGTTCATAAAACACTTTTATTTATCAGCTTGTTAGATAATAATATGGGCTTCATTCAGATAATTGTTATTCATAGTAGAATTTGCAATATTTCTACCGCATTTTCTTGATTTTGTCACAAGAAAATTCTACTCGAGCTTCAATCTGAATAATAATTTTGAATATAATGAATGAATGAACATTTGACAATATATGACTCAAAAACCAGCACAGGTATTGTATTCCTGTAGCAAAAATACAGTGAATTAATGGTTTTGAGTATAGTTTTGCAATTGAAAGATTATTGACGCTCGTATTAGGTTAGGAATAGGCGTTCAATTATGGCATGTCAGTCTTGACTTGTTAATCTAAGATTGTCTCTCAAAATCGACATACAAGAATTAAAAAAAGTTTTTCCCAGTAAAAATTCAAAAGAAAAACTGACAGGAATTGTCAATTTTTTTTTAAATTTTTACTGGGAAAAACTTTTTTTAATTCTTATTTTAATTTATTGCTCCTGTTTGAAAAAAATTGCACGTCGGCACTGCCTCTTTTTTACCCTTTTTTTTTTACTAGTTTTCATCCCTTCTCATGATCGGAAATATTACGACTTCACGCTATAAAGATTGTCATTCATGCACCCAAAATTGATGCGAAAGTCTTCCCTTAGCAGAAAGTTTGAACGAATATGAAAAGCCAATTAAAAAAGAATGAATCAACAAAATCCAACACCTACACGAGCTTCGAAAAGCCAAGACTGACATGTCATAATTGAACGTGTATTCCTAACCTTTAAGTTTGCAATTAGTTTCTTTTAAATCTTTTTTACGCAATTAAAAAACATTAAGATTTGAGCTAAGTGTCATTGTATCGCACTTTGTATAACCCCTTTCTATCTTATAAAAATTCCAAATTCCCAGACAGCTGCTTGTGAAATAATTTATCTATTGAGGTTCAAGTGAGTTTATGACATTTCTTTGGATATTACATATCTCTTTCCTCTGGAAACATTTTAACAAACAAAAAACCTTTTATTTACTCATTGATATGTTTTACTCATCTAGTCACATTATTATTATTATTATTATTACTAGGGCTCGGATTTTTATGCAATATCAAGTGGATGTTTCTCAATCTGTGGTCTAAGTGCCATTTGTGAAGAAACAATCCCATTTAGATCAACCAACAATTATGAGTTTTTTCAATAAAAAATACTAGTCAATTAATTGATAGTAACCAGACACCTAGCCACTAACCAGCCCCTTTTGATTAGGGAAAGCATAATTGCAGTTGCTCTAATGATAATGATTACTTCACAATTGGCACTTGGGCCACAAATTGAGAAACATTTGCTTGAAGTATTGCATGAAAAATCCGACCCGAATTATTACGTGTTTTTTTATTGTAATTTTTATTGCATATTTTTTTTTAAAAAGTTTTATTATATTTCTTGGGTTTTTTAATCTTTAGACATTTGTTTATGAAATAGAACAATTTTAATCAACTGTTGTAATAAATGATAAGTCAATCAATATTATTGCTGTAATTTTACTTGTAATTTTATTTTGCTTATCAATGAATATTTTATTGCGAAAAGGAAGATTTGATTGATGTCAGTCTAATTTATAGAATCTCTGAATTTTTGAATCGATCACTTTTAAAGATCGATAAGGTTGGCCTATATCGAAATTTCAATTTGGAAATAGGATTCTTTTTCTCAAAGATTAAAAAATTCGATTTTTCACAATGAATGCCATAGGTTAAAATTAATTCGTCTTTTTTACTTATAAATGAGCAACTATTGTTTAAAAAAATTAATCATATTTGTGCTTTCTCTGTATTTTCAAAGCATAATAAAGAAAGTTACATTTTTGCGGATTTTTTTTTTTACAATTTTTAAAAAAATTCCCCTTTTTTTTTATAATCGATTCTTTTTTCTGAATCGATTGTCAATGCTTTGATCACATAATCGATAATTACTATAAAAATGACATTGGTAGTGTGTGTCACTTGATGGCGCCACTGTACCGATTGCGTCAGCAGCTGAGAGGTTTAAATGGGATTTTTTTCCCCCTTGGTTTGGTTGAAATTGGGTGAAATTATTCATTGTGATCACATTTCCTTTGAATCGTGTGTTTAGTTTCTTGCGATTAATCTGACGTCGTGATTGACGTTTTGTTCATTTTTTATTTTACATCCTGATTCCTGCATTTATTATAATTGTTCTGTTTCAAACAGAAATTGTCAGTATTTTTTCTATTTTATTCGAATAAGAAGAAAAAAATATGTCTGATTTAATATTTGGCGGCGTTGAAGGGTGAGTTTTTATTATTTTATTCTTAATATCTTATTATTTCTCGTGTCGTTTCGTTGTGTGCCTCATCGTCCACGTTTAGCAGCGACCTGCTGTGTGTAATTTGTAACATTTGGTAGGAATTACAGAATGCAGCAATTAAATACAATGAAAACGCAAGCTTTAGTGTTAGATGCTTATTGTTGCCTCCATCATCAGATGAAGCTTGTGACGTCAGAGGGGTTGACAAAAAAAATTATGATTTTGTTATTTAGTCTGAAAAGGATTCATAGCAAAAAATGTTTTCAACAATTTAAACAAATGGTTCTTGCATTCTTTTGTAATTATACCTTTTAAATCGGACAAAATGGCACAAACTTAAAAATCTGTTGTCAACCCTTCTGACGTCACAAGCTTCTTCTTATAGTGAGTCGACTATACAGCGTGTGTGTCTGGTATGTATGTCAGTAGGTGTGTTAATGTCACGTTTATAGTTGGAATTTCTGTGCACGAGTTGATTGCAAACTAGAAGAAAATGTTATTCCCGTTAATACTAGTGTCTGTCTATACCCTTTCTCTTATTATAGCCTCCTTATATCGTTGTTATAACTTACAGTATTATAAGCTATGACATATAACAATGACATTTATAGTATTATTGTTTTTAGGTGAATGAAATTTGTGTCTTCAGATCTATTTTTAAAAGAGTTCTAGAAAAAAAGGAGTCGTAAAAGTAACTTATTTAAAAGAGGGTGTCAAATATTTAGTTCATTTCAAAGTTGTTTATAAATAAAACCAATATTACTGATTACCAAAAACAATTGGTTTGTAACTATAACTATTGATGAAATTGTTCAAACTGATAAAAAAAAAATAACTGCCATTTGACAAAACTGATAAAATTAGAAATTCATGAAAAATCATAAATTGATGAAATTACATGATTTCATGTTTAAAATACTGTGAGATTTGACTAAAAGTGATGAAATATACATGTATTTGTAATAATAAATGCATGGAAAATCAAGAATTTTTGTTCAAACTGATGAATGTTTACCAAAACTAATGAAAAACTACAGTAGTATAAAGTGTTAAAAGATTGTGAAATGCTGAATTATTACTTTAGTTAATAGAAAACTGAAGTATTTATTTGAAGTATTAATCTTTGATCTTGATTCTTTTAAATTTTTCAATGTCAAAGTTGTCAAAAGTATTAAAAAGTAACTCAATCGAATTAATCATAATTTCAATTCATCTTCTTGTTACGAAAACATTATTTATTATTATTATTTATTAATAATTATTTGAATGAAGAAATATTTAATCTTTGTACTTTGAAAGATATGATAAAAAATTAATTTTGATGAAATATTTTTTTTCTCTTCTCTTTTAAATGAAAGAAAAGGACCTCATTTTGTTTGATTATTAAAATTGTCAAAAAAAAAATGTTCCAGTCACTGATCTCTTGAATATTTTAAGTTAATTTTGTTTTTATGAATTTCTTTTCTTGACTGACTGGTTTTTTAAAAATGATTATTATTTTTTATTTTCTGGACAAATATTTGGCTTGCAGCCAATTTATAATAATATATTTAAAAAAAAAAGATGTGACGTCACACTTCACGTCTTTTTCTTATCTGTTTTGGTTGAAGGCGTGACCCATTTATAGTGTGAGCCAATCAGAGAACTCCTTTATGGAACACACACCTCATTAATAAATTTCATTTTATCGCTTTTTCTATATTAGCAATTGAGGTCAGTTTATGAATGTCACATTCATTATATTCTACAAGTAGAAGAACAGAACAACTGGTTTTGTTTTCATTTAATCTCTTTAGAAACGAGCATTCTTGTTTCTTTCTGTTTTTAAACCTTGAGACCGTCCTCAGTAGGGCTTGCTGATTCACCTTTGCCTCACCTGTGGTTATTTTTTTTTTAATAATTAAAAGTCGTCATTAGTTTTTAATTAGTCTCCTTTTTAGTATAATTTATTGACTTGCAGTTATAACCAGATGTTCACTGGTAACCACGTGTTTTTTATCAAAAGGAGCCCATAAAGTCTTACACCCTCCCCAGGAGTCTTCTACCCCTGCCCAGAAGTCTACCTATTTCCGGATGGCTTTCGCTGGAGGAGTTTTGCTGTCCCCGGAGGGCTTTCACTGTCCATGGAGGGCTTTTGCCTTTTTTGGAGGGCTTTTGCCTTTTTTTTTGGAGGGGTTTTGCTGTCCCAGAGGGCTTTTGCTGTCCCCTGGAGGGGCTTTCACTTTCTTTGGAGGGTTTTCGCTAGCCCCGGAGAGGTTTTGCTGACCCCAAAGGGCTTTTGCTGTCCCAAGGAGGGCTTTCACTGTTCTCGGAGGAGTTTCGCTGTCCCCCGGAGGGCTTTCGCTGCATGGGCACCCTTTCCAATTTTGAACTGAATGATGTTAGATGTTGAAAATATAAAATTCTTAATTTAACTACTTATTATTTTAAAAGGGGTGGCACTCACTCAAAAGTTATTCTTGTCGATGGAACTGGAAAAATTCTCTGTAAAGATGAATATGGCTTCAGTACAAGTCATTGGGTATGTTGTGTCTAGAAGTGTACTAAAATGTTTCTATTATAGTTTTTAATCCGTTTTATTCATCTTTTTCCATTAAGTTGGTTGGAATGGAGACTTGCCAGAGTCGACTTTACGAAATGGTTCAGAAAGCGAAAGCCAAGTCCGGACTACCACTCAATGTTCCCCTCAAGGGTCTCGTAAGTGCTGCAACTTGGAGGCCTGTAACAATCGAAAACGTTGATGCAATTGTATTTTTACAGGGATTGAGTTTGAGCGGCTGTGAACAGGTGGAAACAAATGAAGAGATCAAAAAGGGACTGAAGGAAAAATATCCCGATCTGAGTGAAAACTACGACGTCGTCAGTGACACGGTCGGTTCCGTCGTCACAGTTAATCCGAGCGGTTAGATTATTCTCGTAGATTTATGTTAGTTCAAAGTTAACTTTAAAGGTATTCTTCATGTTGTGTAAAAAGGTGGAATCGTTCTTATTTCCGGAACTGGATCGAATTCTCTCTTGCTTAATCCAGACGGTTCGACGAATAGGTGCGGCGGATGGGGTTGGCTTCTAGGAGACGAAGGATCAGGTTTACCTCGTTGAAACGAACTTCATTTTATAATTTCTAGCCGTTTTCTTTTCTTTTGTTAGCCTACTGGTTAGGTCACAAAGCGGCAAAACGAATCATCGACGATGAAGACAACTTCTGCGAACATACGCACGACACGAACGTTCTTCGAGAGATCGTCTTGGACCACTTTCAAGTGAGTTAAGACACACTTTCATAACAGAACGTTGGTCACCTGACTTAACTTCGAATGCGTTTCAGATAAAAGATAGATTCGGACTTCTTGATCATGCTTACACAAAGTTCGACAAAGCGTTCCTAGCCGATGTCACGCGCAAAATAGCTGAAGGTAGTTGGGTTGTTATCTGCTGTTTTCATTCAGATAATGTTAAAAATTTGTGTTTTAATATTTGTATTGTTTTTAGGAGCTTCTCAACAAAAGGATCCTCTTTGTATGGAGTTATTTCGTGATGCCGGGTTTCAATTGGGACGTCATTTACGGGCATTATCGAAAGCCATACATCCGGTATGTATTGCATTTTTTTTATCGTTATTTTTAATTATCGATTTACACACAAAGACCCACAAGTTATTTAAATTGAATGGTGAGTGAGTGAATGGTCAGTAATATTATTAATACTTTAAATAATGGTAGAACAGAAACAGAATGTGTACGAAAGATGCAATTTTGCCACCTCAAAACGTACACAAAACACTACGCAACATGGTATATTTTATAGTAATTGAAAATTCTTTTATCGGTCCAAAACATCTACGTAATGACTTAAATGTTGTATTTTGAAAGAAGTCAACATGAAGTTTTCCTATAACGAGTTATAGTAATTTTTTCCTCGGGAGGTTTTTGGAGTTATTTGGGTTTTTTTGTGAGAAAAACTGAAATTCATTTGAATTATGCTGCACAAGCCCGTGTTAAACTTTTGGAACGAGCGCAGCGAGCGACAAACGATTTTTTTAATTTCTTCTTTTTTTCCATGTTATTTATAAATTGGCTGCTAAGTTTTTTTGTTCATTAATATAGATTAAAATTCTAACGAAATATTATACGAAAACGAACGTGTACGAAGGGGGCAACATTATCTTATCACAACGAAAAGTAACAAAGTGTGAACTTCTGGCTACGAAAGTTATTTTCTTCGTTTTTGGCGCTTTCGCCAAGTATAAACCAACGTTATAGAAAATGATTTAACGTTTTCTGTAACGTATTTCAGCGCTGTAAAGCGGCGATCACATTGGCAATATTTAAAGCAAGATTCACTGCAATATGTCTTCGAATTAATTGTAATTGCCAATGTGATAATATTTACTCTTGGAAGTGGTTTCTTGCGCACTGTCTCACAGAAAACGATTATCTTTGTTGTGTTTTTTTTTTGTTGCAAGAAACTTAAGTTTTAAAAAAAGACTTATTTGACTTATTTCTTGCACGGGATATTGCGAGAAAAATAGCCAGTATGGTCACCACTTTGGACAGTGACATAACCAAAACATAACTGATTATTATGTTCAAGTTCTGTGCATTTTTAGTGATTTTCTGCGAATATTAGCTATATTTCAGCAGTAATTGTTTACAAGCTTCTAAAAAAAGACGAAAAAATTACTAAACAAACAAGATTTATTGTCTTACCATTTTGTTTTACTATTTGCAATTTTCTTTTACTTTTATTTGTTTTTGTTGGAAACTTTCTTTTTTTAAGTTTTTCCTGTATTCTTTCTTTTTTCTGTTTTTGTGATTGAATTTCTTGTTTCGTTCAAAATCTATCTGTTCTAAAAAAAAATCAATTTACTTGTACCTATGAATGTACACAAAAACTTCTTTCGAAAGCAAAAATTATTCGTTATTTCTTGCAATGACTGGCAGAGAATGATCACAAATTCAAAGGAAGTGCACACACATATTGTATATACATGTACAGTATATACATTATAAGCTTTTGTAGCTTCCAGTAGAGCTGTGAGGTTCAATTTTTGGGGAAAAGGATAAGAAAAAGTTCGTATTTCAGCTTTTATATCAAAACGATTTTTTTTTATTCCACTCGTTCTATAAACTGGGTCGTTATCTACTCAGACATCCGAATTGTGCAGCGAATGGGAATGAATCATTTTGTGAAACGGTGACGTCGGTTGGTGTTCGATGACTGATTTTTCTCGATCCAAGTCTCGAAACGTTATTCGATTTGTGTATATACGCTCGTATATATACAGTATATTTTATTATTGTTTGCTGAAGACTGACGCCTTTTGTGCAGTCCGTTGACGATTGCATGTTTCTGAAATACTTCTAAATAAAATGCCCCTTTGGGTTTCGTTGTCGCTCGCTGTCCTGTGAATTCCCCTACTAACGCGAGTCATGAATAACTTGTAAAAGTTAATACCAAAAGTGAAAAATGACTCATTTAACAGACTCTCTGGTCGCTGTACAAAATAACCAAAATACGGTTGTAAACTCTGCAGAAATCAAAGGTTTTTTAAGCAATGTGCACAATGTCATTAACTAGAAACAGGTGAACATATAAGCTGTGATAATATATATTATCACGAGTTTTTTTTTCATGTGTAAACGCCTCTCAAACTGTGATTACACTGATTAGTCTGTTTTTCAGGTGTAAAATTAAAAAAAAACTTGAATGGATTTCAGAAACTATTTCAAAATAAGCTTTTTATTTGGGTTTGAAAATGACCCCAATTTTAAGCAGACGATAGTTTTAAATCTATACGTTTTGCCTATAAAAAGCTTATTTTGAAATATATCAACATGAATATACTCTAAGGGATTGAACTACCCTTCTAGTTTCTAAAACACTTTATAGTCTCTTAATATTGCTCCTAAAAAACTATTTAATACTGAATTTGCTGGTTTTGCACATTGTTCAGCAGTTATGTAGAATAACTAATTTTTCACTTTAACGGTGACGTATAAACAAATAACTCATTGTTTTATGTCACTGACAGTTTTTTTTTTCTTCTACAAAAAATGCAATCATTTATTGAGTTGCATTTTTCGAATTCTGTAACCGAGGTTTGGATTTCTTTGAAATGAGAGTGAGGGAAGAAGTAACAGGAATTCTTTATTTCAAAAGAGAGAGCTTCTCATGATGTATAAGTTTTCGTTCCCATATTAAAAACGTGTCGGATGAACAAAGGGAATGGCGAAATAACAAGTAGACATACATACATAAGAAAGCTTTGAATATGAAATAAATTTTAGCTCGATATCAAATTTTCAATGACTTTTTTTTTTCTCCGTATCGTTTTTTTAATCAAAACTCAATTTAGAGGTTCACTAATAGGAAAAAGCCACTTTCATGTCTTTATTTTTAATTTGATATTATAGTTGTATTATTTTTTACCATGAAAGTAAAGTTCATCATAATGTTTTAATAATAGATGATGTTTTTTGCTGTGAATTTGTGGCATTTAAAGGCGCACTTAAAAGTATTTTTTTTTTCTTTTCTTCTTTAATACTTAAAAAAAATACGAAAACGAGAAAGAAATAGAGAAACTTCAATTTTATTTGCTGTCCAATTTCGTCAATCGACTGTGAAGCAAATGAAATTCCCTATTGGTCTCACTTAACGAACACGAACACACAAAAAACTGAATTTCTTCTCTCTTTTGCTTTTGTGAGCTCTCCACAAAAAAAAAAGGAAATGCTTCTTCCAATTTGCGAAAAAATCCATTCCAGAGGCTTATTTTTTTTCGTTTTGAGTTATTAAAAAAATCATTTTCGTTCCATTATATTTTTTTACTATTACAACTTGTTGAACTTTTTTTATGTAATATGTGATAGAATTGAACTCGGATTTGAGCCTATGTTTTTGACATGTTCCCATTTTTTTTTTGTTTTGCTGCCATTTTACTTTAATAGCAAATTGGATATATGGGACATAGACTTTTTTTTCTCATTACTTTTATAGTTGAAAATACTTTTGCAATCAATTAGAAAGCCATAATTTTGAGTTGCACTCGAAATTTTATTGTCTTTTGACGTTTTGATCTAATGAAATTTTGTTTTTCGCTTCTCGGAAAAAAAGGCTTTTAACCCATGGCTTTTGTCCTTATGGTTGGTAGTCGGTAGTCTGTTCGATTAACGTCTTTTATATAGCTTTTAAGAAGAATAAATTTGAAAGTTTTATGAAAAATTATATGGGTAAAGGAAGATGGTTGAGGCTTTTTCGTAGAAAACTTTAAAATGGGATTTAAGAAAATGCTTAAAATGCTTATTTTGAAAAGATATATCGCCATAAAAACCCATTAGTCTAATTTAATGTCACTCGCTGTTCATCAGCATTGTGACGTGACTGGCCCTTTGGCGCCACCGTTTCGACTCTTTTGAACTGGTGGTGCCGCCGACTCGATTGGCGGACCAGCCCCTGCTCCTATAGCAGCTTTTACTGGTCGAGACATTTTCTAGTCCGTTCTGGTAACGGCCCACAAAAAGACCGTTTTCTCGGGAACCTTCCTGTATAGTTCGTGACGATGCCGCTTTAGTTCTTTTTCATTGAGTTGTTGGAGGTTCCAGGTAGAGGGACTCAGACTGTGTCTGAGTACCTTCTGCTGGATACTCTGTTATTTTCCGGAGTTCAGGAACTCAATAAATTCAATACACAGCACTCTTTTAAGTAAAATAAAATATACTCTTTTAGTTTGTCGATATTATTCATATAACAAGGTTGTGTATTACTCTTTACATGATATACTCTGTTCAAGTTCACTCTCTGAACTCTCACTAAAACTGTCCTCACACATAAGTTTCACGGCATACTTGTTCGGTCTCCTGGGAGGGACAACTGTCACCTCAGGGCTCAATGATTGACCAACTGGGCCAATCATTGCCCTGGGCTGGGGATATTACCTAAAAAGGAAAGGTATTTTTGGGACTCTATTCCCAATTCTCACCGTCCGACTGAGATCCACGAATTCACTTAGAATTCGGGCCACCCAAGTCTGCACATCTGTGCACCAAGGGGTGCCATACTGTCAAAAAGGAATGTTGACGAGTGTTCTACCTTCTGTTACTACAGGGTGTCGCATCATGTCGAGATAACAAAATTATTTCATCTTCAGCTAGAAAATGTTCATCTTCAGCGCGCTACAAAACTAACCTTTACAATCTTCATAAATTTTAACCTCTTATTTTTTACATTTATAATTTCTTCCTCACACTTCCAATAATTATTTGCATTCTCTGCATTTGTTAGGGAAAAACTCAAGGTGTTATTAAGTTCTCAAGTCTCAAGAAACACTTAAAATAATGAAATAATTTTGAAATTAATCGCGTGATATTATAATAATTTATTGTTTTACTTTTTAGGATCTATTGAATCAAGAAGGTGGACTTCATGTTGCCTGTGTAGGACAAATGTGGAAAAGCTGGGAACTTTTGAAAAAGGGTTAGTTGAAGTCTTTTTTTTTTTTCTTCTTCGTTCTCTTTCAATTTATTTTTACTAATCCATTATTTCATGACGAAAATGTTTGCCTTTTTAAAATTTCTCAAATTTCTCGTTGTTGAAAAATTAATTAGTTTTATGGTAAATTTTTGAAAGTGGTGATGTTCCTTTTTTTAATACTAATTCCACTCAAGACCAAAATATTCTGTTTTGTTTTGTGGTTAATTGATTTTTTCTTTCAGAAAAAAAAATCTTTCTTCCACAAATATGTGGTAGTGTAGGTTGTGTTGTATACATTTAAATAATAAAATCTGCATAAACGCAGACACGCAAACAAGAGATAACTTTGGATAGAATTAGAGAGAGAAAGAGAGATCTTTCAAAGTAGTAATTCAAGATGCTTAAATTACACAAATGTGCTTTTTCTCGTCTTTTTGAAGTTTTTACGAGAGAATTCGTACATTTTGACAGATTGCTGTTGGTTGTGTGAGAAACTAACAGATGATTCTTGTAATGGAACATTTCTTTCTTTGTTTTGCTGTCAGTCGTTCTGTTGCCTTGGTTTCTTGGAAATCTTTTTTTTTTACCTTCTTCTAGCTTTCTTTTCTTTCTTAACTTTTTGTCCACTTCGATTATTGTGTTTTGCTGTCTTTCTTTACGTGGTATACTCCGTTATTTATATATTCTGTTATTTTACTTTTATCATACTACTGTTAGAATATTGTTCACAATAACCAATTCGGAATCCTTTTTTCGAGTTAATCTGATAACACGAAATAAAAAAGGTACCGCAAAATTAAAGGTAAATATGTGTATTTGGACAGTGTAACCCTCATGCTGGATGAACTTCAGTGGGGAATCACTAACAAACCTTAAGAGCTGAACATAAGAACAAGCATTGAAAGAGCATTGTTAGATGTCATTCTTACTAGAAACGCTGGGTTAAATAGACATAGCCATCCAAAGCTTATTAGAAAAATAAGAGCTAGAACTGATGTATATCCGTGGTCTTCTTTCTTTCCAAATGTATTTTAGACTGTAGAAATTCTCTTCCAGCACATGTATAGTTCTATTTTAGGACAAATTCAATTTGACGATAATATCTAAACCTTTTCTAAATGATAACTACTTATGATTGGGATTATCCCCCTTCAGCCACATGGCTCTGAGCTGATTGCAGGTGTAATTGAACTGTTGATAGAAATAATTTTTCTTTTTGGTTCGCAATTTCTTTTTCGGAGTTCTTCTTTCTTTCACTATTTTTCTTATTATTATTATTACTTGCTTGTATTTTACTTCATAATTTGTTTGTCCACTGGCACCTTCTGAAATTATTTGAAAATAATTCACACTGCACGGGGGTTTTTGAATGAGCTGAGAGCCTGAGACACTAACCACAACACAGCAAGACAAGAGGGGATTTGATTTATTTTTGTTTTTCCTTTTTAGACCTTTTTTTTTATAAAAGCGAACGAAGTATCACAAAAAACATGTTTTTTGTTTAATTTTCTTGTTATAATATTTTGTAAGTCTCACCACCCCTTGTTAGTTTATATCTACATAGAGGACCTATATTTCTCAATGATTTTTTTTATTTATCCTGCGGCTCTACTTTTTTGTCAGGTTCTATTTGCAGTCTTCAAAAAAGATTTGTATAAAACATTTGTGTATGAGTTCGAAATGGTTTCAGATATTTGAGAATGTTTTCACAGAGTATTTTTCTTCTTCTTCTAGTATTCAAAGCAATTGTTGTTTTTGTCGTGGGTGGGTAGGATTTTTTTTATGTATTTGGTTGGAGTGATGGGTAAAAGAAAAAGCAAAAAGTGTCTTTAGCAAACTCGTAGGTTCTTTCTTTCTGTATTTTTTTTTATAACTTGAAAGAAGCATTAGGTAAAGACAGTAAAAAGAAAAGAAACGGCAAACACTACAAGTTTCGAAGTATGTTATTTCAAGTTGGAATTGTTGCAATATGAGAATTCGTTTTAATATAGTTTGTCTTTAGAAAAGTCTTTTTTTTTTCTTCTTTCTTTCGTTCTTTTTTACATCAAAAATGAAAACTGGAAGATTTTCTTTCATTCCTTTTTTTTAATGAGTCAACATTTTATTAATTCATATCTTGAGTTGATATATAACTTTGCAATTTGTTTCAATTCAAAATTTTGCTTTAAAAAATCAAGAATAACACATTGTGGAAAGCAAGGAAAAAAAAAAGAAAGAAAAATTGACAGAAATAATTTTATGGTTGAATTATTTGCTCTTCTTTTTTTTAATAAAAATTACTCAATGTTTGAAATTTGAGAAACTAAGAAACAAATTCAGGGCCTTATGTAAAATCGTAATTGCAATAAGGTTTTAGGTCATATGTGAAACCGAGCAAAAATCATTAAATACAATCGTGTTTACAATGTTGATATGGGTTTTTTGTTGATTTTTTTTTTTCTTCTTCTTTTCAAAATAAATCACAAAATGTTTTCCAGTAAGACTAAAATGGATATTTATGGCCCGCCTATGAAGAAGAGACAAGATTTTGAGTTTTCTTTTGATTCATAGATTTTAATATCCGTTTCTTTTGATTGTTGTAATGGTTATTAAGAAGAAAAAGAAAATCGCATCTTATTTTTCCCCGTTATTTTACAGGGTATGTCAAAATTATATTAACACTTAAACGGGAAAACATTTATTGTAATCAATATTATTCAACTTCTATTGTATACAGTATGTGGAATATTCAAGGTCTGAACCGGTTGTCCATTGTTATCAACACACAATAGGAAACGATTGAAAGTAGCCCTTACGATAGGCCTAGGGTAAATCGTTAAACGGCTTGGTGGGTTTCCATAACGTTGAAATTGTTCTTGGAACTTCTCGCGGACTATGTTCGAAGAAGAAAACACTTCCATCAAGCTTGCCACCACTATTCTTTCTTCTAGTGTTAATCTTTCTCCAATTATATCTGGGGGAAAAAACTAAAATAAAATTTAGATTTTCATTCCATTAAGTGTTAACATAATTTTGAAATACACTGTATATTTAAAAAAATCTGACCTTAGTTCTCGTTTTTCTTCGTAAATTGATGTTTCATAAAAAGAGCTAATAATTACTTAAAAGATATTATTCCATTTCAATCTCTTCTTTATATCCTCAATACTTATTTTTCTTGGGGGGCAAAGTGAGGATAATATTTGTTATAAAGCTTTATTCAGAAAGCTTATATAAATGATGGATTTGCTTCTTGTCATTATTATATGAGCCGTATTTACTTATGGGTTCACAATATATATGTTGGTCTCTTGGAGAGACGAAAAGCTTCAAGAAGCAATCAAATGTTGAGGTAATTGTTAGAATGATTGAATAGAAGAAGAAAAAACTTGGCATCATAGAATCGGATTGATTTTTTTTTTTTTTTCTTCTAGTTTTTTTTTTTTTTCATTTTGATTGGATTCTTGTAGTCCACTTTTGAAATCCAACTTTTCTTTTTTTTGGGGGGGGGGATGGAATCTTTTCTTTCGTGAGAATTCAAGACACAAATATATACAGAGTGGTTTAAAAACCGCATAAATTGTATCAACTGTAATAAAAAAATAGTGTATGTGCGCGCGTATTCTTAAGCTACGTTTCCACCGGAGGAACATTGAGGAACTTTTGTGTTTGGCTGTTGCTTGTTCCCAAAAATGTTCCTAAAAGTTTCTCTGTTTCGGCAAGAAATGTCAACTGTTTCGACTTGTCGCCGGTTTCCATTTTGAGTGGCAAACTTCAAAAGAAAATCGGCAACGTGGGGAAACAAACGCGTGTTGCTGCCGCAGTATAAATGGATGATGCAACTTAGTACGTTGTTGTATCTAGCGTCCAGTCTAGTTGTTGGTATTTCGGTATGAACAACATGCGACTACTAACAATTGTAGTTGCTTGAGTGGAAACAAGAAGTTTACGTATGTTGCCAAAAGTTTCTACTCATGGCAACAACAAATTCCTCAATGTTCCTCCGGTGGAAACGTAGCTTTACATTTACAGCACATTCCTCGGAATTATTGTTGACAAATACCTCTAAAAGAGTTTACATCACCTCTGAATGAATGTTTTTAGTATTAATGTTGACAGTTTAAAACAAAAACCGAAAAGTGCATTAAGAGGCTAAAAAGGACTGAAAGGGTTTTTTCATTCTGAAAAGATCATTTTTCAAAGGGGGGGGGGGGGGAAATGTACGTTTAATCTGTGTGTGTGTGTGTTTAAGTGTTTGTTTTTGAAACTTCATGTCATTTTTTTACTAAAAGGAAGAAAAAAAGTCGTTGTTTACTTTTTCTATCCACTTCAGTCGTACATTTGTTAAGAAACAGAAGAATCTGAGGGTTTGTATTCGTATTTATATAAATACACGTACATGTATATACAGTTTGAAGTGTATCAGTGAGAATGACAGATGTGGCGGTCAGTGGTCGTACTTAGAGAATACATTGTGACAGAAAGCCAACAAAGTGAAATGGAATTTTCTAATACCTTTATAAAAAGAAGTGATAGGAAGGAAAATGGAGTGAGAGATAGGGAGAAGGTTAATGGACATCAATACTGTGTGTGTGTGTGTATGTCATATCTATAGTACTAGCCTATTGTAGTCAGCTGGTCAGTATTTATTTGATCAGCATCTAACATTAACTTTTTGTGTATTGTCTGTGTGTCTGTGTGTGTGTGTGTGTGTGGGGTGTCCATTGATGATTGTGTTTGATTTTCAAATGGAATCTGTCGTGTATTGGACACATACATACACGCAAACACATGCCCCCACAAATGTGCTTGGACTGGACTTCAGAGCTAAAAAAAAAGTGAAGTATAATAGAAAAAAAACCTTTCGAGCACTTTTCTTGTCATGACCCTTCCTGCCATTTTTTTTGTACAAATCGAATTCTTCTGACCAGGTTTTTTTTTGTTATTTTTTTTTTGACAAATGAGAATAATGTTATCAAAATGTAACACATGATGAATGTTATTGATGGCTCAAAAGGACACTGTTGACCTTTTTTCTTCTATGATGTACACACCATCCCTTCCTCCTTTAAACTCTTGGTATGTACTTGCAGTTTACAGCTTGTGCTTACTGTAAGACGGAATAAGTGAAAGTGGATTTTCTGTGTTTTACTGAAAATAATAAACGTCATTTATTTGGCAACACAAGCATTGCATTGTGATACACGGTGTTGACTGTGACATCATTTTGAAGTCACTATTCTGTATTGCAGTAAACCTCTGCTGTAAGCGCAAGAACATATCAAGAGTAATACCTTATACACACACATGAGTTAAATGAATTCAAATTAAATGTGTTTAGGTGAATTATACAGAATCCAATTAAGGACAGGAACCAAATAAAAATTGACTTTATTATTAATATTTTAAATTGAAATACTAAATCAATAATTTTGTCAATAGTTTATCTAATTATATATTTAAGTATTAACTCAATATTTTGAGATTATTAACTGAATAAATTGAATTCGATATATTGTTTGTTTGTCCGTCCGTCACAGGCCTCTGTAGAACACGTTTATTATTTAAATGCATTTAAATTACCATGTGTGTACTAGGTATAAGGGAAGAATCGCACACATGCTTAATAAAATCCCACTGAATTCCACTGTTTAAGGCATTTAACAGAAGCGCCACATATATTTCAGTGCAAACACCCATAACAAATTCTGATTTTTTTATCAGTGTGTGTGTGTGTTTCTTCCCTAAATTGAAACAGGAACATTTTGAGTGATTGTTGCCCCCTATCGTTAGGCAATCACTTCTAACTTAAAAAATTCTATTTCATGTACCAGCGGTATCTATAAAGAATGATGACAAAAATGCAAGATTTTTGTTGTTGGGTGGCGGTATCTTATTTGTTTTTAAGTACAAAATTCTCAAGAGAAATAATTCTAATGAACAGAAGTATAGTTGCGTCGCGCTTAGACGACGCTTGTGACTTCAGATGGATTAACGAAAAATTTAGGATTGTGTTAATTTTGTCTGATAAAAAAAATGGTTAATGGCAAATGTTTTCAACAATTTAAACAAAAGGGTTCTTGCATTCTTTTGTTATTACATCTTTTTATCAGACACAAATGACACAATTGTAATTTTTTTGTTAATGTTTTCTGACGTCACAAGCTTCATCAAAGAGCAGCGACGCCAGTGTCATGCAATGAGAAAAAGGCGTTTTTCGCTAAAAGAAAAACCTGGTTAGAGAGTAGAGAGTTCTATCGCAAGATGTCAAGGCTAGCATCGGAAACAAGTCTTATGCATAATGTAACTAATCTCTTTAATCTCCTTTTATTGAATAAAGAGTGTATTTTTCATGTTACCTTAAAATATAAAAATATTTTCAAATATTTTCTCTGGACAACCACCACTTAGGAAAATTGGATAACCAAAAACATCCAGAAATATTTTTCTATTTTTTTATATGGCTTTTACCTAAATTGGGCTTCTTAATAAATGAAATAGTGAATAGCCATTGTTAGTTAGGTTGGTTGTTCAGTTAAAGTTGTTAGTTTGTTTGTTTGTTTGAGGTTCAACTTAATCGAAAAGCACTTAAGAGGATTGCCAAAAAAAAACAATTTATTTGCTTGTTTACATTTGGTGGTGGACGTGTCTCATTGTTTGTTTTGATACGAGTAAACATAATTAAGTTATCATATTAAATTGTTTTCTTGTTACATTTTCTCCTTTCTAGGTTTTCTCGAAGGGTTAACGACCAAAAATGGAGAATTATGTTTGCCGGAATTTACGCTTTTAAGTTTGCGGACTTCGTTGGCTTTAGGTGCCGCCTACCTTGGTGCTAAGGTAGCTGGGCATGTGTTGCCCATGGATTCAGCCTCAAATGCATCGGCTTTTTATCACCACTCGAGTGAAACTAGAGAAATCGGTCCAATGGTCAATGGAGACGGACCGAATTCTGTTTATCTCAAAAAGTCAAAAGAGAATTCTTCAGGTACCCAGGGTGTGGTTTACTTTATAAAAAAAAAACTTCTAAGTTAAAATGCGTTAGAGAGATAGAAAAAAAAATTGAAGTGTATTAAAAACTAGACAAGTAAATCTGTGTTTTGACGGTAGACATTATTGAAATTAATCATTTTATGGCAGCTTTGAAACGGTCATAGTTGCCCAAGTTGATGTGAAAAAGAAATTTGAAAAATTTGAAATTGCCATAAAAAGTTATTTTTAGAAAATCAGCATAAAAATGCTTGTTTTAAAAGTTCTCTTTGAACTCTGGTTAATTTTGTCTTTCAGAGGCAAAATTAAGTGTTTTATAAACTAGAAGGGTAGCTAAAAACAACTTCAGATGTATTTTCATGTTGAAATCTTTTAAAATACGCTTTTTATTATAAGTTCAAAAATGAGAACAACTGTAATCAGACGATATTTTTTTAATTTTTGTCAATGAAAAGCTTATTTTGAACGATATCAACATGAAAATACTATGCAGTGATTCAGTTAATGTTCTAATTTCTTAGGCAATTTAAATTTTTCTTTAGTATTGATATTCTGAAACGCAGAATTAATCAGAATGGGAGAAAATCAGCTAGCTATTCATAAAACTCATTTTCTCTTGTAATTTGTAAAATACTTCTCAAATTTCTACTTATTGTTGGTTCTGAAAAGCAAAATAACCTGAGTTTTTCTGCAATTGAATGAATATTTTGCAATTCTTGTTTATAACGTAGAATTTAATATTGAAATTTTATGTGTTTTTTTTTAGATACAGCTTTGATTCGTGGTTGAGTCTTGATGATGGTGTTTGAAATCAACAATGGTTATGGAAATCATAATTATTATGAAATATGATCGATGGGTAACATCTTTTTTTAATTCATGTCATAATTTAACTGGGGAGAAAAAAATTTATATTTTAGTCCTAAGTTTAAGCCTGGATTTGGTTGTGATCGTTTATGATTATGTCTTTTTGTAAATAAGGCTTTTAATTTGATATACTCGTTAGGGAACAACGGACATTAAATTAGTGGCTAAGATGTCTTTTTTTGAAAAAAAATTATGGAGTCGATGATGAAATTGGGGTTTTTTTTAATAAAATTTTGCTCAACATTTTGAAACTTGTGGGAGTCCTGTGAAACGGGTTTCTAATTTATAAGAAGGCCTAATTCTAATTATTATAGGAATGGGGGATTTGTATATTTTGGGGCTGAGTGAAATTTTTAAGGACATAATTGACACATTTATTTGTATTTATTATTTTATTAAAATGTGACACTAACATGAATCCATCTCTTAATAGAAACTTCATTTTTAAATGAAATTATGTTCATACTAGGGTTAAATTAAATACCATTAATTGACTGAGTTCGAGCTACCCTTCTAGTTTCTAAAACACTTTCGAGTTTGCTTCTGAAACACAAATAACAATGGAGTTCATTGGACGTTTTACATTTTAAAATTAAGTTAACATCTAAAAGCTGGGCCATACACTATGAGACACGGTCTAACACAAGCAAGGTCACAGTCATCCATACACAAGGTCTGTCATTAAAATGAACTGTGCTTCTATCTCACAGACATGTCTTTAGACCGCGTTTCATAGTGTTATAGGTAGGTAGCTTCGGTTAAGAACACACAAACCACTTTTGGTGGTTGATTCCGACTGCCAGGTGAAGTCGGATTGTTGCAAGAAACCCACCACTTCGAATCTTTTCAATACGAGAATATACATTGTAACCACCTGCAACTTCATTTTGCAGTCTAAATCTACCACCAAAAATGGTCTTGTTTGCCAAGGGCCTTAAGAACCTATGATCTACTCATGGAGTCAGACACTGATGTTGTTCTTCTACAATCTATATTGAGGGTTTTTGTTTTTCAGTCCATTTTCTCTTTTCTTTTTGATATATATATATATTATTTTTCTTTTATGTTATCCAATTCGAGAATCCTTTTAGCGTTCTCTCGAGTCTCGTCATTCATGATTTTCTACGAAGGTATAATAATAATAATAGGAAAAAAAAGGGCACACAGACAACACGTTTGGGTTTCGTCTTTCTTTCTTTTCTTGAGATACTTTTGACCAATTTCATTCTTTTGAGTTCAATCCCAATTGGAAGAATGGGACCCAAAGTGTGTGTAAAAAAATACATTTGTTCAGAAATGGAACAACGACATTTTTTTCAGTTGTAGAAAAAGAAAAACACAATTCACAATTGTGAAAGGAGAGAGAAAAAAAGTTTCCTCTTTTGTCTTTTTCGTTTTTTTTGTGAGTTAAAGTTGAAACACACTAAAGTTAGATAAAGAACAAACGTTAGATAACATAATTATCAAGGGAATTTTCTTAGAAAACTAAGGTTCAAATTCAAGAAGAAAACTTTTGCACTTCAAGAAGTATTCCTTGAACTTAAAATTTGAATGTCTCCTATGTTGGAATCCAGATTGTAAAGGTTCGAGTGTCAAGTTTTGTATTGATTCTATTGAACATAAGAAGTGATATCATCACATTGGAAACACACAAGCTGACGCTTAAACAACTGTTGGCCCTGATTTAGCCTCACAGATCGGTTATTAATCACCTTTTTGTACCGAAATATAAAAAGAACACCAATTTCTTCATATAACTTCTTAGGTTACTTTCCAAACAGCTGTTTGAAACCTGAGCAAATTGCGGCTTTTTTATATCTCAGTTTATGAATGGAGAAAGGCTTTCAACCTGGAAGCTTTTTTTTAAAAAAACAAAACAAAAAAGAATCTCTAGAAGAAACACCCTTTGTTGTTGTTGTTATTACGGAGCTGAGTAGTAGATGCATTAGAAGAAGAACCTTTTCTTGAGTAATTGGTTGCACATGTGTTACCAATATATACTGACACCAATGAACATGTTTTGCTGTTGTGTTCCATCTTCCTGATTATATTTGAGCTTACAATGGTGTTGCATTAGTTAATGAACTACTAATTGATGAATAGGCAAGAGTGTAAATAAAAAACAGTTCATTAATTATGGTAATGGTGTAGAAGTAATCTTATACAATAAGTTTATGGAACTGTGTGTGGGGGTGACGGTTACAAACTGGGTGTTAGCAACAGAATTCATCAAAATTGAATAGAATAGCTTAGGGAGCTAGTCCTGAGTCATAGGGTTGGTATTCCTTAATAATTTTTAAGTCAAAGCTATTGCTAAACTCATTAACTTTTAGATGAAACTTCCTATAAAAAGTTCATGAGTTTAGCACTGCCTTTGACTTAGTGCAGTAATTAAGAATTGTATTAAGAGGCTATTAGCATGACTAAAATCAGTATGAAGCAGTGATAGCTGTTTAACATGGTGTGTTTAATTTTCAATTACATTCTCTCTTTTCGTGGACAGTTATTTTTGAAACGTAATTTCAAGTGCAATAAACACAAGTGTGAATCCACTGATACTTTTGCAAAATTTATTTATGATTCCTTCTATTTTTATAAAACGTTTGGAAATAGCCTACATGCTAATTTCGATAGGCGATTTGTGCGTTTCTAATTGTCTATGGAAATTAGCATCTAGAGCTATTTTAAAAATTAAAAAAATGGGGGTAATGAAAATTTAGTTGTGCAGACCTATCATTGGGTGGACACATATTTAAGTGCTCATTGCACTTGAAATTATGAGCAAAAATAACTGTGTGAATGGAGAGAATTTAAACAAAAGCTGACCGCACACCATGTTAAATGGTTATACCAAATATTGCATCATCATAATCTCATTTTTTTTTTAATAGAGATGTGAATTAATGGGAATGCTGGCGCCATCTACTGGTTATTTTCATAAACTGACCCATGCTTATAGCCTGTTAAGAAATCCATTGTGTCGTCCAACATAAATATATAGAGGTAGCTCAACTCAATGTTGAAACAGCATATGTGAGCAGCATATGTGAAACAGCATTAATTCTTTTACTTTTCCCTATGGTTTTGTTTCTGTTTATAAAGAGGAACCTTGAATCTCTTTTCCAAGGTCATCAACTGTGTTTCTGGGTTCACTTATTTTAATGGTGCAACTCAGAATGATGTTTAGCTCTAAGTAGCAGTGGTGCTATCTATTGACCTCACTTAGCACAGAATGCCCTATAGGCAAAGCTGTTAGTTGAAGTACTTCTTTTATAGATTTTATCTGTGTGTCACCTGTTTGCATAACAGGCTTAAATGTGACCAAAACACGCGTACTAATAATGAGGCCTTAATCATTTCGTTTTTAACTTTTGTGCGAGTAAATTTGTACCGGAAACTGATGTGCAAGCTACAAAAATGGGCGGTTTGTATCTATATACACAGATATTGTACTAATATCTCCGCCCTTGTTATGACGACTGGCAACTTCTAATTAGCTGGTTATCAAGTTTGACGTCACATGCTCCACCCTTCATTAGAAGTTGCCAGTCGTCATAACAAGGGCGGAGCCAACTGAAGTTTTCACCTATTTCTAACAACCTGTTTTTATATTGGGAGGTCGCCATTTTGTGTCTCAATATTTTGACTCAATATGGCCGCGACTATTCTACATAATTAGTTCAGTTATTGTTTTGTGTATTTTTTTTCTTTTTTGTGTTAAAACCGGGCTTGACTTTAGTTTGTAGTACAACGAATCGGTTTTGTTGAACTTAGTACATGATTTCAGCCTGGCTTTGTGAAGATTTTAGATGGTTTTAAGGATTCTGAGGTCATGAACTCCTTTCTTGTCTATCCGGGTTCTAAAGTCAAAGTTCGAAATCAACAGCTGCTGCAAATTTATGTGCATAAGGTGGGTTATTTCAATTTGATCGTTATAAATCCTTTTTTTTTTCTTCTTCTTCTTTGTTGGTAATTTCGGGTTTACTTTGATCTCTCAAGTTCAAGTCATGAAATTCTCACGGATTAAATAAATGAACTGAAAAAACTACTGAACCCTTGTGTTTCTGTCTCTCTTTCTCTCTCGTTTCTCTTTTCTCTCTTTTATTTCTTTCTCTCAATCTCTCACGTTGCTGTTTTACAGATTATTGAATAATTTTTTTTTACTGAATTTCTGACCTTTTTTTTTAAAAAAAAAAAAAAGGTGGAACTTTTTCATTTTCTTTCTGCACTTGACTAATGATGCAAATAACGTGTTTTTAAACGAGAAACACTTCAAACACTTTTTTTTCTGCATGTGTTAAATTAATTCCTACATCATTTTAATGTGAATATATATAATCTTTTTTTTTAAATAAAAGCAAAACCGACAAATTGTTTATGGCTAATTTGTTAAGGTCAGATTTTATAAATGGATTTAGAAGAAGAAAAAATGAAATATGAAAGAAAAAGCAAATTTATAATAAATTTCAGTTCAAGTATAATGCGATTTTTTGAGGTGTATGTGTCTCAATCTTCTGAAGTTGTTTTCTTCTTATGAAGATAGAAGTTTTACTGAAAGGTAAGGGGGGGGGGGGGCTTATAAAAAACCATAATAGCAATCCTATCAGGGTTTTTTTTTCGCTCTCTTTTTGGCTATAAAAATAACAGAAATGTTACAATAAAGGTGCCTTACATTATTATTGGACTCTTGATGGGTGAGGTGGAAATTGGGAGGTGAAATGAGAGAGAGAGAGAGAGAGAGAGAGAAAGGACGCTTTCAATTATGTTACAGAAGACAATTACATTGAAACAATTCTCTAGCCATAAAAAAGAGAACGAAACGGTTTTTATATTAACTTCAAGATAAGATGAAGTGTTTGAAAGTTATTTCAATCTCAAATTCATACGTACATAGGTTACATTGTTAAAGACTGTAGAAAATAACCATTATTTTTGTTGAAACTATTCGAAAATTAGGTTCTCTCTCTTTTCAGTCAATTAATTGGCTACAGGTTTTTGGTTTTTTTGACTTTTGGTTATTTTAGATTGTAATCAGTTTGTTTTGAGGGTTTTAAATTAAATTGAAAAGTAAAGATGTTTTAGAAGGTTATGGAGGGAGAATCTATAAAACTGTAATTCAAATGAGATTATTACGTGCATATTGGGAACAATAGAAAATAATTTATTCAAGTGTATCTGCAGGTGTATTTTACAGTCTAATTTGACTTTTGATACAACAAAGTTGTTGACAATATTGTGACAGTGCCAATAAAATATTTAAAAATTGTGTACATTTTTCATTGAATTAATTATCTAAAAACCATGTCAACATTTGCACGCGTTTTACGATATGCCCTGCACGTGCTGGTGTTTTTACAAGCTTTTATTTAAGTTGACATGACCGTAGTCCGTTTGTGTGGATTTTCTATTTCTCCTATTTTAACCAACTTCCCCATAACCTAGAGCTGAAATTTTGTACGCTGCAGCGGCCTCGTCTAGTGCGACCTGTTAATCTATCAGATTTTGACGGAGGATCCTCGAATGACCTGGCCAGAATCCGCCGTTAAATTAAGCGTACTTTTCAACAAAATAAAAAAAATTACGCTCGGACCTGTAGGTGTCAGGATAAAAAGACGAATCGCATGAACGGATGAACATTGGGGGTAACTCTAAAACCCGACATAGAATGCACATAGAATTGGATGAACACTATATTATTATTTATTAGGGATGAACACAAATTTTAAAGGGATGAACATAGAGGGATAAAGGGATGAACATAGAGGGATAAAAGGTTGAACATACTTTAAAAGGATGAACATGATTTTATGTGGGATGAACATTTTTCATCTCCCATAAACCCATGTTTAACCCCTTTAAAACCATGTTCATCCCCCTCAAAACAATGTTCATCCCTTTAAAGTATGTTCATCCTTTTATTTCTCTCTGTTCATCCCGTTAAAATTTGTGTTCATCCAATTCTATATGCATTTTGTGTCGGGTTTTAGAGTTACCCCCAATGTTCATCTGTTCATCCTTACCCTCCTGTGGTCCCCAAAACAAAATAACATGTCTTAGAAATAAAAGCTTGTACCGAAAATCCTTTATTTTACTATATCCACTATTTTTGTTAAAAAATTTCTCACCCCTCAATAATTTTATCCCACCCACTCACATGCGTAGTCCTTTGTACTGCAATTCTAGTTGAAGATATACTGTACTTTTAGGTTAGATAAGACTTTAAGCTACTAAATACGAAAAAAAAAACTATTTTAATTTAAATAAGTTTTTTTTTGTATCTTTAAAGAAAATATTCACATGTTTTTAAAATACGGTATACATTTTTTTTACATGAATTTTAACAAAAGGTATAAAAAGGCTTATAATTTTTTACATCTTAAAATTAAATGGAAAATGAAAACCTACAATGTGAAAATGTTATGAATTCTATTTAGTGGCAACAACAACAAAAAAAAATATATATAAAAACAGCAGCAGTGATTCTCAAACTTTTTTTGTCCAACGGCGCAGTAATTTTTGCCTGGAGAATTTCCGGCACACCTAGCAGGACTGACGGCCCCATTAGGGGGGGGGGGGGCACAGAACAACACACCCTTTGAATCATAGCTTAGAACAAAACCTGATTGTAACATGGTTGATCAAACACTTTAACTTAGCACAGAAGTGCTCATTTACATAATGTTCCTTTACTGTAATGATGATTCATTCTGTTAACGATACCATTTTCTAGAACTCATTTTTATCGTAAAGCGAGGTACTCGTATACTGAATAACTGATGCAGATTTGGAGGTTTTTCTGTATTTTGTGTTTTGAGAACGGATGCAAGTTCAAAAATTGATTGCATGTGAACCGGAAGAGCGACAACGAATATTTTGGGTTTAAAACGTTCTCAAATATACTCTAGCCGAGACCCAAGTAATACATTTATCTATCTTCAATTTTTGGTGTGATGAAATGGCTCGAATTTTATCACAGTTCCTTTTAAAATTCTAGGATTGGATTTTTTTTTTCGGTGGAGGAGGAGGAGGAGGAGTATAGCTTTTCAGTATGAAAGCAATTTAAGGCAAGCTTTTATTATATTAATATAATAGACTTCTTTCAACTTTCGTGCCAACTAGAAAATGCTTTTCCATTGATTTAATCCTGGAATTTTATCGTCTAGCTCTTCATTAATGCTAGTATAGTAATAAGGTGTAAACCTACCGTTGTCAAATGTATAACACGGGGTGATTTATATAGGCAAATTATGTTTACCGCCACGCCACACCTTTCAATATCACTGTTTGTGCCTTTAGAATTGGAATCAATTATATCTATGGATATATTTGTTTTTAATATTATGTTTATCAAAACAACTGGATTGCATTGAATTTTATAATGATGAATTCAGTAGGTTTGTTTTTGTAATATTCTTGTAAACAGGTCGAAGTCTAAAGTAGGAAATAAAAAGTTTAGTGATCCCTTTAACCAGGAACATTAATATTTAAACATTTGCATATTAATACTTCTTGTTAAAGAAATAAAAGGAAGGAAGGCATAACATGATTTTTTTGCTAGTTATTTTACAAATCACCTATTTCTCTATGAAATTTTAAAAAAGTGTGCGGGCTAGAAATTTTGAACTTTACATTAAATGTGTTAATAGAATATCTAATATTTTGAAATAAATTTTAATTTTATTGGAAAAATCAAAAAATGAACAAAACTTTGCTATTACACGTACACACACTAAACCAAGCGGTTTCCAAAGGGTGTGTTTTGTGCTGTAGATGTAACTGAGGTTTTTGTTAGGTGTGCCGCGAATTTCTCCAGGTAAAAATTACTGTGCCATTTGTAAACAAAGTTTGGGAACCACTACTATACTCTATATACAGCGTAATGTGCTAGTATTTATAATTAGAACACGTTGGCGCCAGTTATGTTACTTTTTGAGAAAATTAAAAACAAACAGTGTCATATTTTAATGTTTTAGAGACTAAACCAGGCAGCAATAAGACAATACTCATACCATACATATTGTACACTCATGTATGATTCACAATTTATGCAAAAGGACACGACCTGGTCAACATTGTAATATGAAATGGGGTGGCGGGAGGAGAGTATTTTAAGGTTGGTTTTCAGCATTGAGGAGGAGGATGAGGATTGGTGTGTTTTATGCATATATAATATACTCTACATAGGTGTATACTTGTCATCTCCAATTAGTCTATAAGACTGAAATGGCACATGCGCACAATTGCTTTTTTAAAGTGCTTTTTTTGAAATTACTATTTTGTTGCCAAATATCCTCGTAAACATTCATAGATTCTCTATTACCTGCTTGCCAAAAAAAAGAAGTAATTTTGTAAGCTTTTTTTTTTGGAAAAGAGGGGGGACTGGAAAAAGCACCTGGTGGAGAGGTTTTTTCTTCTTCGACTTGTGTGTGTGTGTCTGTATGGCATAAAATACATTCACTTTCTGAGTGTAATGCATTTGCAAATCGATTAAATCCGATCGATATAAACATGTCATCTGCGTTTCTCTGTGTGTGTTGAGGAAATATGAAGTGCACAAAATGAGAAAAAGCTCTAAAAGAAAGTCGTGAAAAATAAAAACAACCATCGGTTGGGGGTCTTGAGAGTTAATTCCTCGTCTCAATTTATGACCCATCTAATAAGAATGTATTTTAAATAAATAATAATTATTTTCAACACTAACAACAATATATTAAAATAATAACTAGGGATTCTATTATACACACACTCCTTCTAAGTTTCTAATTGTGTTTGCAAATGCTGTTTTTAGTATATTGGAACATTAAAAAATTAATGATCTGTACAAGAGAAGTTAATGAAAACACTATATAATGTATAATAGATAGAAAATAATTATTTGACGTGGAGAGAAAGAAAAAAAAAAAGATTGGATCCTAGATCATCAATCCATTTTCCTTTTATTTTCGGGAATCCACAGGAGGGCCGAAAATACTGTATATTCGAATTTACGAAAGTTGCTTTAACAGCAGCTGGAAATAAAAATAGATTGGATTCTATGATGGCTCATTGAGTTACATACTGTAGTATAGTGGGGGAAACAAAAATCTCTTAAAAGGAAAAGTGTCAAGAAATGGCACATCAATTAAAATTAAGGTTCAGGCTTTGAAAATTTGAACAAAATAAAGGGGGCACTGAAAGTTACACCGAATTTCCACACTTTCACTTGTTTTCCATAACGAATTTGCATAATAAGAGTACAGAATTTTGAACTATTGTGTTTGTTGCAACACAAACTATAAAACACAGCAAAAAAAAATATTTAAATTTTAAGTAATACTTAATATTCCTGTTTACACCTGAACAAAAAGTCTGAATTTGAATTTGAGAAAAGATTATGGAGAAAAATGTAATGTGTGTTCTGGGTTGTAAACGGGATATATTAAATAAAGCTTTAACTTTAAATTTACCACGAAGAGAGCTTCATGTATTTATTTACCGAAAAAAGAACCGTTTTAATTCTGGATAAAGTTGGCCATTTTCTCGTAATAGATCTTTGTCTGCTGTTTTCTTCTATTTCATCTATGGAGAAATTGCATTTAATGATAGATAAAGGTATCTTCAATCTTCTTACTTTCAACATTGTAATGAATTATCATGAATTCAAGAACAGAAATAGTATCGTAATAACTTACCTAATAACGAGGTTGTTACGTTAGCGTTCTGACAGCTTCACCATACATCACCTTTAAGATGGTCACAGGCGATCAATCCCAACTTGTCAAACCTGAATTGCTTCTCAAAATCACCTAAGACGTTTACAGTTCTCAATCCCTGTGTGTTCGGTTTTTCTTTGGTTTTAAACTTAATATTTCATATCAATTGCTCTTGTTCGCATCATTGCAAAACATGCAAGACTTGTCAAGCCATACGACATACCATGAAGGCCCGTGACAGAGGGACAACAGTACAAATAATAAGACCAATTTTATTCTATAAAACACAAGTTTTATTTTAATTGCTCAAATTTCAAACTGATGAAACCAAGAAAAAAACAAACAATTTATTAAAAATAAAATTAAAAATGCAACACGTTATTTCTTTGTTAAACCACGTTTTGCATTTTTATTTGATCAACCAATCATTCAATTAATAATTGAATGTAACCAATTATATGGCATGTATTTATATTTTTTCTAAAAAAAAAAAACTATAATCGAACAAAATAAAACGTAAATTAAAAATAAATATCTTATTTGGCGCCAAAATTGGTGGAGCTAAAAGAAAAATGAAACAAAAGTTTTCAATTGTTTAAGATACACATATAGCTTTTACGTTAATTAAAAATAATAGTTAAATAAAAATCTTATCTATAGTCGCCTCTTTATACTGTACCTTGAAGCTTGTGAGGTCATAGGGCTCGGATGTTTATGCAATATCAAGCAAATGTTTCTCAATTTGTGGCCCAATTGCCAATAGTGAAGTATTCATCATCATCATCATTATAGAGCAACTGCAATTATGCTTTTCCTAATAAAAAAAGAATGGTTAAGGGCTAGATGTCAACTAGAGTTCTATGCCAAAACTAGTGTTTTTTGATTGAAAAATACCATAATTATTGGTTGCTCTGAACAGAGGATTGTTACTTAAAAATTGGCCCTTGGACCACAGTTTGCTTGACATTGCATACAAATCCGAGCTTTAGTTAAATTATCCATTTTCTACCAGACAAAATGGCACAGTTAAAGGTTTTAATGAATCCCTCTGAAGTCACAAGCTTCCAGTTACAGTGAGGTGACTATAGGCTTATATTTATTTTTTTGGTTACACTTAACAGAAATGTGTAAAAATTAGATACATATTAAAATAATCAGTGGTGGAGAGGAGGGATCGTAGTTTCCCTATTTTTATATTAATTAACATAATAGTTATTTATAATATGTACGTTTTTTATATTTAGTAAATGTCCATTTTTAACGATGGGTCAAAAACACAAGAACAAAAAAAAATGTCATTAATTAATAATATTCCCTGACAAAAATTCAGGCATAACTTAACTTATAAAGTACAATTATATTTAGACTTGTGTAGTTTTAGCTTCTAAAATGACTACTGTACACTTTTTTTTTAGATTTTATACAAGTGAACAATTAATTATTAAAGACGGATCATTCCCCCCCCCCCCCTATTGTACATGTCTTTATTATTTATTCGAGCCACTTTAGGAGCAAAAAACACTTTGTCCGAAGTTGTACTTTTCTTGAATTTATTCAAATTATTCCAATTTTTGAACTTCCTGAAGCTAATAGAAATAGCCAATCACAGTTTACACACAAAAAACACAATCTGAAGTTATCCATTTTCTTCTTCTTCTTGGCTCCTCACATTCTGATTGAATTTCTTTCTCTCTCTCTCTCTCTCTCCACAATCACAATTCAAAAGTCTCAAAATGAGGAACAGAAAAATGCATATTTAATGCGAAAATGTCAATCATTTATGCATTAAAATAGCTAAGAATAACTTAGCTAATGTACAAGTGCTAAACATTCCGCGGATTATCCGTTGGAATTCCGATACCATACTTATGAAGTTCTGGAAGAGGATCCAGAGGCCTGACTGGCCACACGGCAGCCTTCTTTAACGATTCGGCAGTTTGCCGAAACAAGTCCAGTTTACGTAGCATTGGATAAACATTCTGTTCGATCCATTCTGCGACCGTGTACTCGTCGTACACTTCTCGAAGTGTATCTCTGGCATTTCTTATCAAGGTTTCTACGTCAGGATATTGAAACGGAAAGTTAGAAAGAGAGTTATCGATTCGAGAAACACTGCTGTAATTGTGTCTAACGTTGTACTCGGTTAACCATGCCTTTTTAACCGTTTCGTCCTGAAGGAATTGAGAAACGGACTTACGAACACCGTCCAATCTTTCGGTCATCTTGAAAAATGCAAGACCTGGAAAGAAACACCACGCCATTTTGTCCCACATATAGGGATCAACGTCTAGATTGATGAAAGTGCTGTACTTAGGAGATTTCATGCACTGAAGGCTGTCGTACATTTTTTGCATCCACGTCTCGTTGTAGAAACCATTTGTCAAAGTCAACATGTTCAGTGCTGCGGACGGGATACCGGCCGGTAGTAACTCGCACAGAGTGGCAAAGTGATCGTAACGTTGCCAACCGGTCAAAGCAATTCCACGAAACTCTCTGAATCGTCCCTGTTCCTTTGCCATCACCTCGAGCCAAGCCAAGTTGTTCTCGAGGTGAGTCTTGACTGGTGGCACGCTCAAGGTCTCTCCAAAGGCTCCCTTAAAGGCACTCGCCGACCAAACATATGGAAACACCTCTCCATACATGGCCCAGACATCGTGAGGAATGAATCGATACACATCCTGCACATACGTCCAGATCATGATCTCGACTAGGTTTCCGAGGTTGTAGCGTTTGAGCATTTCGGCCGTGAAGTGATGCAACATATCGTCCCACATAATGGGCGATACGTTGTAGCGTTCGCGAACGTACGATGCTACACGGGTAACATGAGATAGGAACAATTCATCTCGACCCTGTGTCATACTACGCATCATGCACTTAGGACACATTCCCAACTGAAAGACTTCATCACAACCGATGTGAAGCCAACGAATACCAGGATGTAGCGCAATCACCTGGTCGATCATGTCCTCGATGAGCAACATGGTCTCGTTGTTGGACGGGCAAAAGGACTGTGGGGTGTTGGGCACTTCACGAAGGTGTCCAAAATCTTTGTGTTTCAGGATGAATTCCGCATGACCGAAAGTTTGAATTAATGGTATGACCTCAAGGTCATTATCTTTGGACATTTGAAGAATGTTTTTCACATCCTCCTTACTGTAATGGTTTTTGGCGGCAGTTGGCGCCAGTTCTCCTTCGTAGGGGAACATGTCTTCGTACTCGATGAGTATTCCCGTGCTTCCCAATTGCTTGAGCAACGGAAACAACTTTTTTAGGTAACTCACTTTGGGTGGAGCACCTTTGAGGTCTAGATGGAAAAGACGATGTTTTGGCACATATGGTGCCTGAGTGTTCATTCCTGTATACTGTTCATTAGAAAACATACCAGGACCACCAACTGGAAATAACGGATGTCGAACGTTGCCTTGATCGTCATGCGGAAACATTTCATTAGCCATGCCGGGGACACCTAATGGACTCTTGTTGTTGAGTGACTCTGCAAATGTCCTATGTCCTTGAAAGAATCGATGGTGAATTTTGGCACTATCAACTCCGTTCAAGTTACCATTGTTTGCGGGCAAAGGCAAGACACCGGCACCTCTGTTATTTTGATTTAAATTGCGAGGAAAATTGTTAGAGTCCACACCTGGCGGAGGTGGTCTCTGAGGTTCTAGACGATCTACAACCTCGACACTATCGGGTCCAGCTAATGCGGCTGCACTTCCACCTGCTGCTTCCTTGACCGAACCGTTTGCTTTCGAATCAAGGGTACGTAACGTCCTCTGTCCGACGGCAGCGTTCTTGACTTGAAGCACGGTATGTTCGCGGCCTTCATGTTGCACACTGTGATACTGCACAAAAAGCAATAATATAGTAAGTGTCATAACAAGAGCTAAAGCTCCAGACTTTCGCCTCCAAAGGGCTGAAAGAACATGTTGCAAGTAGTTTCGGCACATGGTTATCGTCAAGGCATCTATCCAAACTCTGAATTGAGCTGCTGCAGGTCGGCGTTGACCAAATGAACGTGGTCGATGGTTGGACAATAACCATTCTAAGAAAGAAAGAAAAAAGAAAAACAATAGAAAAATCAATTTTTGTTCTTGTTGTTTTCTAAAAGGTGTGTACCGTTAACAAAATGCACACGCAAAGTGTGTCTGCTTTTTTTTTTTTGGCATTTAAAAATAAAAACTTTCCTTGTTTTAAACGCTCGATTGAAACTTGACTAATTTAAATAATTACACTTTTTGACCTCCGCTCGTTAGTCATAACAACGGTTGAGTGCTTTTTTCGTTTCACTTGTATTTTGCTTGGGGGGGGGGGGAGGGGGGGGTGGTCCTCACTTAACTACCGAACATGATGAATATGGAAATGATGATAGACAGTGATGGAAGTAGGGCTGGTTTAATACTTAGATCTACACTTGAGCTAATTAAATTGAAAGTTAATTGCGTTTAGTTGAATTATACGGAGACCAGTTAAAATACACGAAAAACTTAAAATCGCCTTCATTATTTAATATCTGAACATAATGAAATTTCGTCAACACTAACTCATTTATATTGAGAGATGCATAATCAGTATGATGAAATGTTAACTAAATATATTGCCATAATAACGGAATATATTAGACTTAAATGTATGTTTCTAGTCCTTAACAAGAGACTTCCTTAGAACATGTTTATTTAAATGCATTTAAATTTATCGGTGTGGAAATTTGCAACTGAAACCATAGGTTTTTTTTTGTTGCAAGGACCACTTTGTGATGCTGATTTGCATTGTCACAAAGTGGTTAATGCAGCTTGCTTCACATGGGAAAACTACTATTGAAACAATGGTCTGCTGTCATTGGTGGCCACGGCCCGCGGTCCTTGATCGTCACTGAGTCACTGAAAGACACGTGGTGGTCGCCACATATGGCAGAACTCAACCACTCATCGCCACTGTGGTGCAAAAAAAAATGGTGTCAGATGGCTCGCGTGAATACATCCTAAGTGATCAATCAATGGTCTGCTAAAAACAACCATTTTATGTGGCGCCACTAATGAAAGCCCGTCAATAACAAAGTTTTTTTTTGTCTGGATTATTATTATAATCTGCTCAAAATGTACCAACACTTTGAAGACAAAGTTTAATTTGAAAATGCACTTTCAGTTGTTCAATTTTGGTGAAACAGCCAAAGGTTACCATTGAGATCTCAGATTGTAGGTTATTTATAAAATGGTTTTGTCTCGTGTAGAAATTATATCAAAAAGGTCTATAAAAAGATTTTATTTGAGGCTGGCCAGATGGTAGCTTAACCTGAAACTGAAATTATGCATCATTTACAACATCCAACAACTTCCTTTTATATTCTTTCAATTCTGAGTATAATATGGGTCATTTTTGGGTTAGGTTAAGTACTAATAATTAGGATCAACAATAATAAAATGTAGGCCTTACATTGTGTTGTTACTGATTTTTATCATTGTTATCACTTCCATTTATGAGATACATTCTGTATATCCTCCTAATTATACGTTTGTCATAGGCAGGACTGATTTATTTATGGATTTCTACACGTATTTTTTATTATCGGTTATCAATTTATGTACTCTCTCTCTCACACTCTCCCTCTCTGAATGGACATTTTAATGGATGTTCCCATTTTCTGTAAGCCGATAAGATAAAAGGTGGTGATAATAATAAAAGTTTCTCCTTCAACTAAAAACTTATCAAAATTTAGAAAGAAAAAAGTTAAGTAGAGATTGATTTTGAGAGCCATATTTGTTCATGAAAGCAACAATGATGTGGGTGTGGATTGAGGTCTATGGTCGACTAATAATAACCCCTATAATAAATGGGTATTATTTGATGGGTTTCCAAAGTGCCAGGTAGAAACAAAAATGTGCTCGGAAATTCTTCCCCCTTTTATATAAAGTTCATGCCGTTGCTCAGCAATAAAGCTTGAATGTTGGATTTGCTTTTGCAAATGCTTTAGTTACGTTGACCTCTTCTCTCCCTCTCTCTTTAAAATTTTCCTTTTTTTGTTGTTGTTTCTTCTTTTCCTTTAACCTTCTTTCTTTGTTATTTCTTTGCACCTGACCAAAAGGGAAGGACTTCATTTAATAAGTGCAACCTCCTTCTTCCTCCGTATGGTTGTTTAGTAAGGTTTACTGCAAAAAATTTCCATTTATAATATGTAGGCCTTTGTGTGCGTCTCCCTTTTCGCTTATTTACTCTACAGTTTACAGTAAACTGGGCTCGCAATTTTATTAAAAAAAAAGCCCATGGTTTTGTGGCCGTCATGGGTATGGCAAGCTTCATCGGTCGGGTGGACCTCATGGATCTGGTAGACTTCATGTATCTGGTGGACTTCATAAGTTTGTTGGGCTCTGTGTACTTTGGGTCTGGTGGGTTTTGTAGACTTCATAAAGTCTTTTGGATTTCAAGGGTCTAGTGCACTTTGTAGACTTTCATATCTGGTGGACTTCATAGATCTCGTGGGTCACATGGGCCTGGTTGGCTTTGTACGTCGCATGGACCTGGTGGTCTTAATAGACCTTCGTGGATTTTGTGAATTGGGCGTCAATTTAATAAACTGTAATCTCTAGTTTGCAGTTAAATTTTGCTTTTACGAAGTTTTTAAAGTCATTTCTTTTAAGTTGCAATAAAAACTATCATCACATGATGTGATTTCTCCAGTTACAACTTACAAGCGTATCATTTGTCAATTACATTTTGAGAGAGAGAGAGAAAGGAAACTATCATTAAGGACAGGATGGGAATGGTCATGCAATTCCATATATTTTTTTGTACCAGAGAAAAATGAGTGCAACATGCAAGAAAAGAGTTTTCGAAAAAGTGGACTTCATTTTCATTTCTAGTCTATTTTTGGTTTGCTACTTTATTGCATAATTTTGGAAGAGGGTTGGTAACTTGGTTGGTTAGTTGGTGAGCTCATGGAGTTATTTTTAAATAATCTCCGGGTTTTTTTTTTCAGATTTCCATTTTACTGCTTTTGGTTTTTAAAATGTGCTTGTACATTTTTACTTTATAAAGTCCATACTCCATAGTCACTAGTACTCACTACTAGGAGTTTAGAAAAAATAACTGTATTCAAAGCATGGAAAATTTCTTTGTTTATTGTTTGCTATTTTAAGAGCAGAGAAAACACGCCTATTTATGCACATCCGGTCATTATAAATCATTTCTGTTGATTTACATTAGATTAAACCAAAAAAGTAGGTCTATTCTTCTCTCGCCCTTTTCTCTCTACTGCATTGCCATTGCTTCACGTAACAATAAAGCGTTATAGCAGTTGGATGAAAAAGTCTTTCGTGAAAGGTTTGTCACCACTGTCCCTCTCATTTTCACTTAAGGTGAGAAGTGTATGCCAATACATGATCATGTTTGTAATATGACCAAACGTTGGTGTAGTACTTTACAATTTACATCCATGATTTCAGACAATCAATTCGTGTTGCGACTGTAGCTGCCAGCTGTTAATTTGAACATGTGTTCCATATTTACTAACGACAATTAATCTTGAAAAAAAAATATGTCTCCTGATGGTCACCAATCAACACAAATACCGGAGATGGGGGAGGTTATCAGTTTTTATTAGATGAGAAAAAAATAAAACGGATGATGTTTTTGCTAGTATGCTACAAAACAATGGCCATTTATTTCAGTCAGATTTCCTGTTGTAATTTATAAATGGTGTTACTCTTATTTTTTGTAGTGGTTGTAGTAGTAGTAAGAATACATGTAGCAGTAGTAGCAATAACATTCGTAGTAGTAGTAGTAGCAGCAGAAGTGGTTGTAATAGTGGATTAGTAGTAGTACTGGCAATGATAGTAGTATTAGTAGAAATGCTGGTAATTGTAGCACAGTAGTAGTGTTAGTAGTAGTACTGGTAATTGTAGTACTGTAATAGTAGTAGTAGTAGTACTGGTAATTGTAGTACAGTAGTAGTAGTAGTAGTACTGGTAATTGTAGTACAGTAGTAGTAGTAGTACTGGTAATTGTAGTACAGTAGTAGTAGTAGTAGTAGTAGTACTTGTAATTGTCGTACAGTAGTAGTAGTAGTAGTACTGGTAATTGTAGTACAGTAGTAGTAGTAGTAGTACTGGTAATTGTAGTACAGTAGTAGTAGTAGTAGTAGTACTGGTAATTGTAGTACTGTAATAGTAGTAGTAGTAGTACTGGTAATTGTAGTACTGTAATAGTAGTAGTAGTAGTACTGGTAATTGTAGTACAATAATAGTACTGGTAATTGTAGTACAGTCGTAGTAGTAGCAGTAGTAGCACTGGTAGTTGTGGTAAAATGGTAGTAGTAGTGGTGGTGGTCGTAGTCGTAGTAGTAGTACTGGTAGTTGTGGTACAATAGTAGTGGTGGTCGTAGTAGTAGTAGTGCTGGTAGTTGTAGTACAGCAGAAGTAGTAGTTGTATTCAACAGTCCTTGTGGTTCATTGGTTCTTCATTATACGCCTCTCAAACTCTTATTATTCTGCCTTTCAGGTGAAAAATAAAGAGAAAATTGAATGTGTTTTAGAAACTAGAAGGGTAGGTCAGTCACTGATGAGTATTTTCATGTTGATAATATCTTTTTTAAAGTAAACTTTTATGTCGGTTTAAAAATGACCAAACTTTAATCACACGATATTTTTGTTAAAATTTGTCTACATGTATAAAACGTTTATTTTAAACGGTATCATATCAACATTAAAAATATTATTGATTCAGCAGCTACCGTTCAAGTTTTTAACCCACTTTCAAATTTCTCTCCTTAGTTGCTGCTGTCCTTCTGAAATGTAGAATATTCAGAATTCGAAAAACAGCTGTTCATAAAGAACCAACTTAACTACATAAAAAAAGTTTAAAATACTAATTCTTCTAAATCGAAGAAAAAAAGAACATGTAAAAGGAAAGAAAATAAGAATTTCTTTTTAATGTAGGATTAGTTGTAACGTTTTTTTTTAATTACTAGGTTAAAAGATTTGAAATCATCAGAGCTTTAACTCGGAACATATAACACTTTAAAATGTTTTGAGGTCGTACACTTAGGTATTAAAAAAGGTATTAAAAAAGTGGGTGTGAAATGTGTTGTAGGCCTATTTAATAATAATAGCACATTTCGCACTTTTTAAAAACCTAATTCATGTAACAATTTTTTTTCCTTTATAAAATTAAAAAAAAATGGCGTCCTGATTGTGAACACTTCCTGATTCACAAAAAAAAAGAAGTATATTAAAAAGCGAATTTTTAACATTGAATGAATATCAATGTTATTATTATTCAGTTAAATGAAATTTCCTGAGAAGATGAAGGATTTAAGAAGAAAAAAAAATAATAATAAACGTTCTCCTTTCAGACAGAAATTGTAAAGAATTAAATTTGTAAACCATGAAATATATGCGTGCAAAAAGGTGGTAAGGTTGCACAAAATTTGAGTGTTTTTTTTTTGTATTTTGTCATGCTTTTTTTATTATTTTATTATACAAAGAAAAGTTTTCGAAAAGGCAAAAAACCTGTCATTTGGCGTTTACAATTATATATTTTTATATTGTAAAATTATATAAGAAGAATTAGGCTTTATTCTTTAACTTTTAAGGACTTTAATAAAACGTTTCTTGAATTTTTTTTTGTGTATTGGAAAGTTCCACTGTCCGATTTTTGTAACGTCAAATTACGTTAAATAACAAAAAAAAAAGTTGTCCTTTGAGTAAAAAATTTAATTTTTTCTTAACTGAACTATGTTTTTACTTCTTAAGATGGTTTCACAGTGTAAACGCCTCATTCCGTATTTCAAGTGCAAAAAATAAAGAGAAACTTGAATGTGTTTTCGAAACTAGAAGGGTTAGCTCAATCGCTTAATCAAATTTTCATGTTGATGATATCTTTCAAAATAACTTTTTATGAGAGCTTGAACATTACCCAACTTTAATTAAGACAATTTATTTTAATTTTTGTCTCTAAAACGTTTTTTTTTAAAGATATTAACATGAAAATATCCTTCAGTCATTAGCTACCGTTCTAGTTTCTAAAACACTGTCTAGTTTCTATTCAATTTTGCATCTGAACAAGAAAATAAAACAAAAAAACATGTTTTTTTGTGATACTCGCTGCTTTCATAAAAACTGTCTAAAAGTAAAAACAAAACTAAGGCTACTCCCCTCTTGAGATGTTAACCACAGCCCACGGTAATGTTGTTGGCCTGAGTTCGATCCCTGTGCAGTGTGAATTATTTTCAAACAAATTATGAATGAAATTAAATAAAAATGAGTAATAAAGATTATAAAGTTAAATAAAAGCAAGTAAAAACAGAATAATCACAATTCCAGGAGGGTCAAGTAAGCAAAGCAGTTCATAAAACACATTATTAAACAATAAGAAAAATGATCACAAATCATTCATTCGTCTGTTGTAGTTGAAAGTTGAATCTAAATAAATACTAATTTGTGAAGATGTAAAATGGTGCTCTTCTCTACCGCGAACAAATTGTCAGTATTTACAGCAAGATGCACTGCTTGAATATTGCCATTGCAGAGCTGTCTTTAAGGAAAACGCTTATCAATCGTTTTATTTTATGTTGTTGTAAGAAATTCTGCAACATTCACAGCAATATTTAACTCATTTCTTGCACTAAATCTTTCCGAGATAAATAACCAATAGGAAATGTGGAACACTGCTTTATAATACAACATAAAAACTGAATAAAGTGACTATCACACACACACACACACTGGCTATTTATTATTCTCGCAATCTTCCGTGCAAGAAATAATTTAAGTTAAATATTGTTGTGAATTTTACACAGATTCTTGCAATAACAAAAAAACTAAAATAAGCGTTTTCCGTAAGACAGCGGTAGAAACCGCTTTAAATTCTTGCGCAATAAGCTATCAAAAATGCTGATTTTTGGTTTTTGCAATAAACTATATGCAAGATTCACAGCAATATATGACTTCATTATTTCTTGCACTAAATCTTGTGAGAAAAATAGCCAATGTGATTGCCGCTTAAGCTCAATTATGAATATAGTTTGGATCTGCAGGTGCGCGTGAAAACACACTTTTACCTTGTTCAGTTTGGCTGTTTTTTCATAAATGACGTTGTGTTTCTACAAATAGGCGTCAATTCAGCGTTCTGCAAATAACCTTATATATACCCTCACCTTCAAATTTCAATAATCAATCTTATTTTGAGAGAATACAAGCTCTTTGAGAGAATTGAAGCAACTTAAGAGAGCCAATTATGGGATCAAAAAGTAGACTACTGGGTGTGTTTGAAGGCAAAGTACACTTCTAGGTAGTAGTTTTGTAGTAGGTTGATTCGTTTTTTGATTGAAAGCCAAATTGCTTGTAGTGTGACAAGACCTTATAGAAGCTTAAGATATTTATGATATGATATTTGCACAGTCATCGTTGTATACATGATAAGAGCAGCAAATACAAACCAAACTGTCAACCACCATAAATTGCAATTTAATAGTAACGCAAGTTAGAGGCTAGTTATACAGTGTAGTAAAAAGTTACAAGAGAGATGAATATTGGATGAAGATTCATTTCCACTTTAAAAAGTTGCAGTAAGCCTACAAGTTCTCCTTACCTCATATTTCATGCAAGTGGTTTATGATAAGAAACATTTCTAGAACTTCCGTAATAATTTATTTAAATGTAAAAATTGTGACATGAAAAAAATAAAATAAAATAAACTTGAGTTTTGTGTGCAGTTTTATTGGATAAAACTTTGTGTAGATGGAGTTAGTTAGTTGTGAGTGAGTCTTCTGAGTTGAGGTGAAGGACAAACTGTAGCCAAAAAGTCGGCAATGGAAAAGAGACATAGGGGCGTTGTCATTCTCTCTCTCTCTCTCTCTCTCTCTCTCTGCCTTTTAAATCTTTTATTAGCATTATTCTCTCTGCTACATAAAAAGTTGAAATCCTGAATGAAAATGAATGATTAGTTAACTATAATCATGACAAAAAAAAAATACCGCCTTTCCTATTAAGAAGGGGAATCAATAAATTTTGACTGCAATATATATCCATTGCATTGTCCAAATTATAGAGTAGATGATTCAAAAAGCCTAGTACAAACTTAGATACCTAGTGATGCTGACAATGTATCGGGACTGTCGAGATACAGTTGCGAGACGTTTAATCTAGAACATTGCCGCGTTTCCACACTTGATTTCCAAATGAGTTTGACATTCAATAGGTACGATGACACTGCCTGCCAAAATCTTCTTATCAGATTGAGAGTTTTCTCAGTGGTCCCACACATGTTCATTCCTCGAGGACTATAAAGTGACTGACGAGTTTCTTGTCTCACTATGAAATGTTGCGCAACATGTTTTCCATTTTGGCTGGAATTTTCATTCCACCCAAAATGGAAAACATGAAAACATGTTTCACTCGTCAGAGACAATAGTTCTCGAAAAGCGTTGCGAAACAAAATTTTCGTGTCTTTTTCAAGACTCGAAATTTTGTCTCGCAACGCTTTTCGAGAACATTGTCTCTAGACAGACTGGCGACTGCGACTTTGTATCCAAGTGTGTACTAGGTTAAAATGATGCTGTTATTGCTGTATTTCATTTTAAATGTTTTAGATATGGATATAAACCGTTTTTTTTTATTTATTAGTGTTAAATTGGTTTAAGGTAACACAATTGTGACTTCCTTATAAAGTCAGTCTGGTGTTTTGTGTTTTTATTCATTTCATTTTTGAAATGAATGTTTACTTATGAGAGAGCCCCTCTTTATGATTATGGCTTTTTATAAGACCATCTGTTTGGTACATGCTATATTAGTTCAGGCTTTGTATAATAATATAATGTGTATTTGGAAAGTCGAAAGATTAAACATTGTACACCTCAACAAACAATGTTGAATGTGATGTCATTTTGTGTTTTCTTTTTCTCACGAAATATCATCTGAGTAAAAAAACACACATCCAACTAAAAATAGTAATACTACTACAAACTAACTGACTGACTTAACCGTGACCTCTTCATCAGGTCACACACACAAAAAAAGGTTAAAATCTAATTCGTGGTCCACTTATTATCATCATCATGTTTTAAAATACGTCATGTGTTAAAAAAAAAGCATAGAAATCATTGCAGTGCTAATGTCGAAAGACTTTTTCCATTCTTACAAACTTTTGTCAAATTTTTTTTTTAATATAATATTATGTCGTCGCATCCATTTGGTGTAATTTGTCCATTACACGAAATATTATATGTTCATTTCGCGAAATGCACATCGATTGACGTGATGCAAAACGAACAAATTACACCAAATGGATACGACATATATACAGTAAAAAAAAATCACCAGACAAGTTATTTTTACGTCTAAAAATGACAACTTTTTTTTTTTTTTGTTATAAAAAAAAGTTTTGACTTTGAAAAGGAAAGAAAAATAACGTCATGTATTTTAACAACCTTCGAAGTTTCATTTGTGGTTGGTGATATTCACCTGGATTTCTTTTTTCTCTCCCTTCTTGTAGAGGGGGAAAAAAAAACAACAAGCAAAAACCGGTTATTTTCCAGTGCACTTTACTGTCCTACTATTTTGTAATTCTTTTTCTGTACTAACTATAAAAGGGAAACAAGAGGTTAAATAATAGATTCACCAAAAAACTCATTATTTAAGCTGGTGGCCCTCATCTTTAGAGGCAGCCAAATTGACTGAACGAACGCCAAACTGACTAAACCCACCAAACTTTCATATTGAGTTTTCCAACAGCTAGGAAGAGTAGTAATTATTTATATTTAGCCTCTAAGCTTTAAGAGTGGTTGTTTAAAAAATGAGCACTGCCTCAGCTCAGTTCAGCTAGCCAAATGCTTAGCTTAGAATTACCTCAACTCATAATTCATATCATGAGTTTAAAGCACATAATAATTGTGGCAGTCCATACCTTATAATGGCACTGCTTGTGTGCTATATTTTTTTAATGACTTATCATATTATGTTGTACTGTATATCAGTCAATAGCAGTCATATGACAATATTTGTCATTAATCAATAGTTTGTAATTTACAAGGTTGTGAGTTAGATATGATATGACAATATACTGTCGTATGACAGTCATATTCCATTTCTATAATGAGGCACTATCAACCTTATTCTTTTGGCCTCTATTAATACCATTAAGATTATGAAAGTTAATGAGTTTTAGCACTAGTTTTGGCTATTCGAAGTTAGCAATCGTTAAGAATACCACAATTAATTATTTGCCTTATGCTCTTGCCTCTTGCCTTTGCTCTTGTGTGCTTGTTTGTAGAAGTTGGATGTTTTTGAATCTTCTGAAAATAGCAATTTTATCCAAAAAAAAAACTGCAATGGGAGTTACAAGTTACAACCACAGTATAACTGTGGTTACTTATATTATAAAGTGGTTGCAACTTACAAGCTGTCCCGAGGCCAAATGCCCAGGGGAGGAGACCCAAAAGAGTACTTGACCCCACCCTATATTTTAAAATAGAAGGACTAACTAACGATGGACTCTTAGAAATATGTCCTGACCCGAACAAAAACAAAATGAACAACCCCCCCATTTTTAATTTAAAATTCAAAACACGCGTTTAGTAAAAGAAAAAAAAAGTTTTCTTTTAAAAGTTTCACCAAGTTGAAAATATTATTTTCAAACAAAAAGAAGCTGATAAAGAGAATCATATGATTGTATCATATTTCGAATGTAACTTTTTTAATACCACTTGAGATAAAAAATATATTTAAAAAAAAAAACAATCCGTCGTCTTGACGATTATCAATTTATGCAATTTTTTTGGTTTTTCTTTTTTTCTTTCTGTTCCGTGACAAATAGAAAAGAAATAACAAGGAAGAAAAAAAAACATATCTATTATTATTTTCGAATTAAAGACATTTGGCTGAGACAACGAATAATAATAATCATTAGTAATCGATCTGAGGCCTTCACATTTTGTTTGCCAAATAACGGATGACTCAGAACAATACATAAATTATATTTATGAATATATTGCTACTTTTTAACAATTGTTTTGAA
>JAUPFP010000038.1:1220670-1265670 GCA_036925085.1 Brachycybe producta | reverse complement strand
TTTAAACAGTGAATTTTCCTTTAAATTTGTAAGTAAAACTTACCAGCCCTGTTCCATTATAGAGACAGTAGAGTGAATGATGATGGACACTATTTTCTTCTTGTACATTCCAAACATAAAAAGAGAGGTATATTATTTTAGTAGGTGCTGTAGTAGATGCTGTAGTAGTTAGTAGTAAATACTTGAGATGGTGGGATTTTGAAAAAAAAAAACACACTAATTCAAAATCGCGAATTATACACTACTAACATGTAGAAGAAGAAAAAGAAAATACTGTTCAGATTATGAAAAATAGAATTGTGAACTTTTCCACCACCACAACTGCTCTTTTTTTTCTCCTTTGTATGTGGTTTTTATCTTTTCTTTAGCCTCTATGAAATTAAAAAAAAATGAAGAATCAAGCTAATATCTATATTCTTCCTTCTCTTGCATATATTTTTTCTATGGTAGGCTAGCAGCTAACAACAAAATACTATCATGATTCTAATATATTCTTCTTCTATGATGATAATCACTGGTAGACTTTGCGCCCTGACTCACACTCACACTGACACCAAACGTTAGGTTGAATAACAATTGCTAAGCGCGCAAATAGACGATGTTACAACAACGTTCATGGTGTAGAAAACGGGGAGAGAGGAGGACTCCAGAGGAGAGAGAGAAAAAAAATGGTGCTCACTGCTGCTCGGAAAAAGAGCGGTTGTGTTGTCCTGTTCAGTCATTTGCTGCTGGTGGAAAGAGAATAATAATAATAATAGGTTTCTTAGAAAACCAGATGCGAAACATAGTTCATCGAACGAAATGTTTTGCAAGCTTCTACTAAAATGTGATACAACATTGAACAAATATAATATCTATATAGACATGTATAGTGTATAGTGGGTCGATGATGATGATGATGATGATGATGATGTTGTCGGCTTGTTTTTACTAATGCTCTTGTTGTTTGCTAGCCTCCAACCAACTTTACTACTATTCACTCCATTGTACAATGGTAGTAATACTTTTAGAAACTTATGTGTTGGTTGTTGGTCAGTCAAGCGTTTTTTTTTTGTACTTAAGCTTGACGGACATTGACACACCCAGTGCACACTTGTTTTTTTTTTTTAAAAATCTCACTGAAGTTTTATTTTTTGGTTGCAATGGCCACTTTTAAAAATATAAAGTAGCCACTGCAAAAAAAAATGCAAGTAGTTGCAGGAATGCAGTTAGTATATCTAAGTTATCTAGTTATTCTACTTTTCAGGATGGTACATTAAGAAGAAATAAATTTTAGAATATTGACTTTAGTAATAATAAGTAGGTTCTTTTTTTTTAGATAGTTAAGAAATTTCTTAAAATAAATTTTGAAGAATTAAAAAAGTCACTAAAAACAATTTCAATTAGAATTTTAACGTGAACAAAAGATGGCTGTCGTTTTGGTGACAACTGTGATCATTGTTTTTTTTTTAATGTCAGCCGTATTGCTCATATTAAAATTCTTTTTGAAATAATATTTTAATGACTTTTTCATTCTTTTAAATTTATTCTGAGAGAGAGATTATATTTAAAAGAAAAATAAACTTTTTTTATACACAATGTCAAATTTGCGATTTTTGTTCTTGTCTTTTGATAATTGTCTTGATTAAACTTAATCATTTTCAAACTGACACAAAAGGTTTATTATTAAAGATGACAACATGAAAATACCATTGGACTAAAAGGGAAGTCAGTTCTTCAACAAGAACTGCATAAAACAAAACTAAAAAAGGTTGTAACTACACTGAATATGTGCTCTTAATTTGGTTTAAAGAATGGGAAAATGTTGTTGATTCTACAATTTATTTTATGGTTAGAAACATTTTTTTCAAAAAATGTTAATTTAGTTATTAAAAACGGTTGTCAATTATGTATGTGGAAAATGAAATAAATGCTAAATGAAGATAATAGCCATCTGTTTTGGACCTTATATTAGCTTGACATATGGCTGCAGCGTTTTACTTTGAAAGGCCCACCTGCGCTGGTCTTGCTATAACTTAGGGCAAGCCTTCTAACAAAAAAAAAGCCTCCAAAGTTTTGAGAGAAAACATATTATGCATTTATAAACTAAGTTTGAGGCCCAGTATGCCATTTTTAAGGGTCTATCATAAGATTTAAGACGCTGTTTATTTGTTGACCCCCTATAGACTTAAAGAGGGTCATCTGGCTGTCGGGGGTCAGTAGTCCATAGGTCTGTAGACATATGACAAGTTAAGTTTCTCCCTCAACTGAATTCTCACATAAAACCCTCTCTTAACTTTAGAGGAGGGAGAAAGAGAGAGAGAGAGATTTTCAAGTGAAAATGTATTGTATGGAAATCTATCATTAAATTTAATTTATGCCTTTTAACCAGCATGATGGACAGTATGGATAATGGCGACCTAGTTTCTTCAACATAAAAAAATGAGACGAACTGACAAAAAACAACTTATAAGTTGTGTTCCACACAAACGCATACACAACACATATTTTTTTGGCCTATGGTAATGCCAAAAACAACAACTGCAGTTTGAAAAAAGATGGTAGGACTCGTTATGGGAAAACAGCGTACTCAAACAGCAAACATTATGAAACATTTGGATTACCAACAAAAAAACACACAACGCCTTGTTTTTTATTGCTATATAGTTATTATTTAGTTTATATTGTTAAGTGTATGCTGTACGTTATATGTGAGATGTGAAATTTTGTGTTAATATATATGGAACTAGTAAACCCGTCGTGCAACTTGCACAAAAGAAAAAAGGACTGATTATATGCTGGGCTACTATATAGAATATTCACTGTATACTGTGTGTGCAGCCTGCAAACAGAACTGAATACCACTTTAGTAAATGCGGTATTTAAGCAATATTATTGCAGTCACTACCAGGGGCGGATTTACCAATAGGTAGAGTAGGCAGCTGCCTAGGGCGGCAAATTTTTGGGGGCGGCAAATTGCAACATTTTTTTTTTTGGAAATTCGTTTTGGATACAAAAAAAAAGTATTGTAAAACAATAAACTGCCTAATATAACTTGGTTGGCAAGAGTAATTGATGTAACAAGAGTAGGTGGCCGAGAAGTGCAATCCCTACCACTTCCGACAAAACAGTTGACATTACCATTGTTAAAAGCATACAAAAGTAACTTCATTACTTTAAGAAAGTATAGGCCATGTGTTTTCAGTTGCTGCCTAGGGGCGGCAAAATGGTAAATCCGCCACTGGTCACTACTATATTCAGACGACCACCAAAAGGTGTATAATATATAGTTTATTATACACTCTTGTGGCCACTTTTAATGTGGTTTTCAGGATAGGTTGTTAGTGTTATTAATGAAAATAAACCACATACATATGACAGTTCAATGTCATGTTAAATTATCGTTTTTGTTGGGTTTTAACTGAAGAGCTTTAACTCAGCTTGTTTGCAAAGCATGATAGGTGTGTGCAATTTAGCTTAGTCCACTATTGAATCCACATCAGCAGGTGAACTAGATAATCCAAAATTGAATAAATTGGTCTGCGTTCAGACGTAGGGTATTCAGTACTGTATTAAGTGCCAGTATGAACACAGTAGAAGTATACTTTACTATTATACTATACATATATGGCGTCTAACATTATAATATGCTCTGTGTTTACGTATTCACGTATATAATGCAAATAAAACCCTAGTCCGTGCTTCATTGGTATTTTTAATGAAAATGTACGGAGACTGTTTTTTGTTGTTGACTTTTGAGATTTTTACGGGGTTTTTCTCTAATGTTTTCAAATAGATCAGTCAGAAACCTTTAATTTGGTACGAGTACTCGTATGTTGTGTCGAAGTTTGTTTTTTTATATGCACAATTGAAAATCTACCTACGCGTATTATTAATATTGTAAATATTTCACAATATACTGTGGAGATTCCAGAATAGGGTGGAGTTTTTGTTTTTCTTTTGCTCCATTCATGTAAAAATAATGTAAAAAAAAACTCTAAAAGCAAATGTATTCTATTTCCTGTAAGCATCCTGTTACACAGATGATTAACAAATATAATTTGTTGTTGTTTCAATTGATGATGATGGTGATGATGATGATGTTCTAGATATATTTGTGTGGACGAATAATTCCTTTTTTTTTTTTAAAAAAGTACATTAACCAAGGTTAAATGGGTAGTTAAGCTACTGAATGTAGTTCAAAAATGGGCATAGAATACAAATCTAAAAACAACAACAACAACCAACACATCAACAATTGACAATTGTCTGAGTGACCGCCACTGATGCTTCTCTATTCATGTGGGTTAAAAAAAGATAAGAGTGACCATCATTTTGAATGGAAATGGGTCATTCTAATTTGTTCTGTGTTCTCTTGGATTTTTCTTTTATGGTTTGAACTTATGAGACCTATTAACCGTTAAAAGAGTTCGATTTTTAAAAGGAAAAAAACTGGGAGGATGTAAATGGGGAAACTTCTGTACATTTTAAAAATTGTCTACTATGCCCAATATTTTTTTTCTCCAAATGTTACAAATCCGGTTGTTAAATAAAGAACATGATCTAGAACAAAAAAAAACAACAACTAACAGAAACTTATCGGAAATCTGTTTTAGTAATACTACCCCTTTGCTTATGTATAATTCATAAATTCCCGGTTATTTACTGATAAAAGTCACATAATGTACATGTGTATATCAAATCAGTAAGTGGAGTTAGCCAATCTGAACGAAATTCATCTGATATCACGGGATATTACTATTATAAAGAGTGTATGTATTCCTGGTGTGGGAAACGTCACACATGGCGATTTTTCAGGGAAATGGCGACGATTTTGAAGTTTGCCATATTTTGATTTCTTTTTTAATGATAATAAATATTTTTTTGTTATTAAATGATTATTTAATTATATTAAATTGATTTGTAAATAATTATATAATTGATTACATTTAAAAATTTAAATAAATCGTTCAAGTTCTAATTTTTTGAATCGCCACACGGCGAATTCCGCTTTTTAATCGCCACAACTGTGACTACAAAAACAGCACAGAATAGAAAGTTATATTTTGTGTCAACAACTCATTTGTAATTTTTAGTGCGACTTTCCATCAAGTATACCATATGTGCTTCTTAGAGGCTATATCGTGCTAACCACAGTATTTTATATGACATTATTCAGTTGAGTCAGTGGCGTAGCTAGGCCTTGTTGCGCCCCCCCCCCCCGCCACTTAAAACTTTGCGCCCCTTTACCTTCCTCTCCAAATAGCCCTCATACTGGGTGGGGTGCTATTTTGATGAACGGCGGAACAGGTCTGAACAACAGTAGGAACAGTCGAAAGGTCAGGAAAGGTTAGGAAATTAAGCTTGTTGCAGGGGGTCAGAGGGGGGGCACAGCCCCCAGTCTTTAAAGAATTATTAAAACAAATTTGTCCATTGTTCCTCCCGTTCCTCCCGTTAATCAAATTAGGAAACAGTCGAACAATGGACTAATTTCAACCTGCAACAAGCTTAATTTAACTAAACCTAACCTTCCGACCATTCCATTCCTTCTCTGGTTGACACAAATGGGAAGCTTGTTTCAGAATCAGTAGGGAAAGCTACCTTATTAAATGAACAATACAAGAAGGTCTTCACAATTGATTATGGCATACCACATGAGGGTTTTCTTTCAACATCTCTTTGTATGGATCAAATTGTAATAACTGCAGATGGGATAGTCAAGCAACTTCTAAAATTAGACTCAAATAAAACCTGTGGTCCAGATGGGATGTATGCTATCATTTTAAAAAATCTTGCACAAGAGTTGGGTCCATACCTTCAGTTAATTTTTCAACAGAGTTTATATGTAGGTATTGTACCAGATATGTGGAAATTAGCTAATGTTAGTCCAATTTTTAAATCAGGAGACAAGTCTCAGGTAACTAATTACAGACCCGTGTCTTTAACCTCGATAGTTTGCAAGGTCCTTGAACATATTATATATTCTTCCTCAATGAATTTTCTTATGGAAAACAATCTTTTGTGTGATAACCAGCATGGGTTTCTTAGGGGGCGTTCATGTGAAACCCAGCTTATTCTTTTAGTTGATGACCTTCAGAAAATTTTAAACAAAGGCAGTCAGATAGATTTGGTTTTTCTTGATCTCTGCAAGGCATTTGACACAGTTTCTCACTCAAAACTAATGACAAAAATTAGTGGGTATGGATTGGGTGAACAGGTGTATAAATGGGTGCATTCTTTTTTGAGTGACAGGAAACAAAGGGTTGTTGCAGGTGGGTCTGAATCTGACTGGATAGGGGTTACATTAGGGGTTCCTCAGGGTAGTGTGTTGGGTCTGCTTCTGTTTATTTTATATATCAATGACCTCAGCAGTCAAGTTAGCAGCAATTGCCGGCTATTTGCAGATGATACAATTATTTATCGTGAGGTTGCTTCTGTTTATTTTATATATCAATGACCTCAGCAGTCAAGTTAGCAGCAATTGCCGGCTATTTGCAGATGATACAATTATTTATCGTGAGGTTACCTCTGACAATAATTGCCATATTATTGATAGTGACTTGAAAGCAATAGAGGCATGGTGTTCTAAATGGCAACTTCAACTTAATAAGAGAAAATGTTGTGTAATGAGGGTAGCTAGGGGAAGGAATCCAATAATATTTCCATATAGAATAGGGGCCATTCCACTTAATAACGTAGATTCTTATAAATATTTGAGGGTAACAATTACAGCTAAACTTTCTTGGAAGCTGCATGTCGAACAGATTATTTCCAAGTCTATGCAGATGCTTAGGTTTAGTCAATGCATTCTAAGAAGGTGTCCCAGGGAGGTAAAATGTATAGCATATCAATCATTAGTACGTCCCCATCTAGAATGCTGCAGCTCCATGTGGAATCCCCGCACTGAAGACTTAGCTCACTCTATAGAAATGGTCCAACGCAGGGGTGCTAGGTTTGTTTGTGGTAAATATGGATATGCCGACAGTGTAACTAAAATGCTTTCAGAGCTTGGTTGGGATAGTTTACTTGCAAGATGTTCAGATTTTAGTCTTAATATCTTTAATCGAATGCTAGAAGGCTCTTGCCCTAAACCTACTTCAAGTAAACTTTGCAGGGCATTATATTTGGGTAGGGGTGACCACTCTAACAAAGTTGGAGAGATTTTTGCACGAACAGATTCTTATTACTGGTCATTTGTCCCTAGGGTGATTCGACAATGGAACTCGCTTGCTGGGGATTTTGTGCAGGAAAAACGTATTTTATGGGAGTCATAATTTTGTTTTGTTTTGACAATGCATATATTTGCAGCATTAAAAAATATTGAAATTGTTGTTGGGTTTATATCAATAGGGTTTTATATTTTCTGGTTTTGACAATGCATTTTCTATGCTGCACTTGGACTCTTGTCCCTCTGCCATAGGCCTTTATGGCTGCTTGCAGAGTAATTTTTCAAATTCAAAATTCCGACTGTTTCTACTATTTTTCGACTATTCCTACCGTTGTCCCTACCGTTCCGCCGTGCCCATTGATCTCTATGAAGATTTACTGGCACAAGTATGCAGTTTTTAAAAGTAAATATTAAATGAAAGTCGATTTATTTTCGAAATTAACTGAATAAATTAAGCAAGCAATTCAGAGTCACTCGCTTAATTTATTCAATTATTTTTGAAAATACATAACTTTCATTTCGTTTTTGAGCCCCCAAACCTCCTGCGCCCCCCCCCCCCCGCAGTTGCGGGTTTTGCAGTTGCCTAGCTACGCCCCTGAGTTGAGTGCTAAACCAGTTATTAGCACTGAGTGCACAGTTTTAAAAACGAGTATATACTCAATTTTATTCGACAGATGCTGGTATAAAAATTGGAGAAAATGATAAAATTGAAAAAAAAAAAAAAAGAAAATTTAAAATTGGCAAGGGGTGTTCACTGCTTAGGACCACTCAATGGGTGATTAAGTACCAGAGGCTCAGAGCAGCCACGCAGTCGGCGTCATCAACTATGGTGTCATTCACAGTGTGACAGCACACTTACATCAGCCTAATAAAGTCGCAGTGCCACTGTGCCTGCAATAATAGCCAATAGTTTGAAACGAAACTGGCATAAAAAATAGGATGACAATTTCTTATTCAGGTTACGTGTTTACACCTTATTATAATTAGTTTTATATAAATGTGTATATCCTTTTTTTGGGGTCATTCCTTGCTTAAATGCAACCTGTTTTTATTTTAAATCATCATTTGACCTCCATTTGATAACTTGAATAATAGGTGAAAAAAAAATCGAATTTATTGTTACAAATACATAACAATGGTACCTATACTGTAAAGCAGCTATAGTTGTCAATCCATTTAATTTGAAATTGCATTTACCAATAAATAGAACTATACATATAGTAATATGTAGCATGATTTAAATGTGTGTTCCTAATTAGAATGATTTTAAAGCGCATGTGCAATACAATGTGTTGCAATGCGTGTTTTAATGGTATTAATGAGTTCGTGTTAAAGTCGTTATCGAAGTGCTCTTACAAATTAAAGTCTCTAAATAAAGTTGAGTGGTGTGTAGAGGGGAGAGGAAAGGATGGGGGGGGGGGTTGTTGCATTGCATTCCATTTGTAGAATGTGAATAATAAATATGGTTCATTCAAGAGAACTCTGAGGAATGCAAACTAATGGAGGTTATTTAGGTATGGATTTTTTTTAGAGTGAACTTGTGTGTTAAAAATAGTGAGTTGATTTTTCGGAGAGCATATGGGTGTATAACATTGATATAAGCAATTGTTTATTTTATACTTTTGTTTTCAACCTATATTGGACTGTATAAGCTAAGCAACTTTAGCAACAACAAAAAAAAGTGACGCATGTGTGAACAACTGGCACGGTAACAGCACACTTTCAACACAAAACAAATGACATCATGAACAAGAACAAACATCAAACATAACATAGAATAACCGAAAACATGAGAACTTTTAAAAGCCCTAATATACGGTATGTGTATTAGATGCTATTTAAAGTGGTGGTTCACTTTGAATTTAATATGTTTCAGAACTGACTCCTGGACACTCCGTGAACACTTTTCTCTTCGTAGTCCTTTTCAAACGCACACACTTTCACAACAATAGGCCCATTTAGAGCACATTAGAGCACCATTTTAAGCACTCTGTATTTGACATTATAAAGGGCCTGGTTAAGATTATACGTCTACTTGCGGCCCAAACGGCAATACGGAATAGTGATGTCAAAATGATGTGATATGTCGTGTAAATGGCGTGTATATGTCGTACATTCGACATCACTATTCCGTATTGCCGTTTGCGCCGCACAGTCCGCACTTCAGTCTTATAATCGTAACCTGGCCTTAACACTTCAAACATATTTGGATGAGATTATTATGCAAACTAACCCTAATTGGTCTGTCAATTATGTGTTTGTTTGACGGACACTTGTGTGCGCTTGCTGTTGTCCATAGATCCAATGTTGGTTTTGTGAACGTTGAAATAAAAATGACAAGGAATATTTTATACAAAATTCAGAAGTGTTTCTACACAGAATGTAAAGTTTGGTTATATTTTGATGATTATTAACCGTTTGCAATTTTCATAAACATGCAGATAGATCTCTGGTTAGAAGTAATAATTTATTAGCCTGACATCTTTTTAAAATTCTTCTTCATTAAACTCCCTTTTTTAATAATTATTATTATTATGGATACTGTAGTGTAGCAAATTCAAAACGGTCCCCACCGTTAATTTCTTTTAATTGTTCACATACAGATATGCGGCATATTTCTCTCTCTCTCTCTCTCCCTCTCTCTCTCTCTCTCTCTCTCCCTCCCTCCCTCTCTCTCTCTGTCCTTATCACTTTTTAATCGCATTTTTCAAAAGCCAAATAGGTTTCAATGTAATTGCATGATTACTTTTAATTGCTTCAGTTTCATCAGCATTTGCTAAATTAAAAGTTTATTAAAGCAACAGGCAATGAAGTTAATTAGTAAATTCATTAACTTTTATTGTTTTCAACAGTGAATAGAGAATGTGTGAGAGGGTTGGAATTGAAAATGGGGAAAGGGATGGAGACAGAAACACCACCAAATAAACTTTTCTCAACCGTTCCCAACAGCAGCCACATTATATTGGTGTGTTCCGTCTCGCACGACATGATGGCGGTTGGAGCCAGGAGGTGGAGGTTGATCAGCTTTGAAAATGTTGACAGTTGGAGGATGTTAATTTGGTCGCGACAGCCCCGGCACACTTGTTACCAGAGCCGTGACTAGCTAATTATGCGCCAGAAGCAAGAATAAAACTGGCGCTAACTTTTTTATTTTGCGCCTCTTAAACTTTTGTGCCCCCGGGCCCGTGGCAGAAGCCTCATTCATCTCACGCTGGTTGCGAATCTGCTGGGTAACTCTAAAGATGAATTTTCATGCGTGCTGTGTTTTTTCCCGCCATGAGCTGTGTGCTGTAAATGTGTCTGCTTTTTTGCTGTGTCACAAGACCACGTGATCAATACTTCCCTGCCACAGATCCAACAAAAATCGTTTTCATGTTTTATTTAGCTTTACTGTGGGGCTTTTACTCCCTTACAAGGGAAGAAAACGTTACCTCTGTGCTATTTTGTGACATTCCTATTGCCTGACAACATTTACTTCATGTAAGTACAAGCACAACACATAGCAAAATATCTGTCAAAGACGGATCTGAGCTGTGTGTGAAAGCCAACACCTTCGTTAAATGCACCCGCGATGAGAGGCGCACTGTGTGTGCACAAAGTTCAGAGCGTGAATTCAGAAGCTAAACCGCGCGTGAAACATTACCTTAATGCAGTGGGTCTCCAAACGTTTTGGTCGTGCACCTCTACTTACAAAAAAAAAACTGAGCACGCACCCCCCCCCCCCCCCCCCCCCCCAAAAAAAAAAATAAATAACCCGTTAGTTGACAACCGTCATTTTCCTGTACAGCGCACTCTCTGATCCAGCTGAGGTTTTAACATAGAAATCTTTTTTCGCAAAAAATATCAATAAAATTCAATGAAAATATTAATTGATTGCGTATCTCGCGCATATGTACCCCACTTTGGAGACCAATACTCTAGAGTAATTTCTCTGAAAGGTTTTAGCCTCCGCCTCCAACCCTCATTGTCGTGCGCGATGTATGCAACCATTATGTTTAAATTTAAAAAATAACTAGAATTAGCAACACTGGCGAATCCATGCCCAGTTAGTTTATTAGCATAAATGATGAGATTATTCTTCGCAAAATGTGAAGAAGAAAAATGCTAAAAGTAGTAACGAGAAAATAAGAAATTGAGTTTGGTCTTAAAGGATATGTCAGTATGAATAATTAATCGATGACAACTTTGTACTTGGAGAGAGAGAGAGAGAGAGAGAGAGAGAGAGAGAGAGAGAGAGAGAAAGAGAGAGAGAGAGAGCATCATGGACGGGCCTCCAAAATTGTTAAACGACATCAGCATGTGAGATTCTTCGTTATATTAATGGTTTCAAGTAGAAAACGTTTTCCGCACAGTAAACCAACAAAAGTATAATAAAAGCATCCATTACATGCTTTGTTGCATTTCGTCTGCATTAAAACGAAATTTATTATTCAAAGTCTTAAAGCATATTTATAGAAAACCGTGTTAGTTGCTAGGTCTTCGTATTAGAACTTCAAAGAGTTATTGCACGTGTGTACTACGTGCATATTATGGTGGAAGTTAAATAAAAAAAAGTGTATTCTTTCTAGCGTGAAGTTTAATACAAATTGGAAGTCCACTTTTGAAATGTAAATGTGGCACACTAACTTAAGTAGGGTTTTTTTTCTTCTTCTTCTTACATGTGGGAATTAAAATTGGAGTCGTGACACTTAAAAGTATAGTTCTTGCGAATGTCTTAAATGTTACAGCTTCTTTAGAGTATTTCTGGATGTTGTTGTTGTTGTATAAAACTTGTCTAAGTTACTTGTAAGAAGAAATTAAGACCACCTTTAATTAAAGTAGACCTGTTTGTCTCTTTTCTTGTAGAGCAAAATAGTGAAATGGCATCCGGTGCAAAATAATACACTTGGTGCTAAATGCTAATAATGCAGAAAAATAATTCCATTATTCAGATTGCCACTTGTAAAGTTGTACATCTTTCCATGTTTAAAGGGTATCGGGAGTTGACGTTAAAAAAACTCGAAGGGTATTTGCACAGAAATTTCTTTTAAGGGTTATGTTAGTAGATATGTTTTCTAGTTTCTTTAAGTTATTGTAAAGTTAGTAAGTTAATTGATTGATCTTCCTTAACGTTGAGGTTATTGGTTTTTAATTCTCGACTATTTAAAAACTAGAAAGTACACAAAAAGATTCCTTTAAGAGTTATGGTTTTGGATTTGTTTTCTAGTTTTCTTTAAAATTTCACTCATTTTCCAATTTAGTTAAATTATAAAATATCTCACATGTTAATCTTTCTTGAGGTTGACGTTTTCGGTTTTTGATTCTCCATTTAAAAACTAGAGAATAGTACACAAAAATTTTCTTTAGGAGTTATGTTTTTTTAGATATGTTTTCTAGTTTTTTTTTTAAATACCATATCATTTCAACGGTAGCTGTTTATTTATTGTAAAATATCTTGTTTGTAGATCTTCCTTGAGGTTTAGGGACTTAGTTTTCAGTTTTCTTTTTAAAAACTAGAAGAATACACAGACATTTTCTTTAGAATTTATGTTTTTAGATATACTTTTTGTTAGTTTCTTTTAAAATTTCATTCATGTCCACGCTATAACTGTTTAGTTAATAGAAAATATCTTGTGTGATGAAGTTCTTTGAAGTTGACATTCTTGGTTTTTAATTTTCTATTTAAAAAAACTAGACGATACACAGAAATTTCATTTAAGGGGTTAGGTTTGTAAATAGGTTTGAAACGTTTCCTTTAAAAACTTTCATTCGTTTCTACAAAGCTGTTTAGTTTTCGTAAAATATCTCGCGTGTTAAGGTGCTAAGTTCTTAATGTCTTATTAACAAACTACAAGTTACGTAGAAATTTCCTTTTCGAATTAGTATTAATTATGTTTGATTAATCATGATGATACATATACCATTGTAGATATACATTTTCGTTCGCAATATACAACAGTGGATTTTGATGTAATATTAAGTATGGCCAATATACGAGCGTAATTGCCAATAAGTCTGAACACAAGAGTCAGACATATCAAATAATAATTATTGTGGTCGGAGATTCTTTGATGTGTCTGTGTAAGCTCTGCAATCAATAAGATAAAATTGAGTTCCATATTATTGAGGACAAATTTAGTCAAACATACAGTATATCATCATGAAGATAAATTGAAAAGCATAACGCTCAATGGTTTTGAAATGAAACTCATTGAAATTTTAAAACACGAAGTACGAGCCTTGTCTACAAATTATCAAAGGGATTTCTTTAGGTTATAACTCTTATCTATACGAGCTTAAAAACCTATTTCCAACTACAGTATGTTATGGGTACGTACAGTATATACAGCATATTAAATTGATCCATTGCTTGTACGTGGTCAAATCAAAATGTTCCCGGGCTGGCGTTGTAACTCTGACACTATTCAATGGTACTCAATGCAAGTTCAAATTAGTCCAGAGCCGGAGCCTTTCCGACTTTCGAAAACCCTCCGAGACTTTCTTTTGTGAAACACTGTTGAGAATGCTGGTTGTTTTGACTTTAATTTTAATAACATCGTCGGTAAAAGCGACGTTCTTTGACGATTTTCAACGTTGGAAGTAAAAAACGGGTGGGGCTGTGTCGGGGCACACGGACGTTGGTTTTAACGTGAAACGTCAAGTGGCGGCAGTCCGTTCGCCTTTGGGGGATAACGAAATCCGTTTGAGCGCGACAGCGTTGGGATTTTATTGGCATCTATCGACTTGCTACAAGTACTACATAAGCGAAATTCCCCTACATTTTCGCCGGGGAATTTTGTCTGAAGGAAAGAAATGTTGCAAGCTTTCAGCTTCTTTAAATCTCTCTCGAACCAAAGTCGATCACAAACGCTGCAAGATAGACCAAACGGATTGGCTTCGAATATCGTTTTGAAGCGTTTGTCCGCTGAACGCCAATGATTTTGCATTGCATCACTTCGACTGATGTTCATATCCCTCAGTTCAGTGACGGATTCAACAGATGTATGGGTTGTATCTTCATTCGTTACGTCCATTGGTACAGCAGCGGTAGAGGTGCTTGCGGGGTCGGCGGCAGCAGTAAAGGTCCTCGCGGAGTTGGCGTCGTTTACTAAGCGTGCCTTGGCAGCTTTGAGATGCTCCCGAAACCGCCTCACTCGCTCGGCGCCGGACATTGGGGTACCTATGCGTGGCCCATCACCCCCTCTTTCCGACGATAGCCGTGATTTATATTTCTTGCTGGCTCTTGCACGGGCTGAGGCCGACATATTGAATTTTAAATTATTTTTTACACTTCCTGGTTATTTTTAACTATAAATATTGTCCTAATTACACTTATTTTTATTTGAATCGATTGGTCTAAATAAACTCTATAAACATACGAAAGAATCACCACGCTATCACGTGTGAGTCGTGAGTTACACTGAATAGAAAGGAGCGAGAGCGCCGGTTTTGGTCATTCTACGCAGTGCCCCTCCCCCGCCGCCCTTCCCGGCCGCGATGCAAACTCAAGGTCATAACAGCGAGCTGACTCTATAACCTAAATAATGACACTGGATTCATGTTTCTAAGACTAATAGTTTTGTAATTATTACGGTAAGACGATATAGACCTTTTTGTTACGGTCCACTTTTCTGACCTGGTACCCGTATGTTTCGGTGTGATTTTAAAGACGTTTCACGTCAAAAATTGTATGGAGTGAGGTCTTGTGAATATGGAGGGTTTAGGTTATTGGGAATCTTTTTGAGGACTAGGAATTGTCGAAAAGACAAAGGTGTTTACACCGGCACACACTGTGGTTTTTTTAAATTTTCTGGTCCTTCCAAAATTCCTAATGTTTCCAACTCTCCATACTCCCTAGACTAGAGACCTATATTGTGCAAAAAATTGAAGCCCAGCCCAGCCCATGAGACTTTATACCAGGCCCAGCCCACCAAGCCCATGAAGCCCACCAGGCCCATGAGCCTTTAACATAAAAATGCCAGCCCAAGGACTTTATGTAGGTCTCTACTTCCGACGACCACAAAAACCCACAAATTCAAAAAAGGAAAAATTGTCAAAAAATGAAATTCTTCCAAGAGCTTTCTTCCACTCTTGGAAAATTCTCAAAAAATGGCAAAAAATGAAAGTCTTCTAGATGCCCTGAAAAGCCCTGAAATGAACTCAGGAGTGCCCAACAGATAATGTGATTCAACTATATACATTTGTAAAGAATCAATCCCATGAGAGAAATGATGAACACCTTCCAAACCCATGATGCCCACAAAGCCAACGAGGCTCACTAGGCCCACAAAGCCCACCAGGCCCATGGGCCTTTAACATAAAAATGCCTGCTCAAGTCCATGGGCTGGGCTGGGCTTTTGAAATTAACGCAGATACAACAGGCATCCTGAACAGTATTTCATAAAAGAATGTCCAAAAGCGCTTTTCCAAAGTTGGACAGATGCTGGCTTTGGTGTATCGATAAACGAGAAGACTACTTTGAAGGGGGAGGAGGGGGTTAGTATAGCATTGAGGTAAGAGATACGCCAGTTAATTTTTGCTACACCAGTCCGAGAACTTTTTGATTGAACCTCGTTATATAGCCCTATGGTTTGTGTTCGATTTGTTTGTTATACATAACATAAATAACAAAATTGTCCAATGTGGTGGTGTCCAGTTCCTATATTCGATCATGTTTGTGTGGCCAACTGGGAAATGGCATCTTTTGAAACACACATTAGAAATACATTTTTGTTAACAATACAGATTGTATAGGAGCTGTATAGGACTAGATTATCATATACCAAAAGGAGACGGTACAACAACAACAAGAAAACACAACAATGCAACTTGTCTATCGTCTCCAACTCTCTTACTTTAGATCTCCTTTTTTATTCTATTATATAAGCTTCAGATATTTTTCTTCTTTTTCCCTAGATAACAACAGACTATCCATTATTTTGATGGAACAATAGGACTAACTCGTATCAATATTTCCTTTATGTTATACTCAATATGTGGTGGTGGTTGTACATTGAATCCTACAATGCTTCTATGATTATAATATTGGGGGACAATGTTGTGATCTGTTTTGGAAGTCTTTTGCATACATTGCATTGTGTTATCTGATGATCCTTTTTTTTTTTGGTTATGGAATTCCAATTTAACAAATTCTATACTGACTTTTTAATATAGGACCTATTTGTACATGGCCCCATTAGGCATTTTTTTCCAGTTGAGAACCGTTTTGTTATGAGAATTTTCATCTTTTTTAAATATCAAATGGTGGATGATTTGAACTCAATAAAAATAACCATAATAAGTATGACCTCCCCCCCCCCCCTTCCCATTTCCTCTCATTATTGACTGTCACATTCAAGTGATTTACTATTGGTTTATAACCTGAAATGAACGTCGTTGTTGTTGAACTTCTCTTTTATTTTACTGCTGAAGAAGAATTTTTATTATTAGTCTTATTATTTGAAATATTTTTTGAGTGTTGCAACCGAAAAAAAAACCGATGATACATTGTCATAAAAGAAAACGATGAAAGTTATTTTCTTATCGTTTTATTTGAAAGTTTCAAAGAAAATATATATATACAAAAAAAAAGTTTACCAGAATAAAAGGGTTTTAAAAATTGGTACAAGAATGGAAAATGGTTTAAAGGTTGTTCATTCAATCAAGCAATCGATAAAGAATGTTTGGAACAGTCGTTTTTTTTTTTCTTCTCTTGTTTGAAAACGTCTGTGTATTTTGTGTGATGGAAACAACGTGATGATTCTTTTTAAAGTTTTTATTTTCTGTTGCTTTTTTTTTCAAATTCGTATTTACAAGTAAGTAAATGCTAAAAGTGTTCATCATAAGTGAATAGTAAACGTTTTTTTTTAGAGAAAAGAAAATCTTATTTGTTCAAGTGGAAACAATTGAACGTGTGTCTCGTTTTTTCTCTCTCGAACACCTATTTTTACATAACAATATATATGAGCTTACGAAATACTCTTTTATAAACAAGCCAAAAAAAAATTGCCAAACATGTTTAAGGAAATTTTTTTTATTATCTATTTTAGATTTATTTTGTGAGAATGAAATGAATAAAATGTCTTAAAACTGTGAGGAGAGAGAGAGAGAGAGAGAGAGAGAGAGAGATCATTACATAAATGTGATGTAAATGTCATATGACAGAAATTGTCACATATACAACTATGAAAAAATAAATAGCAACCACATTACAGCTGAATTTCATCAATTTCTGTATTGAAAGCACTTTCTTTATTGAAATAAAAAGTACATACTGTATATTGTAGAACATCTTTATGTAAATAAAACTTGTCAATTTTGTCATAGCAAATTTTATTTTAATTATTTTTAAGAAAAGTCACAATTTATTTTGATCAACTAAAAACCATTAAAAAGAGCCTGAAAATGACTACACTGATATTTAGTTTGGTAATGTTTAGATTTTTTGTTGTTATTAAGGCAACAATCTTGGCATGTATTTCGAGTTGATAAAGTATTATATTACTAGTGGGGTAACCCGTCATAAATGACGGGAGCAAAATTCAAAGGCAATTGTGCGCATGCGCGTCGTTTTTTCCTTTTTTTTTTAACTCCTTTCATTTCAATTTCAGTCACTCCTCCCACTTTTCTCTCTCTCCCCTTCTACACTTTCCAACCTTTTCCCCTCACCCTCTCCCACTTTTCTCTCTCTCTCTCTCCCCCTTCTACAATTTCCAAAGGAAGAGTTCAACATATAGTTGACCTTGAGAAAAAAACGGTTCATTTATTCAAATTTATATAAATTCCGACGTGCTTCAATGGTTTTGTACAGTTGTTACTCCACACACTGAGCAAAAGAAATTCTAATGCTGGGCACAGTTGCCCGTGTTAAATTCTACTTTAATTTTGCTACTATTATCCCCTCCCCTTTTTATATTTGAAAGGGAAAATGAGTTTTTCTTTTTTTCTGGTGCGCGCATGCGCGTCGTTTGTTCCTTTTTTACTCTTTTCATTTCAATTTCCCCTTCTCCCTTTTTTCCCCTCCACATTTCCCTCTCTCCCCTCTACACTTTCCAACCTTTTTCCCCCCCTCTCCAATTTAATATCAATGGGGTTCTTGGGTGGGGAGTGTGCAACATATAGTTGACCTTGAGAAAAAAGCGGTTCATTTATTCATTTAAATTTATATAAAATTCCGACGTGCTTCAAGGTTTTTGTCCTTGTTTGTACAGCGTTAATTACACACACACACACACAGACGGGGCTTAAATATATATATATATATATATATATATATATATATATATATATATATATATATATATATATATATATATATATATATATATATATATATATAATTGCGTATTAATTTGAACTAATAATTAAAATAAAATAATTAAGACAAAATGGACAAATTTTTACATGCAGAGGTTCTAAAATATATGTACTTGTTGAGTTTAATCAAGATTCCTATACAATATTAACATAAATTTATAAAATGTATCCGTAAAGCACAAAAAAGGTTTGTAATTTGCCTATAGGTTGCTATTTATTTTTTATATTGCTGTGTATAGCTCATAAGTATGCAACAGTCATAAAATTCTCAAATAAAACATGTTACAAATACTTGTGTATCATATCTCTATGACTGTCATTGACTGATGTAAAGTATAATAGGCACCTATGATTGTCACATTTTTATGATTTTTGTCTGTAATTGAGATCCCTTAGAAGTTAGAAATGTTAATAAAGTTTTCAACTTTGAAATTTTTTTCTATCTGTACAACTTTCAGTTTTTTTTTTGCTCTTTGATCTCTTTTCAAGTCTTAGCAAAAGGAGATGGCATGCAAATGAATGTATAAAAGAGCGCATCATTAACTTTAATTACATCTAAATATGATGATGGTCATTAAAAGCGTTGGCTACGTTTGTTGAACCTATATACATTCAAAATATAAACGGGAGGAAATAAGGGAAGGTGGGACATGCAGTCTGGACAGAGTTTGATAATACAAAGTATATGTATTTATCGATTTTCTCAAGGCGAAAAATGCTATTATCATTGAGTACTAGAATGAGATATCCCAATCATCTCAGTCTAGTTTTTAATGTTAAATAAAATACAAACATGATAAAAGTTTCAGTCAATTCATATTTGTAAATATTTTAGTTAGAGAGATAAAGAGAGAGAGAGAGAGGGAGAAATGGAGGTAGGGAGATAGAGAAAGAGAAAGAGTAAGAGTGAAAGAGAGCTATCTCTTAATTATTTGCAAGTATGGCCTTCAGTATAGTTCTAATTTCTATACATTTATTCCACGTTGCTACATATGGATTTATCAACAAAAGCAGATTAAGGACACAAGAGTTCACTGATGACCACTGATGATGACCCCTAGAGAGCCATCAATCAAGAGTTTTGCGATCTGTGATTTCCCTCCCCTCCCCCCCCGCTTCTTTTTCATTTCATCCATTTAATCCTTTGCTTACATTACAAATATGGGTCCTCATTCATTATGCAAATTAAAACACATATAGCTAAATGAAGAGACACAAAACTCTCTCTCTCTCTCTCCTCTAATTCGGTTAGATTCCACTATTGATTAGGCTTTTTTAGAATGCTGATGAAAAAGCAAATTCTCAGTGAGTTTAATCTCACTAGGTAATAATATTATAACCTGTGTGTGGTTTAAATATAATTTGTTGTTAGTACTCGGTTTGTGCAAGGGGTGTATTGTACTTTAATACCATATCACGGTGAATGAAAAAGGAACAATCTACATCAAAAAAACGATATTTTTTAGCAGCCAAATAAAAGCTCAGAAAGATTAATTTTTTTAAAAGAATAAAATGATATTAAATTAGTTTAAAGCATGTAAGCGTGAATGAAACTAGCTCACACAGTTCAGACAAAGGTAATAATGGATCGAATTTTCTTATAGCCCTTGGCACACAGATTACTTATGGTGGTCAATTTCGACTGCAAAATATCGTCGTAGGTCGCTGGGCTGCATGTGCTTGCAATGTATTTTGCTTTGAAAAGAAGCCGGTACTTGGCACACAAGCAACAACTCGACTTCATTTTGCAGTCGAAAAAGACCACCAAAAGTGGTACAATATTTCATAGTTAGCAACATACTAGAACAGTTTGTGAATAAGTATTTCTTAAAAAGACTACCATGCATCACCATAAAAATTATTTTCCTCTCAACTAAAAACATTTTTTCTTACTGTTGCTTCTTGGGGAAAATTACGTTCACTTCATACAAGTAAAAAGTAATATTTAGCCACTTTAAATGTAAAACCCCAAATTGCTTCATTCCCACTTATTTACTGAGTACAAAAATACAAAAAAATTGTAGGCTAAAATATATATTTTTTTTCAATAACCATTAGGATTGTCACATTTTTATGATTTTTTCTCCTCCTTCTGTAATGAGGTCCCATGAATTCAGGTCGAATAATAAGAAGAAAAAAACCGTTAGGCAAGTTTATGTTATAAAAATGACTTCAATAGTTTAAATGAAGAGTTGAGAGGTTTTTTTTACTCTCTTTAGCCACTATAGTTGTGCGACAGTTATGGTTATAGGTTGAAACTTAATGACCACACCATCAATCATCCTTATAAAATGCCACAAGCTCTTCCTATTATAATCACACTTCAAGGCGTTTTTTTATATTTAAGAGATTGGCTGAAAGTAACTTGGAACGTGTGGAATGAAAGGTGGAGGAGGGAAGGGTCTGTTTGAGGGTGTATTCTGAATAGAAAAGTATTGTGAAAATAGTATAGTATAGAGGGTAGGGGAGTGACTTTGTGACTGGCTATTTTCCAATCCATCATTTGTAGTTGAAATGCCTACTAAGACCAACACCCAAATACCAACACGTATCACATAAAGTCAGTGGTTCCCAAACTTTTTTTTTGCACAGTATTTTGTGCTTGAATAAATTGTGACACTGCTAGCATGGCACACTTATTATGTCCATATTATGTACCACACTACATTCTTTGGAAACAACTGGTTTTGTGTGCACGTGTAATAGGACAGTTTTTCTTAAAATTCAAAAGAAAATGTTAAATTATATTAACACATTGAACATAACATTTAAAATTTTGCGGCACACCTAGCAAAACTCTCGGCACACCATTTGAGAGTGACTCACATAAGTGATGTGACTCCAAAATAGAATAAAAGGAGAATGTGGGGGAGCTTTTAGACATTAACTTTTCTGCTATACACGCTGTTTTTTTCACTGTCTCAACGTTTTTGTTGTTGTTGTTGTTGTTGTTGGAAGGGAACCTCCATTCTCAATTCATAAGCGAGATTTTTTTTATGATTCTGAAAAGTTTGAATAATACATCAGGAAATACAGAGAGAAAAAAAACAACAATTGAGAGCTGTCTCGATTGTTATTCAACTGACGTAGGTTGAATTTTACTTTTAAGTTCCCCCCCCCCCCCTCTTATTTGTATTTATTTTCTTAAAAAAATCTATCTTACACAATGGTGTATGTTATGTTATGTTATATGAGAATTTTCTCAAGTTGTTAACATGACATTAATTTTTTTTGGTAATAACTATTTGAGTTTATATAAGGGTTTCTATGGTAACAACACGTTTGGTATTGAATAAAAATATTCGAGTTATTATATATTTTGAAGTGATGATTAAACGTCTTATTATTATTACAATGCTGATAGGTTTTGTTCTTGTTTATTAAGAAGAATTTTTTTTGGTTCGTGTTTGTTTTTTAAACATGTGTAAATAACATATTTTATTATGCAGTATGTCTCAGAATCTATGTATACCAAAGTATTAAAATTGACTGAGCAAAATCACTTATAAAATTATATATCTCAGAAATTATAAATGCAAAATAGATTTGAAACTTTCGTTGATTGTTAGAAAGAATTTAAAGAATTTAAAACGTTATTGATTTTTTTTAATATTAAGAGAAACTAGAAAGTGATTTTGATATCTACGCCTCGTACAGATTAGAAGGGTAGCTCAGTCACCTCAAGTATTTTCATGTTTATATCTTTCAAAACAAACGTTTTTATAAACAAAAATTAAAGAAATATCATCGAATAAGCGTAGTCTGCTTAAACCTGGATCATTTTAAAACTGCCTTAAGCTTATTTTGAAAGATATCAACGTGAAAATACCGTTAAGCGCTTAAACTACCCTTCTAGTTTTTAAATAACATTCAAATTACTCTCCATTTTACACCTGAAAGACAGAATAATCCGAGTTCGAGAAGCCTTTTCAATTTAAAACTACCTTAAGTTATATTTTTTTTTCTAATTTAAAACAATTTTTTTAAACTTTGTGTTTTTTTTTTTTAAATTATTAACTTCTTTTAAAATTAAATACGAATTTCATTCATTTTTTTGTAGAAATAAATTTTGATATGTTGTTAACACAACCGCCTTAAAGTATTAAATGTGTTTGTTCTGTTATATTGAATTTTAAACAATAGACTGTGCGACTCAAGTCTATTTTGAATAATAGACATGGGCGTTGGTTCTGAAACATACTGTATAATTTTATTCGGAAAATTCACGATGCTCAGCAACATCGACTTGTATAACCAATAGATAATTTATTAATTAGAGTTGAATCCAATTATTTTCTGTGACTTTGTATATAGTAGCTTTGAAATTTGAGGTTGTTGAAAGCGGAATTGTTGTTGTTGTTTCCCTTCCTATTGTACAAGACCCTTATTTTGGCTGTACATTTTGTTATAACAAGCGTGTTCGGCATGTTACCGTATTTCATATACATTTTAAATAATAACATTGGACATTGTTCTGTGCGTGTCTTTTATTAAGTTATATCATCATCATCATCATTCCAACCAGACATGTTTAATTAATGGTGTATGAGGTTCAAACATGGATACCAATCTAATCTTCTCCCCTCTCTGTTTTGTTTTATTTTCGAAGTACTCATTTTGGTGCACTCTAAAAAAATATACATTAAATTCATTAATTGCATTATTTTATTTTATATATATATATATATATATATATATATATATATATATATATATATATATATATATATATATATATATATATATATATATATATATATATATATATATTTCGTAATGTAGTTAAATTGACCTTTTTTTTAACATCTCGAAAACTGGATATATTATACATGTATAAGCCGGAATGTAATATAATATTTATTTAAGTTGGTTTGAGAATTTTTTTTTACAAAAAAAAAAAAAAAAGAAAAGAAAGGTAAAAAGAAAAATGTTTCCACAATTTATGGGTTACGTTTTTTTAGTATTTGTTTCTTGTTTGCAATGAATATTAAATGAGCAATTTTCAAGTAAACAACTATTCTCAGAGTTTTTTAATTGCTGGGCCGCATTTACAAATGAGTCTTCTCAAAGCAAAGTGTGGTGTAAGTTGTTTTTAATACGTTTTTGAGTACGAGTTATCTGAGAAAATTCTGGTTGTTTTAGAGTTTTCACTATAATCACTTATTTATTCTAGTTTTTAAGCCAATATGTGTGGGCGTGCGGACGTGAGTAGAGGTGCTTGCATCTATAAAAAATATTATCGCTTAGAAAAACAGCTTTTTAAAAATATGTTTAACGTCTTACTTGCAGTAAAAAACCTATCTCAAGATTAACCATACTGTAACCTACTCAGATAATTCAGTATATCTACTTTAAACGCTCAGAAAAAGATAAAAAGCCTTACCAGCAGCCACAACTGGCAGTCATTAGCTCTTCGTTGTTATGGCAACGTAACAGAAAAATGAAGAATCCAGAGTTGTACAGTTGTGGCTGCAATCGTGGCCTTTTCTTATTTTTTGAGCGTCCAGATGGGATACAACAAATTATGGAGGTATGTTAATGATTTATTAATGAGATTTTTTTATTGTAATGAAGACGTTAAAAATATGCCTATACTCACGCCTATACTCACAGAACCTCGGTACACATGTAAAGATAAAACACATTGATGGTGTTACTGGGAAAGCTCTACAAATGCTTTGTATCTGGTCAAAGGACATAGGGCGCCTGCCGAGCACAAGTTAAAACTATTGCCTATCAAGCATTGGTTCAGCCTCATCTTGAGTATTGCTGCAGTGTATGGAATCCTCATTCTGTCACACATACACTCATTCAGTTGAAATGGTTCAGCATAAGGCAGCTAGGTTTGTTTGTGGCAGGCACAAATTTACAAATAGTGTCACTGAGATGCTGTCAGTGCTACAATGGCATAGTTTGGCACATCACAGGGCTGAGTTAAGTTTGAAATTGTTTGAGAAAATTACACGCGGTGATTGTCCTAAACCGCAGTCCAGTGATATTCATAAAGCACAATATATGGGCAGGGCTGACCACTCTAAGAAAATTAGGGAGATTTTTGCTAGGACAGATTCATATTATTGGTCTTTTTTTTCGTAGAGTTATAAGTTATAACTTATAAGACAATGGAACTCTCTTCCTGAGGAAGAAGTGGTAAGTGGGGATAATTTTTTTTTGTGGGATTGACATTTGTATATTCATTTTGTTTTTATATATGTGCGTGTATAAGTGCTTGACAATGCTTTATGCTGCATATGGACTTTTATGTCCCTCTGCCATAGGCCTATTTGGCTGCTAGCAGAGTACTAATTGTAATTGTAATACTTGCACCACATTTTTTACATAAAAGAAAATGAGCCTTTAAAAAGTTCACATACTGTATATGAAAAATATAAAATATAAATGTATTTTTCAATGTTGACTTTGAAATACATTTATAATGAGTAATGTCCACTAATTGGTAAGCAGAAAAAAAAATAAACAAAACGATGTGTGTGTTTGTAGTGTCCATATAGTTTTCGAGTCTCCATACGGAACTCGTGGGCCGTAGTTTGGATATCACTGACAGACCTTAGACAGACCAGACTGACAGACCTTACAAACATATTTTTGTGCAGGCTCTTTTTATAATATCATATATAAAAAGTTCTTGAGTCCATAATCTTAACTCATAAATTTTTTACCGATCACTTTCACTGATAAATTAATGAATGGAGTTTGAAGTGTGGCGAAGTTTTTTTTTTTTTTGGCCAGCTTTTTTCACCTTTTATTTTTCTTTACTAGACAATTGCATTGTTGCACGACAAAAGGGCATCATCAGTGTCTAGACATTTTTGAACTATTTGACATTATAACATGTGTGTTGCTACAAAGAGAAGGAAGAGAGTAACTATCATAATACTAACGAAAAAGACAGAAGTAGTAGAAGAGAAAAAAAAAACCCACCGCGAGAATAGATAGATATATGCGATTGAACCATAGATGGTGCATATTTCCAGTCATAAAACTTTTATTATTTATTTTTATGTTGTGTGTGTTTGTACTATGTAATATACATAAGGGGAGAAGAAAAAGAAAAAAAAAGGAGCTTAGAGATATCTTATAATATAACTAACTACATACGACGAAACCCTTAGAACTGCAAATTGTCCTATTAACCGAGTCAAACATTGGTGCCAATCATGAATTTTAACTACCTTTTCTCCCCTTTTCTTTTAAGCCATCTCAACCTTTTTGCTTTTATCAAGTAAACTTTTATCTAGATTGCTAAGAAAAATGCTTTTTCCACTTTCCCTCCCTGAAGACATTATATAAAAATAAGATAGAACTGTGTGATAAGTGCATTCAAATGAATGTTCACAGAAAGTCCAGAAAATATATAACAGTTTCTATATAAATTTTTCATAATTGTACCTTTTAACAAATTTTTTTCAAGAAGGGTTTTGAGTAAACGGGACAGCAGTTATTGCTCAGTTTGCTACAGGGCAGCCATTCACTGGCAAGAGTACCAGAATGGATATTATAACGACAGTGAAGCTTATTACACGGCATTACTTATTCTGATGGAAGTATGTCCTCCTATGCAGGCTCTCGACACCCCTCCAGTTTCAATTTTCGTGTGGTGTGAGGTCTCATATGCATTAAGTGTCGAGTCTGCATAGGAAACCATATATCGGAACTTCTATCGGGATAAGTAGTACTGTGTGATAATTTCATAATCCTTCTGTGCACAACAGCATCATCCGTAAATAAACGCATCGTACTGCTGCACCTAACTGCGAGATCGTTTATGAACAGGAAGAAATGCAGTGGTCCGAGAAGACTACCCAGGGCCAGAGGTACACCAGACGTTATTTACAAGAACTGCTCAACTTATTAGTTTAAAAAATAAGTTCGCTGCAAATGAATCGATAAAACTGCGACTGGTTTCTCGAATGCAATTTGTATTCCAAGTGCAAATATGCAAGACAGCAATGCCTTCATTTCCTGTGAGCAACGCTCCACTCGAATTTTATGATCTCATTCAAAGTGAGGTTTTTCTATATAAGGTTTTTCTGTATTTGTGTGTTTGGCAACACAGCTTTTAAAAATTTATTATACGTGAACCAGAAGAGAGCACTGTTGGATATTTTACGTTTAGGTCTCAAATATCCAAGCAAGACAGTAATCTCTTCATTTCCTGTGTACATTTTCGGACTCGAATGCTATACTAATTCAATTGGGCTTATTTGAGGTTTTTCTATATTACTAACATCAAAATGATGAAAGCATTGGTCTTAATTTTAGAAGAATTTCATTTTTGTAGGATGCTCTCAAATGTATTTACTATTTTTTTTTATCTATCCTGTATATTAACAATGTGCTGCTATAATGTAATGACTAACTATTCGATAATGGAATTGGATGGTTTTATAGCAACCATCAGAGATCATTTCCTCAATGTTAATAAAAACTTTTGGTAGACCCCATGTGTGTTTGAGAGAGTGAGTGAGAGTGACTGTGTTTGTGAGAATATAAACATATAGTTTCCTGGATCCAACGCCCAAAATAAATGGAATAGAATCAATTATGAGTGTTCCCGTAGGTTTTTTTTTTTTCTTTTTCAAATCCGAAGAGAGATATGTATGATCTTTATTTTTTTTTTCTTCAGCATTTCTGATGGACGTGAGATGTTATGCTTAGTAATAATCAGATCAACCGTTATACAAAGGATGAGAGAATCTATAATGTAATACTATAGCACCCTTCTTTCTATACATATATCTATCTCGATCTGTTCTAGTAAAGAAGAAGAAGAAAAATCGAAAAGAAATTTCTTTTCTTGAAAATCCTCTCATTTCTTGTATAAAATCTTTCTTTTTTTTGACAGTGATCTGAAGTGACACCAAAGTGTTCTCTTAACATGACACGACGGCCATTATTAATCGAATTCTCGATATAGAAGAAGGAATAAGATATTTGAAGATCTCATTTGCTTGTATTCTAAGCTCTGTATAAATCATATATGATACCAACCAAAAAAAAAAGTTGCTATCATATGTATTATGTACATGTATTATTCAGTTTGGACTTATTTTGTTTTGAAACTTCATTGAAATGGAAAACAAAACTACTATAGATTCAATGTACAATATATTTGCAATCGTTGTTTGGTATTACGATGTCACATATTAAAATGTTTATGCAAATATTGTAAACAGTTCATGGAAAATTGTTTTCTAAAGAATTTCTTATTTTAAATTGAACAGAATGGAAATTTCTTTTTGAACAGGAATCACTGAACTGCATTGTTTGGTGCTTTTGTGAGTCACTTTTGGTGTGGCGACTGATTAAGCGCCAAATTGAACAAACCGAATAAGTAATACGTTAAACAAATAAGTTAAATTGTGGATAAACGCCAAAAATTTGACAGTCATTCACATTGGCCTTTGTTCTATTTGGCGCTTGTTCAACGCCACCATGTGCAACCTTTTTTGCCTTATTGCGAGCTTTCAGTGTGGCAGTGCTCACGAGACGAACTTAGATATATATAACAACTTTGTGATTGAATTGGAAAGTTATTCAGTTTGGCGTTACAATTACAATTACAATTAGTACTGTTAGCAGCCAAATAGGCCTATGGCAGAGGGAATGGAGCTTAGACCTATTCCAAATCACATTTATTCAGTTTGGTTTTTGTTTAATTTGGCACTTCGTTAATTTAGCGCTTACTCAGCATCACCCTGTTGGTTTTGGATAGGGTTACCGAAAAGAGGACACCTAAAAAATCTCCAACACAAAAATGATTTATTATTTTTTTTTTAATTTTACGGTATTTACATTGTAACCTGCGTTACATTGTCACTTTTTGTTGTTTTGCTTTTCTTTTATGTGCTGCCATTTTTTTTTGTTTAGCAATTACAGAAACTTATGATGCGCAAGTTTATGTTTCTTATGTAGTTGGCAAAAAAAGTTAGTAGTAGAAACGAAAACGAAAGGAAAAGACAAAAATCTGGACTTTGTTTTGTATATTTCTAAAAAAAAAATCCGCCCGGACAAAAATGTAAGGGCCAAAAAGAGGACATGTCCGGGAAAAAGAGAATGTGTGGTAACCCTAATTTTGGAACATTTTTTTCTAGTTTGAAATGTTCTAGAGAATTATATTCATGCATTGCTATTGAAACGGTCTGAACAAGGATCAAAATTGTCTTTAGGATTGAACACTATTGTTTATTAGTGATGAATGATGATCCTCGGTTAACTGACTGTTGTTTCTATGGTAAAAGAATGTTCATCATGTTCATTTGACATGTGGGGGGGGTAATGAAGTGAAATTCTAAGTATACATATTGTTGTGTAGCGCATATTTACACTTCAACACTCAAGACTTTCCCCCCTTTTTGCTTACTGCTGTTGTTGATCTACAGATTACCGTGTGTTATTTTTTTTTAAAAAGATAGGATTCATTAACAATACAAAAGAAAAGACTTAGTTTGTATGTGTAGCAAAAATTTGCATAAAAACAATAGTCTATCCATTGTTTCATGCTTATGATGTTCTGATATTTAAGTATTTTATCTATAGTGCAAAAATAATTTTTAACATGATACCAGTTCTAGATACATGTGCAAAAGCAGCGACTCAATTGCAACAATAACACATTTCCATAATAAGAAAAAATCACCGAGAGAAGAGAGAGAGAGAGAGAGAGAGAGAGAGAGAGAGAGAGAGAGAGAGAGAGAGAGAGAGAACGATGTATATTTATGCATATATTTATTATTACATTTTCAAAGATAAATTGCTATAGATGCAAACAAATATATTAAAATGCATAAGCCACATAAGGAACGGAAGCAACTTTCTCTCCTATCCCCAGCCTCTCCAGATTTTCATGGTTGTTTTTTTTTACCACCTCCACCCCCACATAAACAAGTCTGACACTTTTCAACCCTTTAGCTATTTATCTCATCTCAAATGTTGGCAGCCTGATGACTCTTCTGTGTGACGTTATCAGCGAAACAAATTATGCAAATGACATTCATATATATTGCTTAGTTTTTTTTTTAAAAAAAAGTTGTCTCTTTAAAATACTATATGATAAAATATGCATTTAGTATGCATAATATAAAGAGACATTCTTTGAAGAAGAAAAAAAAAGGGGCTTCTTTGTCTGATAGTCAAATGACACTCGTATTTTTTTTTTTTTTTGCTTCCTCAATTGCTTCATTTTTTGTAAGGTTTTTTTTATTAAGATGTTTTATGAATAGCTGATTTTCGATCTATTGTTGTTCCGAGCATTATAGAAATGGAATAACGACATTAAACTGTCATTTCTAACTCATAACCATGTAACAGTCACAAAAATAAATTATAAATGTGACTGTGAATATGAGCATAATATGAGAATTCTAAAATAACTGCGCACTAACAGTCACATCATAAGGTATGACTGTGACAATTTTACGACTTCTTTCTGTAATGAGCCCCCTCCCCCCTCCGAGCCTTTTAGAAGATCACCACTAAAAAGAATTTGAAAGTGTTAAAAAATAGAACGGTAGCTGAATCAATGGAATTGTGACTGTCATATAACAGTAAATTTTCACATCTAGCTCATAACCTTAGAACAGTCACAAAAGTAAATTATAAAACATTATTATGACAATTGTTGTCATTATACTGCCATTGATTAGAGTACAACATAAAGTGACAGTCGTGAAATAATAACAGCACAAGTAGTGACATTATAAAATATGACTATCATAAGTTTATAATTTTTTCTGTAATGGAGGCCCCCCCTCGAGTTCGAAAGGCGCGTTTACACTTCAAAACCACCTTAAAATGCAACAGAATGTGCAAAAAACATTCAAAATACGGTGATTTATGGCTGAAATTCTTAATTAAATGACTGAAAACTTTTGAGATATAATATCCTGATTGTATAAATTTATTACACACACATATACAGTATGTGAATCAAAAAACTTGATTAAAATATTGCGTGCAATTATATAATAAAACAAAGCAAAACCACCAAATGGATAAATAACAGGAAGTGAAAAGTGATCATGATGTCATACTTACTGCGTTTCATGATGAGTTTGCTTTATCCTCAAAATTGAACTGCATGATCATAATAAAATGCCAAAAATTGTATTTTTTTTGGGCCAGGAAATCATAAAAATAAAACCAAAAACATAAACCAAAAAAAAAAATCTTTTAAAAATTGAATATTTTTTTTTAAAAAAAAGAAAAATCACCAATTAGCTTCTTTTCACAAATAATTTTCAACTTTATCTAAAAGTCACATTTCACTTTTAGTTTTGATGAAGATTTCAGATTAAAGTTAAAAGTTTTCTCCTTTAGCATCATTCTGGCTGAAATATTACACAAAGCTTCAGTTTTTTTTTCTTTCAAATGTAGTTATTTAAGAAATTGTTCATAGTTTCTATTTTATAAGAAAACCACTATAATAGAATACAGTTGGGTTGTGTATAAAGTTATAGATTTTTTTTTAGGTGAATGCGTTAACCAAAAACGTGTATAGAATGAGTGAACTTGTTGCGGACCAGTGGTCAAGATCGGACTGACTAGCTTAATATATTATAGCTCTGTCTCTCTTTTTTTTTTCAAAAAAAAAAGAGCTCTAAATCTGAGCTCGTAGCACTGTAAATTCTACGCCTAGAAACTGCTTGATGTGTGTGTGATTGGCGTGTTTTACGGTGATGTCTTAACATATAAATGTGTGTTTGTATATTTCTTGTTGTACAATGTACATGTGTGGAATAGTGTGTTGATGAATGTATTTTCTGTTATATATAAAAGTGTGTAATTGTTTTTTTTTTCAGCTCTGATAATATACAACACATACACATACATTGATTTGTATCTAACCACAACACATAATATACACAGTATCGTTGTAGTGTGTAAGGTTATCCATTAGCTTTGTTGTATCAACTCGACTGTGCGTTTGAGTAGTAGAAAAGAGGAAATGATGGAGCAGAAAAACCACTGATTCTTAACCACATTCTATGCTGAGCACGGTGCTGTTAAGTTCTTTCACCCGTACACATGCCATTTTTTGAAAGGGTATATGCATACACACACCACACTACTGTATATTACAGTTTATATGTGATGCAAACTTATAGCTTCAAATGCACATTGATATTCGATGGAGAAAAAGGAATAAAGGAACGATGATACATTTTCATCCACAATCACTTATAATGATTTGAACCAAAATATAAAAGATTGAAAAATATTACATCACTGTCTTCTTATGGTTCGTTAGATCCACCGTTTGAACTTTTGCAGACCTCAGCATACTTTTTTTTTCTTCTTCTTTTTCAGTTGTCACTTGTTCAGTGATCACTTTTAATCCGTGAATTCCTTCAGTAGTTAATTTTAAGTCGACTTCATTTAAAACATTTTTTTAAAAGTTATGTTATTTTTTATAATGAAAAAATCACTTAATAAAGTTCAATTGCCATTTATTCATTGATTCAGCCACCAATTATAAAGCATTTTTTTAAATGATTATGAGATTATTAATCATATGGTCTTGATTGTATCTATTATGTTGATTTTTGTCATGCATTTTCAAAGAAAAGCTTGAAGCAGTAGCACACATCATTAGTTTTAATGTTAGTTTGGTTATACCACCACCATCACCACCACCACTACCACTACTGCTGCTACTAATACAACACACTCAAACCTCAACTATGTCGTTCTGAAATGTGAACAGAATCAAGAAACAAATCTCATCTAGGCTCTCTTTCTCTCTACTTTTGTCTTAGTCTCTTCTGATTGGTTGTTTTTGGTCTCCATGGTTTTCAAATCCATTCAAGATTTCCAACTTTTCCTCCTTTTTTTTTTTGATGGCAAAAAAGAAAATATAAATGTGTCCTCAGACTATTTTCTTCTACTTTTCTCTGTTATGTCTATCAGAGAGACACAATTGTCAGATTCACTCTCTTGTTGAAATCTAATTCAGAATTACTATCTTTACAGTGTATATATGACTGCAACAATAGAAAAAGGGGATTGGAAATGGAAGTGAATATGTTGAGGACTTGAGATGATATCTAGCCTATTATATGAAATTGTGACATGAAAGTAAAATCGAAGCTAGTGCCAAACTCATGAACTTTTGATAGAAAGTTTCATGTAAAAGTTGATTGGTTTAGCACTAACTTTCACTTCGCATTTATTAAAAATACAACCTTTAGTTTCATATTCGTAATGCTTGCAAAGTCAAATGTTTTTACATGCCACTTCTTATCAAAAGTTCATGGGTTTAGCACTAGCTTTGACTTTGATATCATTAAGAATACGACCCCTTAATGCCTCCAAACTGTGACCTAGTCAAATCTAGTACTAAACTCATACATTTTTAATGGGAAGCTTCATGTAAAAATGTATGAGATTAGCACTAGCTTTGACTACCTTACAGTTAGCAATCATTACGAATAAAACCATTTATATTTAGAATTTATGACTTTATTATCGTCTTCTCAATGATTTTTAAGTGAAAGTTAATGCTAAACTCATTAACTTTTCCATGAAACTTTCTATCAAAAGTTAGTGAGTTCAGCACTTCCTTACTCGCATTCATTAAGAATACGACCCTAAAAATTACAAATTATATGAAGACAAATGTGTTCCAGTAGCAATTACTAAATTAGTTTTCTCTGGTGGGATTTCACGTGTGTTTCTTTTAAATCTACTGTTTTATTGCATTTAGTCGAGCTGTTAATTTTTTTTAATAAATGAACTTGGGAACATAAACGTGTCCCAAGTCTAACGTATTTGCATTGTTACATGTTGAAAAATGTTTTTGTTGTTGTTTAATGATGAATACTTTAGGCTATATAATAAGAATAATAGTTTATACGATGACGAATAGACTAAAAAGTAAAGCTCGGATTTTTATGCAGTTATCAAGTTGCAAATGTTTAACAATTTGTGGCCCAAGGGTCAATTGTGAAGTAACAATCCTGTTTAGATCAACCAACAGTTAAGGCTTTTTCAATCAAAAACACTTGTTAAAACTCTAGTTGACAACTGATAATAATCAGACATTAGCCTCTAACCAGCCTTTTTGATTAGAAAAAGCATAATAATTGCGGTTGCTCTAATGATGATAATAACTTCATATTTATCACTTGAGCCACAAATTGAAAAACATTTGCTTGATGTTGCATAGAAATCTGAGCTCTACTAATAAGCGTTACAGAGTTATTACAAATAGTATACAGTTTGGGAAATAATTTTGTCATATAATGACAGAAAATCTTACCGTGCATTTATTTTTACACTTGTTAAAATGGTGTATTGGCTACTTTAACTTGACTAATGAGATTTGTGGCGTTTAAGATGTTTTTGGTAAATGTGATACCTTCTAAGCAAGTGAATTGGAGTTGTCACGACTCACTAGATCTTATTGTTCAATTGATATTGATCTTTTACTTTGTAATTCATCTTGTTTAAGGTGGTGGTGTTCTTGTAAAAAAAAAACTATTGTTATCTTGCATAATGTGATAGTGGCAACAACAAAATCACTGTAATGGGAATATAGTTTTTCTTCTTCTTCAGAATGTTGTAATAACTCTGTATTATAGCTTTTTTTCCCTTTAAATTGTGATTCCTTAGTGGCCTAGTGGTATTTTCAAGTTATTTCAGAACTATAAAAATGTTTACACTAAATATTGTGGTTCTTGGAAGAAAGTAAGAACAAGAATTAAACAAAAAACATGTTTTTGTGATATATATATATAAAAGCGAGTATCACAAAAACATGTTTTTTGTTTATATTATATATTATATATATATATATATATATATATATATATATATATATATATATATATATATATATATATATATATATTATATTATATTATATATATATATATATATATATATATATATATATAATATAATATATATATATATATATATATATATATATATATATATATATATATATAACCGAACAGGAAGTGGCACAAAATCATCCCACCACACGTGTCTTAAAAATAGAAATACATCACTTCCATATTGTCTGCAGTTAATTTTAATCTTGGTTATCTAACTGCAGTTAATTTTTTGTAGTGGGTATGTAGAGGTATTATTTGGTCTTAATGAAAACAGGCTATTATAGAGTTAAAATGGGTAGGTCTTATTTTTTCCTGTGCTTACAAAAAGGTGACAATCTCAAATATCATTTGCACGTAAACATTTATTTCCAAACATAATATTGGTTGTTGAACTTTTTTGTTAGGTTAAATTTCAAGCATATTATGGAGTTATATTTTAGTCTTCAGCTATAAATATGTAAACATGTAACTAATATAAAAACGGTACGAAAAAAACAAAGAGCCAAAAACTAGTACAATACATTTATATACTGTATAATATATAACAAAGACCTACAGTTGGCCAAAGGAATGGTATGTTTTGGCAAGTTAAGCTATTTCCTGATTCACAAACTTTACATAGAATAGAAACAGAATAGGCAATTCCAATGAGTATTTGAGGATCTGTAATACAATTTCCTGGAAATACCCATTTTAATAATAAAACAAAATAAATTGTAAAATATTGACATTTTTAAGATTTTTCAATGTTTTCAAACAGCTCCTCCTCCTCCTCCTCCTTTTTTATTTTTTTTTTCAAATTTACAATTGATATCATGACAATGTAGTTGGATCACTTTCTTTTTTTTCTATCTCCCAATACAAAACAAATGTCATTTTATTATTTTATTTTTTTTTTCTCAATTCTTCTCTTGTATTATTCCACAATGGATTTGATCAATATTCGAGAATCCTGCTCTTCCCTAACGGCCCAATTCAACATTGGAATGTTGTGTTACACTTTTTGTTTCTCGGCATTTTTTTCTTTCTTTCTTTCTTAAAAAAATATACCCTACGAGAAAAGAAAATGAAATGTTTTTTTGATGTTGTTCATGTGAAAAAGAAAAATGATTCTTATTTTTTTACAAAAAAACTACATTTTTTTATATACAATATTCATGTATGTGGCTTACTTAAAAGCAAGCTAAGGTTTCCTGTTTTTTCTCAGAACAACCAATGATTCAAGCTTATTTTCAACTAAGAATATATTAAACATGTGTTTAAAGGGAGGCCCCTACGTCTTTATTTCAAATGCCACAAATGCATATGGTACATATTTGAAATGTAAGAGTTGGATTTCTAAGTAAAAATACATGTAGCTTTTTTGAAGATGCTTTTAAATTTGTTGCGACTTTTTAACATCATTCTTTATTTTTGCTTTGTTGTTACAGGTTAACAGTTGACATTTTGTCTTGAATTGTCTTTATCTTATCTGTGATTGACAAAATGCAATGTCAAAAGCTGTCATCTGTTACCGAACAAAGGGTTTCTTATTTTGAAAATATAAAATGCTGCGTGAATGCATTCATTGCGATTAAAATTGTTATACATTATCACAGCTATCTATTGTATATGTGCCGTTAACTAGTACACATGTACACTGTTTATGTTCTGGAATGTCTGAAGAATTTTAAGTGATGATCAGAATCATATTAGAATCGAGATTCAGGAAAGAAAACTAAAAGCTTGTCAATCTTGGATGAAAAAGTAAAACTAAAGTTTCAATTTCTAAGTAATGAATTTTATTTCACATACGAATGGGAATTGATGCAATCTTTTTTCAAATAAACTAGAACTTGGATTTGAAAGTGTGTTTGGTAACTTCTACAACTACGAAAAAAAGATGGAAAAAATTATAATTTTTTCTATCTTTTTCTCTCTCTTGCCCTTCTTTCCTCTCTCTCTCTCACCTCTCTCCCACTCTCTCTCACCTCTTTCTCACTCACTCTCACTCTCACTATCTCACCTCTTTCTCACTCTCTCTCTCACCTCTTTCACACTCTCTCACCTCTTTCTCACTCTCTCTCTCTCTCACTATCTCTCACTTTCACTCTCACTCTCACCTCTTTGTCACTCACTCTCTCACTATCTCTCACTCTCTCACCTCTTTTTCACTCTCTCACCTCTTTTTCACTCTCACCTCTTTCTCACTCTCTCTCTCTCTCTCTCTCTCTCTCACCTCTCTCTCACCTCTTTCTCACTCACTCTCTCACTCTCTCACTCTTTCTTTTCTCTCAGGGCCCCCTCTGTTCATCAGGGCCCCAAGGACCTTCTGTTCATCAGGGCCTTCGAGGGCCCCACTGTTCATCAGGGCCTTCGAGGCCCTTCTGTTCATCAGGGGCCCCGGAAGGCCCCTCTTTTCATCAGGGCCTTCGAGGCCCTTCTGTTCATCAGGGGCCCCTGAAGGCCCCTCTGTTCATCTGGAACTCCCGAGGCCCTTTCTGTTCATCAGGGGCTCCTGAAGGCCCCTCTGTTTATCAGGGGCCCCCGAGGGCCCCTCTGTTTATCAGGAACCCCCGAGGGCCCCTCTGTTTATCAGGAACCCCCGAGTTCCCTCTGTTCATCAGGGGCTCCCAAGGGCCCCTCTGTTCATCAGGGCTCCCAAGGGCCCCTCTGTTCAGCAGGGGTCCTGAACCCCTCTGTTCATCAGGGCCTCCGAGGGCTCCCTCTGTTCATCAAGGCCTCCGAGGGCTCCCTCTGTTCATCAGGGCCTCCGAGGGGCCCCTCGTTCATCAGGGCCTCCGAGGGGCCCCTCGTTCATCAAGGGCCCTCAGGAGGGCCCCTCGTTCATCAGGAGCCCCCGGGAGAACCCCTTCGTTCATCAGGGGTCCCCAGGAGGGCCCCATCATTCATCAGGAGGTCCCCAGGAGGGCCCCATCGTTCATCAGGGGGTCCCCAGGAGGGCCCTCTCGTTCATAAGGTACCCCTGGGAGGGCCCCCTCGTTTATCAGGGGGTCCCCGGGAGGGCCCCCTCGTTCATCAGGGGGTTCCCGGGAGAACTCCCTCGTTCATCAGGGGGTCCCCGGGAGGGCCTCCTCGTTCATCATGGGCTTTCCGGGAGGGCCCCTCGTTCATCAGGGGCCCCTGGGGCCCCATAACTTTTTATAACTTGTTTTAAGACTATAAAATTAAGTGTTAGGGAAAAAATAAAAATCTCTATGGAGTACAAAAAGATGGAAGATTTATAAGCTTTTCAGCTCGAAACTTTAATTAAAAACTAGGTTTCTATTTTTTTATTCATAAATTTTTTATGAATAGGCAGCAAAAAAAATGTAATTTTTGCTTATGTATTTTTTTCTTTTTCTCACTTTATTCGGATTAAATTTATACCTTAAAGCATTTTGTGAGGTTCATCGATTTTCTAAAATACCTGATAACTTTATTAAATTTATTTTATATCGTTTGTGTTATTCTTGTTTTTTTGGTTAACAACATTGTCTTTTAACCTTTTTAAGGTTTTTCGAGGCTATATACAATATATAGAGTACAGTAGTATATAATATACACTGTATTTTCCAAGAAACAACTTTCTCTCTTTTTGTTTCTATTCTATTTCCAGTTGAAGGCATACATAATAATAATACATTTTATTGAGTTGCTTATAGCCATTATGCTAATCCTGACTTCGCTCCACTTGCCACCACCGTTCTCTCTCTCTCTCTCTCTCTCTCTCTCTCTCTCTCTCTCTCTCTCTCTCTCTCTCCATTTTTCTTTCACCCCCCCCCCTTCTTTCTTTGCCTTTATTTCTCTTACTCTCTTGTGGAATCCCATCTTTTACAAGTGTGCCGTACTTTGAAATGAAATTTCTTATTTTTTTTTTTTTTCGTTGTTGGTTTGTTTGTTTCGCAGGTGAACACACTCGAAATAAACTTTTCAATTAACCTGACATGTTTTCATTCAGCAAAAAAAAAGAACGTTGCTGTGTATGAATTAAGAAAGGACAATATACAATGTTGGTGAGTTGAGCACTTGTTGTGTAGCCTTGATGTTCAGTTATTCTACAATAATCCCCTTAAGGTTTATTTGACGTTTGTCAATAAATAAAATGTATATATTTGCATTTTACATTTAACATGTTCTTCCAATTAAATAAAGGTTTTGAGTTATTCAGATGACGGATGGATGGATGAATAGGTTAGAATTTCGAGTTTATTCTCATCGTTAGTAAAATTCCATCAGACCTGAAGAATTTTTTTTTCAGATAACAAACACAAGTTTACATACATCTATCTATAAATAATAATCTAAGCAGATTTTGAAAGCATAGTCTGAATCAAAGATTTACTGTAATACAATAAAGACAGTATAATAATAATATAAATTATTTTATTAGGAACTTGAATTGTGATAAAACACATACCTACTAACATAGGTAGCATGTCAATTACAAACAAATATTGCACTCAATAAACAAAGAAATACATGATTTCAAAAACATTATATCAAAAATATACATGTATGTATAAAAAAAATATAATAATTTAAAAAAATAGAATCTAAAAATGACTGCAGTTGCGAGCGCAGACGACAAACAATCCGTGGCAGACAATGCCAGACAGTTGAGTCGGTCACAATGAACAGTATGGCTTCTTACGGGCCCTACGGGGCAACGCACACAGCCCACTAAATAGACGGACCAACATAAAAGATGGGACGCGACGTGTTCCATTATTCCTCATCTGAACCGATTGTCGGTGGTGGGATGGAGCACCTGCACATGGCCATGAACGCCCACACAAACTACTAATTATTTCGGGTGGTTTATAGTGATGGCAGGCATCCAAGCACATGCACAACCACCGACAAACTGATCGACGGTCATGTGCGCTAGTGGTTTGTCGGCCTCAGACATCTGACAGACTGTGTTGCTATCAAAACTTCATGCATTTAGACTTAGCAATCTGTAAGACATACTTACTGTTTCTCAAACTGTGGTCCATGGCGGTGTGCCAGGTGGTCCGCAGATGGGACCATGGAGAAAAAAAAAATGTACACTCCAACAGTCAGAACGGAAGTTACAAAAAACAAGTGCAGGCGACTATATTGCTGTTCTTCTATGAGGTGAAGAGGGAGTGTACTACTTGCGCCAGTGCTTTCACAGTATAGGCCTTTTTAAGATGGATGCATGGTCTGCATGTTCATCGACGACTTATCTAGTGGTCCGCCATTAGGAAAAGTGTTGAGAAATACTACACATTAAGAAAATCCACTCTTGCGTCACATATGCAAACATTCAGTTACTGTATAGAGATTTAGATTTTTCTTCTTGTAAACTGGCTGCGTCTGATACATTGTCATGTGCGCGTAACCGTGCGCCGTGCCGTGCATGCATATTGAATTTGAAGACTTGTCAAAACCGACTAGCAATGGAGTGCTGTGGTGAACCACGCTGCGTGACAAGCAGCGCGCAGGTTACGTGTTGATGTCGCGCTCTGTCATTATGCAGTCATATACTGTAAACACTAATTTGATTGCGTTACGCCACATGGTTATGTCTCGAGAAAATGTACAAGTCTTTACCCAATTTCATACTTAACATGGTGTGTGTCACAAAAAAGTAATTTCATTATGGGATAATGGGACTTTTCCAAAATCTCACAGTACCTGTACTGTATTATGTATAATGACACTATGATGATGATGATGATTCTCTCTCTCTTGGAATTTGTGCATTTCATTTAAAAAAAAATATGTTTATGCTTTATTCAAATTGTAGCTTTCAATGAACCGGTTTAACCACCCACGAGATACGAATTTTTGTCGAGAGTCTTCATATAACTCTTACAATTTTTAATAAATGTTTAATATTGTTGAATTTTTAATTTGACAGTAGGGAAGCCTTCAGGGCCATACAACTTTGGTTTTATATGAATATTTGCATAATAATTCACAAGTAACGGTTACATTTAAACCATGTGTGTGTGTTTTTTATGAGTTCAGTCTACACAACTTTTTTATTAATTTTTTTTTAAAGGGTTATAAAGTTTCGTTGTCAAACAGAATTTCAAATATACAACACTTGTAGCAAGCTGAAAAGCTATGCAATTTTTTCATAATTTTTTTGTATTAAAAGAACCGACAATTAACCTTATCTAATTTAATTTAATACTTTCTTTAGTATATTTTTTTTCATTAATATACAAAAAGAGAATATATTATTAAAGGTCCTGAATTGAAAATGTAGAAAATAAAAGAGAAAGACATAAAATTCAAGTAGGTTTTTTTTTTTGTTTCTTCGTTTTATTTATGACAAGAATATATTTTCGTTCTTTTTATTTTTATGTATTGAATTTCTAACTGTGTTTACGAGCGTCTTTTCTGTTGTTTTTACAGTTTTTTCTACCTTTGAAAAAAAAAAGAGAAAAACAGCTGACGTGACATTTTTTTGGGGGGGAGGTTTCATTTCGTTTTTATGGAACCCCATTTTATTTTCATATAAGCTATCTCTCTCTCTCTCTCTCTCTCTCTCTCTCTCCCTCTCTGTAGTTTTGTATGTGTATTACATAGTAGAATTTTCTCTTCTTCTTTTCTACATTTGATTTTCAATTGGATTTTCTCTCTCATTCTTTCTTTCTTTCTTTTCCCCTTTTTCGTCTTCTGTTGAAGCATCAGTTTGTCGTTTATTTTTTTTTTCTTCTTCTTCTTTCAAAGACACTTTAATTCGCATAATTAAGCGTAACACGAATTTGCAATTTAGAAAAGTGTCTTGTGAATGTATAGAAATGAGTTGAAAGTAGTAGTTACAGAAAAAAAAATCTTGGAAGCTTATAAAGTTGAAGATGTAATGAACAAGGGGTGAGGGGGGGGGGGAGTGTTATGGGTCTCTTGTGTAAATGGATTAGAAAGAAATTGCCAGACATGCGTGTTAGCATTGATTGCCTAATTTAAGGGGACGCTAATGTTAAAAAGTTTTACATTCGCGCGCGGGTTAAGCAACTTTGGGTGAAGTAACTTACGTGATGCTCATACATACATTTATATACGCAAATGGAAATAAATTGAGAAATTCAGGGCATTTTTTTTTCTCAAAAAAAATACATCGTTTTATAAAAATACGGAGCTCTATAGAAGATAATATTTTTATTCTATTATTGACTCGTTTAATTACTTATTATTAGGGCTCAGTGTCCCAAGAGCCAATTGTAAGGTAATAATCCCGTTTAGATGAACTAACAAATATGGTTTTTATCAATCAAAAACACGGATTAGATGCTAGAACTCGAGTTGACAACAAATAGTAACCAGGCATTAGCTTCTAACAAGCCTTTTTGATTAGAAAAAAAAAACATAATTGTAGTTGCTCTAATGATGATGATTATTTCACAATTGGCACTTGGGCCACAAATTGAGAAACATTTACTTGATATTGTATAAGATTGATGCTTTTTTTAAAATAATTAATACTGTATAAAACTTTAGAAGCTAAAATTCTTTTAAATTTAACTTCTAGAATCGTAGGTTTTATTCTAAATGGTTGGTTATGGTGATGTATTCAAAAAACGTGCTGATTGTTTAGGCACACACACACAGACACACCATTCAATCAGAAGTTGGTTTGAATAATACACTTACAATATATGCACCCATTCATTCTTTTAGGATTTCAGACTATGTTTCAATTTCAACGTTCTAAAAATATATGGCATTTGCCTATAAAAAAAATATCTATTTGAACTTTTCAATGTGCAGAATATATGTCCGCTAAAAGCTAACCTGACCCTTTAAATATTTTGTGTATAGTGCCTATAACCTCCTTCATTGCCTCTTACATTTTCTGTAGGGTTTGTATTACTAGAATCTACAGTTCAGAGTTGTGTGTTGTATTCAACGTCCACATTCTACAATTTCGATTTATTCTTTTGCCTTTATATTACAGTATACAGTATATAATACACACACACACGAGCATATATATATATATATATATATATATATATATTCTACTTCGATCGATGTCTTGTGCAAACTGGCGTTCATTTTATTGAGTCATAAAAGAAAGACGTGGCAGAAAAGTTTCTTGAATTTGTGTGTCAAAGAAAGAATCATCTATTTTTTTTCTACTTTTTTTTTCTGATGTCGTTAGGCTTTTTAGTTAGATGCACTTTTATATTATCGTTGAAATTTTTCTTCTTTTTATTGTGAATATGTGAACAGTTTTTTTTTTTTCCTCTTTTAAAGTTTACATTTAAGAAGACATTGGCAAATTCATCTATAGATGACTTTAGCTGAAAGGTGTTTTTTTTTTTTGTTATTCCACTTTCAATTCTTTATCAAAATAGACACTACTATTACGTCTACTATTTAAACGAGTCATTGTCCGTATGTATTTTTACAAAAGGTATTAGAAACTAGGATGGATAGGAAAAATCACTAAATAATATTTTTATGTTGGTATCTTTCAAAATAAATCCAATTCAATTCAACTCGGGATACCTGCAGTCATCTCGAGAGACATATGGCAGGGGGGATAATTCCCGATCACAAATGATTGTCATTTAGGCGAAGTTTAGAAACATCATCGTCATCAAATTGAAATCGTCCTAACACAGAACTATTTGCAGGAAGAGAGTTCCTTAGTCTAAATACATTTTGAAAAAAGTGTGTATCGATAATGACTAAAAATGTAACAAATGTGGACCATTTTCAAACTGGCATAAAAAGCTTATTTTGAAATAAATATTAATTCTTAATTTGGAAAGCCATAAAATTCAAATATAAAAGCTCAAATATTGAGCAAAATACAGAAGTATACAGAAGTCATTTTTTGTACACACACGAATAGGAGCGCGGCTACTTATTACTTGTTTCACCACTTTCAAGTGGATCATCAGTATGCTTTTAACTCCAACATGCCAAATTGAGAGGCGACAATTTGGTGGCAATCAACCAACAAGCAACATGAAATTGAACTTTAGTGATTAAGCTAACCTTCTTGTTTCTAAAACACTTTCAAGTTTCTTTTAATTTCAGGGACGTTTACATTTTAAAAAACCACCTTTAAAAAGTTGTATGCCCACCTTTCATACATTATGTATTTCATACATGAAATAGGCCTACAGTTCGTATGTGTTACTTCTTCTTTAATGAAAATATTAGTGCTGTCCAAATGGCTTGCTCTGGATCTGATTTAGATCTGCTCTGCTCTGTGTTTGTGATATCATTAGACTCATTACAGTGAGAGCAGCAATAAAAGAGCAAACAACCGTTTGGACAGGAGTTGATATTTAGGACGATAATATCAAATCTACTGTGAATTCTAGATCTGTGCCAAGATGGTGGACGCCATTGTAGCGACCCCCTATAAATGATTCTTTTTAATGTTATGTACAAAATGAACATACTATTGAGGGGCTTTTGGGGAGCCACCATGTTTGAGAGCAGGTTGCTCCAAAAGAATTTCAAGCAATTGCTCTCTACCAAATGGACGCAGATCCAGAGCTGCTCTCATTTATACAGACTCTTTTTCTTTGTTTTTATTATCAAAGCTGACCATTCGGACATCATTATTGTTTTAATGTGTCGATTCAACTGAAAACACAACACAAACAAATAATAAAACCTATAATGAAAAATGAAGGAGTCTATTCCCATATACAGTATATGATGTTCTTTAGATTATCTCTTTTATCCAATTAACTTGTGTTATCTTTTGCAAAGTTAATTTCATTATTGAATTTGAAACACGAGACAACCAAAGAATAGTTAGTAACTTTCTTAATGATAAGAACATAACATAGTTTATTTGACATTGGGAAAAGGACAGAGATTTTTTTTTTGGTTGGGTCTCCTTTTTCTTTCACAAATGAGTTTTATTTCAAGTCATTTTGTTCACAAAGATAATCAACTATACACTCTTTTCTTTTCTGTCGTTTGTCTTCCTTTCAGATTGATTTTTTTTCATCATCTTCTTTTCTTGTTTAGAAAAGAACATTGTCTTTCTCTCTTAAACATCACCCATAGATGAAACACATTTAGGTCCTAATTAGAACAGATAGGAAGAAGAAGAAGAAAAAGATAGGAGAGAAAATGTTATAAAAGTTAACCAATGAAGTACTTTTTCTAGTCTATACACACACACACACACACACACATACTTTGTAGATTGTAGAATTTCACAATTCGAAAAGCTTTTTTTTGCTTTGAATTTATGTCTCATCAAGTCATCATGTCTTTTAAGACCTACGTTAATACTAAAAGAAATGGCCAAATGTTTCTCTCTCTCTTTCTCTCTTGTTAAAAACTCTGAAAGCCTTTTTAAATAGGGGTTATATAAAAGCTTAAAACTCTTTTGTGTTGTTTATGATAATTGAATTTCTTAAGAAGGTGATTAAGACGAGGTGTTATAATTGTGTGTGTGTATAGTAGAAAATAGTATAGATGATACATGGTTAGATAACTTAAGAACATTTTGTTTTGTTTATAAATGTGTCTGGATTACAAAACACAGAACCAGAGAGATGCAAATTATATTTGCCCTCAACAACATAAACCGGAGGGACCTTTAAGTCGTTATAAAAAGTACAGTTTAGTACTTGGGTGTCATTATCAATTTATACGACTGATGGTGTTAGAAAAAAACATGCAAATATATTTTCTTACTTATTTTTCAACACTAACAATTTTAAGTGAAAGATTTTCATTCCAAATTCTAACAAAATA
>JAUPFP010000038.1:1055670-1215670 GCA_036925085.1 Brachycybe producta | reverse complement strand
CAGAAGAGTGACTACAATCTATCTCCATCCAGCTCTCTCTACAGCTCGGATCTTCTCTGTGCAGGTGTCATACTGCTCAGAGAAGAAACGAAAAGTAGAAAATGTCATCTAAAGGTTGGTAATAAAATATTGGTTGATGTCAAAAGCTCACATTTGGTGGAGGCGCCGGGTATAGCTCCATCTGCCTTCTCCGACCTGTAAACAGAAGCCGTCCTTTGTCCTAAGTCTCGTGACTGTGCCTCACGAGGCTTCGTCCGTCCTTTCTATGTTGGAGCCACGTATGGAGACCCTCGATAGCGTCAAAGTCAACCGCGTGGCGCCTGTCTGTAAAACCGCGTATGGAGACCCTCGATCACGTCAAAGTCAACCGCGCGGCGTCCTTTGTGTTGGAACCACGTGTGGAGACCCTCGATAGCGTCAAAGTCGACCACGTGGCGCCTTTGTAAAACCGCGTATGGAGGCCCTCGATCACGTCAAAGCCAACCGCGCGGCGTCCTTTGTGTTGGAACCACGTATGGAGGCCCTCGATAGCGTCAAAGCCAACCGCGTGGCGCCTTTTTATGTTGGGACCATGTATGGAGGCCCTCGATCACGTCAAAGCCAACCGCATGGTACCGTTTTTGTAGAATCGCGTGTTGAGAGAGACTCGTGGCTACACACACCACGTGTCGACCGCGCAATTCTGTGTCCTGTCTTAGAGGCACATGTTAAAGGAACTGCTGCATCGACATCCATTGAGCACGTGGGCAACACCTTGGTAGTAGTTCTTTGACACATGTGTTTCCGTCCATGTTTTTTGTGTTTTATGTTTCATTACAATCACCCACTGTCACCTTCACTCTTCTTTAATTTTCAAAGTGAAACCCACACCACGTGGGCAACACTTTAAACAAATTCTTCTTACTCTCCGAGAGGAGTTTGCAGTCTCATTATGAGATGAGCAAACAAATCTCATCTACTAATCTATTCACCTATTAATAGGCCCTTTTAAAGGACGTGTGTGTCTTTTTAAAATGTCCTATTACCTTCACTCTTCATCTTTAATTTTCAAGCAAGATTCTCCCTAACTCTATTTCATTGTTGGGGGGCTTACAAGCTTAAAACACACTTTTTCTAGCCACGTGGGACTTTCTTGTCCCCCCTTTTCTTTGTTCTTTGTTTTTACACTTGTGTTTCCCTTGGGACCCTCTATGTCCCAAGTCATGTTCTTCAATTTCTTCATCATCATCACCTCAATGCATCATCACATGAACTTTCTCCATTGGACAGCACTGAAGCCCGGCCGCCATCTTGGATCGACCGGACACTCTTCAAAAAGCGCCAACGGAGCGGTTTTTCGCTCCATGTGACTCATTGTTGTACCTTCTCTCATCTTTTTGTGTTCTCTTCTCTTCTCTTCTCTTCCAGAGGGTTGCACTCACGCGCCCCCTGGCGGAGTTCCTCTTGTTAGAGAAAACTTCTCTTTTTCTTTGAATTTTCTCTCTTTTTGTGTCTCTCTCCTGGCCACCATAAAAACGTGCCCCGGAGGAACTTTTCAATCATCAATTTTTGGACATTGCAATAAACTGAACCGGAAGTGGCCACCACAGCGCCACCTACGGACTTCTTCATTCTACTCAACATAGTCCCTCACTGGGCACTGACTCTGTCTTTTTCATCCAGAGCCATCCAGCAGTGAGGACTCAAAATTTCTTCAGCCTGAACATTTCTTCTAGTTCACCAAGCATTTAGCTTGTTGAACACACTTCAATTTCTCCACTGTTTTACTTTTTTAATAAAACTAAATTAAAACTTTTGATGTGCGGGCACCGCACCTAAGTTTTAAACTTTTCAAAGTAAAACAGCTTTCTTTTCTTGCTTCTTTGGAGAGTTCAGCCATCTTGAACTTCTCCTTTGTTTGTTCCTTTAAAAAAAAAGTTCAGCCATCTTGAACTTTTTGTTCTTTGTGTGTTCTTTACACACACACTCTTGATTCTTGTTTCCAAGTAAAACTAAAAGTGCGGGCACCGCGCTCTAGCTTTACTCTTCGTATTGCTTTCCTCTTCTTCAGGTAATTGCAATACACTTTCATTTCTAATTCCCTTTCCGCAGTGCAATCTTGATTGGGTGGTGTACCACGCTCGAGGTTGTATTGTACATCTGCTGTTTCTTTATTGAGGTTTTTGGAATTCTCATAACCTCCACGTGGTCGCCAAATACCACGTGTCGAGAGAGATCCTTCCAAAATCTGACACTCAACAGAGAACTCACGACGCTACACCAGTTGGGAACCAAAACTCGTCACACGCCCAACTGAGAACACGATCAACACGATACAACCATCACCACACTAACGGAGTGAACGGCCACTTCGTTATACACGTCACAAGCTTAGGTAATCTATCGTTACTCAGTGTATAAGAGTACGATAGTGTCGGTTGCCGACAAGCACTAAATTACCAACGCACAGTGACATCACCGACCTACAACTTCACGAACTGAACGAGTCCCATCATACTGGAACCCGAAAGTATAGCTCAGAGTGTACTCGAGAACCCTCGGAGCTGCACACAACGACTTGGACTTCGCCGGACTCGTTCATCACCGCACATTCACATTACACAAGCCACATCATTAATCATGGCTGCCTCACACGACAATACGGGGTCCCTGTCTGATCACCAGGGTTCACACGAAGATCTGTTGGAAGTACCCGTGACTACTGATGTGACACCACCGCCGCGGCCGACTGGGGCCGAGTTTGACCACCTGTCACAACAAGTGGCTGCACTTTCGACTCGTATGTCTCAGTTCATAGACGACCGATTCACACCGAATCGACCGACTACACCACGGCGGACAACACGCACACACCGACTTCGCGACGATGACTCGGACGCCTCTTCAGCCCCCTATGTTGGCTACAGAGAGCGTCACGATCGTTACGAAAGACATTACACACCGCACACACGTCATCTACCGCGTAATCCTGACTGGCAACAACAAGGGCAGTCAGATGATCCGCGTCACAGAGATGAGCGTGCGGAAATACCGATTACGACACGTGCTGATTCTCCTCACTCGCTTGTCCGGGTTGCACGTAGCGGTCGCCGCTCGACACCCCCGGAACAACAGCCTCACCAAGGAGCGACACAAGGCACTTCAGTTTACGCGCCACGTTTTCCACCGCAAGGGGTAGGTCTGATGCCGGCTGGAATGCCAAACGTCCAGGATGGCATCTATCGACCAACCCCCAGAGAACCCTCCGTGGAAGAGTTCAATAAGAAATACAGCGGTCGCCACCCTGCCGACTCAATCCAAAAATTCAACGGATTGACAGGTTTCCGTCCCTTCCTGGAAGAATTCGAGGAAGTGGCACACCTGTACGGTTGGAAAGACCACCACAAGGAGGAATACATCACGGGGTGTTTCACTGGGGCCGCCCGTACGTGGCTGAGTAAACTGAGGTATGAGCTTCAGGACATTCCTTGGCCAGCACTGAGAGTACAGATGGTGGATACGTTCGGGAAGCCGAACGAACTGGCCATCTTGGAGAAAAAGTACACAGAGATGCTCCAGAAGGAAGGTGAGAGTACACAAGCTTTCATCTGGGAGTTTATGATACTCGGCGACCGAGTTTACCCGCAACTTGACGATCAGCTGCGTATAAGCCAGTTGCGCCGCGCTCTACATCCCACCATACAGAACGCCGCGCATCACGCATCTACGACGTCGTTCAAGGACTTCGCAAACGCCGTCCTCAATATGGAGGTGGTCTTGCTGTCCTTGGATAAATGGCCGACGGAACCAAAACCCGCAGCTGATTCACAGTCGGGTAAAGGAGCATCGAAGACCGACCAGGAGCCGGCGGCAGCCGCCAGCCCTAAAGACAAACCACACCGGTCTAGGCATGATAAAAAGCCTAGTCAGACTGCTGCCACCAATTCAAACCGACACTCTGCAACGGACCCCCAACCAGAGACCACTCGCACGTTCGACAAGAGTAAGTCGACGTGTTATAACTGTGGCAAATTGGGGCATTTCGTCCGTGAGTGTCGGCAACCAAAGAAGAAGGTTGCAATCAAGCAGTTTGGGGAGCCGGTTACCGACTATGACATCAAAGGAGAGGTGCCTGAAACGGATATCATCACCGAAGACGGCATTGAGTTTGCCCTGATAAGAGTGGCGGGACAAATCCGCCGGATCCCCCTTCCAGCAGCAGACTCAGCCGCCGGAGCACCTCCTCCTGACACATCCGACAATGACAGCTCTGACCACTCTGAGGACATACCAATCAAAGTGCTCGACCGAGCTCCTGCACACAAATGGATCTCGGGCGAGCCGATCAAGTGGCCACCCACGCTGTCAAGAAACCAAACGCGACGAAAATAAAACAATAATTCACCAGTGTTTATTTCATGATTATGGAAATAAACACCAGCAACCATCAAATATCAACAATAGAAGAGCGGGAGGAATTTGAGAATTGTTGTGTTGAGAAACAACTGAGGACAGTTGTCAAGAGGTGGGGGAGGGGATAAAAGGAACCCCCCAACGACTAAACAACCCCACAGCATCAACAACCCCTCTAAACACTCTCAAATAACTCCCAAAACTCTACAAAATTCATACAACTTTAATTTTTGAAACACTTCTAAACTTTTCAAAATGGCCGCCAATATTTACATATTGGCAACCATTTCAAACATGCAATAAACTACACCGGAACCACGTGGCCTTCACAAACAACTGTCAACCACGTGGTGCACCTGAGAAAAACGCCGAAGGCCAGTCAAGGACGTTCAGAAAAAAAAATCAAGAGCCATAAAAGGGTCAGCAAAAGGAAAACACCGTGCTCCCCTTTATTATGGACGGACGTCATTGACCATGCTGTTGACAGTAGAAGGATAGAAACTTCAAAGAGACAATTGCTCTGGGGGCCAGACCAATGCACTGGGACTTCAAAGAAAAAAAAACAAACAACAGAAACTGCTGGCCATAAACAAATAAAAAAAAAGGAAGAAAATCAGTTTTGAGGATTTTGTAAGAGCGGACACCTTCAATTAAAAAATAAAATTGAAGAACCTGTCACCCTCTCAATTAAGATCGAATTGTGGGACACCAACTCCTGTCCCACTCCCCCCCTAAAAATAATAACAAACAGCAAGGTACATTAGTAACCTTGCTGACCTATTCTTTTCCAAAAAAAGGGCATTAAGGAAAAGAAGGGGAGAAAGTTAATGGGCAACTTCACACCTCGGTGTGAAATAAAATAACGGCCCTTCTCCCTCGAGATTCCTTAGTCCTTTTGTTTATCTAAAAATAATAAACAGGACCGACTCTGATAAGAATTAGATCAACACCTCTCACATCTAATGTCGGTGGGACAACCCCCAATAAATAAAGTCGTGAAGAAACCAATTAGAGTAAGGTGTCTTATTCTAAAAGGGGCCGGCCCTTCTAACTTTTAAAATTAAATAAGAAAAGTGACCAAACTTGGTCAATTACCACTCGATTTGCTCTCTTCAAAGAAGCACTCGTTTTTGTTCATCTCTTTATGCTCGATCTTCTTCAATCATCAAATCTTCAATCTACTTCTGTGCCAAGTTCCAAATTTTAATTTCGAACTTCTTCAGTTTTTGTTGTCAATCCAAAGCTTGAGTACCACCTTCAAGCCTTTGAACTCACGTGCAGTGCATCAGGCCTTCAGAACTCTTTGGACCTCTTGAAATAATAACAGAGTGATCGGGGACCGATTTCTGTTATTATTTGGAAGTAACCACCAGCAGCGGGACTTTTGAAAAAGTAAGAACTTTTAAACTCTTAAGAAAATATGCCAGGTAGAGGCTCATGGAGAGGAGGCAGAATGATGTCTGCCTCTTCTAGTGAAGATGAGACGGAGAGTGGAACGGCGGGGACCGCTGAACCCCTCTCTCAATCTACCTGCCAGCCACAAAAGGCGGGCGCCGCCAGTGCGCCCACAACAAGAAGAGAGTCGCCAAACATAATAGATAGGCGCCGCACCTCCTCCGAACCGGAGAATTTTCACCGGCGTGGGGAGAAGCGCCTAAAAGCAAGCTTCAAGCGACCTGCCAATGTCGGGCGCGAAGGAAAGCCGGCTGCTCCAAGCAGCATCGTCCCCTTCGACGTCACGACATCAAAACACTACTGGGAGGAGCGGGAAGACCGCATCGATATCAACCTCATGGCATGGGGGGTTAACCAGGCGTTCCGCGATAGCATCGCGCCTGGTCAACCCATTCCGGGTGGAGCTGAAGCAAGAGGGAAGCGTGGGGGGGTGGATCTGTGCCCTCCCCCCTCGAAGACCTCCACTTGGAGATGCAGAGGGAGGCTGCCCTTCGCCAGGCAGCCAGAGATAAAAAGGAAGGGGAGGACAATCTGGCGTACCTCCGTGCGGTTTGCGCCCGCCTTGTCGAGCTGGGCTTACCGTGTACGGCGCAACTCCCGAAGGAGGAGCTCCTGCGAATCGAGGCCCGACTCCAAGAAGCCGCCCGAGTTACGTCATCGGCCACGTCATCACCTCCATCCTCAAACTCGCCAGCAACCCTGACAACTGGCCTCTCCACATCTCCTTCTCCACCCATAACGCCACCAGAGCCTTTCCAACACTGCTCACCGGTGCCGTCAATCACTCCGCCGCCTCCTCCTCATACACCATTATCGTCACCACCAACCTCCCGATGTGCCACGCCTCCACGCAGCGAGGCCGCCACACCAACTCCGACTCCAAAGCTACCTTCCATAGTGGTGGTTCCCCAACCTGTTCGTGTTCAGGTTCCCACTGGGGCTCGCCCCAAGGAGCCTCAACAGTCCTACAGGGGCCACCACTCTTCTCGAGACTCTCTTCAACGGCCACAACCACGTCGCTCTTCGCCACGTGGTTCCCATCTTTCGCCCCGACGCCGACCCGACGGAAGAAGTCAGCAGGAACAACGTGGTTCCTCTGGACGCGGCCCTCCGCCGCGTAATAACTTCGACCCAAGGGTCAGGCAAGACCTACAGGATCACCGAGTCCAACTGGACCGCGACCATCGCTACGAAACTCGGGGCCCTCCTACTCGGGTCCCGCATCGCTCTCCTCCTCCGCCGCCTCCGGGCCGCCCTTCTGGACAACCTACGCCTACACCTTTGATGCCGCCACCTTCCGCAGAGCGTGCCGCGTTCTTGAAAAAACAGAAGGCCATCACAAACCTTCTGCAAGACGTCATGCGACAGGGAGGTGACCCCATGGAAGCACTGGGCCGTGCACCAGGAAGTGCCAAGCCACTGGAGGCGCTGAGCAGGAAGTCGGCATCAAAGCGACTACGTCAGCGGGCCCGCAATATGGCCCGGTCCGCCTTGCGCCATGCCAGGCCTATCACGGGCGCATCAGTTTCTTTGGAACCTGCGGCTCCAACACCAGCCCGACCAGCCGCACCGACCACTGTACCCCATGCCGGGGCTACTCTGGGGCGGTTACCGCTGGATCATCCGTTCCGTGCAGCCACCTCCGGCGAGAGGTTGCTCAACAATCGGTGGGTCACTTGGCAGCGCGAAGTGCGCTCTGCCAACACCCTTTACATAGGACACTTCTCTTTGGAGGAAGGGTTTCCCCGTCTGGACCTCCCTCCCCGGGAGCGATATGTCGTGGGACTCTCCCGCCTAACAAGTGTCCTCATCACCATCGTCTTCCCAAGAAGACGGATTGTTGAAACCACCAGTTTCGCCGGAGATGCCATCGATGAAGCCACGGAAGCCCTTTTGGGAGCTTTCGTCAACTCCGTCTTTAGACTGCCAGCTGGACAGACGTTCCGTACCAGCCGTCACTACATTCCGGAACCGGATCCTCGTTACCGAATCGCCGTCTTATGGGACGCCGCTTGGGCTACACTGTACAACAAGCGGTCCTCCCGCAAGATTATCGGGGACCGGGACATCTTCAATATCTTCCACCGGGATCTACCTGACGGCCAGGGACAATGGCTGTCTGCCGCATCCAGCTACCGATGAGGCCAGGTCCGGCGGGATTACCCCCCCGTATGGTTCATGGACCCAGGATCCTCCCCACCCTCCGCAGCAGGGATAGCTGCGTGCCACATGTACTCATGTGGTTGCCACCCATCCGGGTGGCATTATCGAAAAATTTATAAAAAAATAAAATACGTTGCAACTGTTCTTTTCTTTTTAGATTTCAATAGCGGCTCGCCACTCAGCGAGCATTAATTATCTTTGTTTTATGTTTTCAGCCTTTTCCAATTTTTAAGGGCGCTGACACTTCGGTGCCAGTGCCTTTCCATAACCACCTCTGTACACGGTAAATCCTCAGCCACCCATGTCTCCCCGCTGCGTAACTTGAAAACCTTCCACCCTTGGCTGGAGTACGAGGACGTACTCCAAGCAAAGTTGGAGGGTATGTAACACCCTGTAAATCGTGATCCCGCCAAAACCATAGCCTGGGGGGTAAACAACTCTCAACCGTCCCTCCCTCCTCTCTGACTCACCTTTCTGACTCATGCCCAAGTGGCGGATTGATACATAAAGGACCATGGTCACTTGGACCTGGTTACACCTCGCAGGTGTACACAGGTCCAAGGTATAAAAGGACCATGTTCCTCTTTGTTCCTCAGTTCTTTCCTTTGCCTGTTTTTGCGATACATTCCAAATCAATGGGCCTGAGGATTTCCAGTTAGTATTTTACTATTCACCCTTGTATCTGTACTTCTTACAAGGAATGAATAAAAGTGTTGTAATAAGAAGTAGCGTTGTCTCTATGTTTATGTAAATAACTTCTCTTCAGAGGCCGGAGGTTTCATAGGGCAGGAGCTATACGATTCTCAGCAGCTACAACATCTTCTCTAGTCGGAGTACCGATGGAGAAGATGTATATCAGCATCAACCGGAAGAGAGAGAGATGGCCGCCACTCTCCTGCATCGATTTCACCCCCATGCAGAAGAGTGACTACAATCTATCTCCATCCAGCTCTCTCTACAGCTCGGATCTTCTCTGTGCAGGTGTCATACTGCTCAGAGAAGAAACGAAAAGTAGAAAATGTCATCTAAAGGTTGGTAATAAAATATTGGTTGATGTCAAAAGCTCACAATATATATATATATATATATATATATATATATATATATATATATTGTGACGGACCTTTTTCCGCTAGTAGAATCTGCTCTTTTTGGTTAATACGAGCGAGTTTACACTCGTATTGATAGTGGTTGGCTAGGCCACTAATTCTACTGGCCCGGGAGGACTAGACCAATATAACGTCTATTTTATGTCCTCACTAGTCTCTGGCAAAAGACTTCACAGTCTTGAGGATCTTTAATCTCTGTATCTCTCGGACTTTCGTCCGTAAATCTGCCCTAAGAATCGTGTAAAAATATACTCACTGGTGCGTTGCAGGTTTGCACCTGTTGGGACCTTTTCGATGTATCCAAATAGGTGAAGACCTGCAAATGATAAATTCCCAATCGCGGAATTTAAGTTTCGATGAATAAAAACACCACTGGCTTGGTTTAAATATAAAGATCGGTTTATTACGCAGATAAACAAAGTTGGCGAACTGGTTTTGCACACACATAAAAATAGGACTTAGAAAAATATTACAAGAAAAGAACCGGGCCAAAATCGGCCATAGGTTCGGTATATAATTAGAAGTTTAAAAAGCGTTCTTTTGACATTACAAATGTAACTCTTTATATACCCTGAGAATCCACAAGTCGGATTCTCAGGGCACAATTCGATAATTGGTTACAACAATATTTTGGACCAAATGGACCAATCAAGAGATTGATCCATTTGTCCAAAATCATGATTCATCCCCTGTTATCACACATAGGTGATAACAGGAGAAACGAAAACAAAATCAAATTAAAAACGAATAACTCCACTCATGTGGAAGTAAAAATGAGGGGGAACGAAAAGGTCAGATTGTAATCTCTAACCATATGATATCTGGGTCACTTGGTACCAAAAGTACCGAGTGGCCCAGAAGCTAAATAAAGTACAGGGTGACGTTAAAAAAAACCCCAAAACGAAAAACGCTACATAGCGAAAATAAGCGGCGGGCCCAAACGTCTCACTCCCCCCGACTAAGCGGAAAGTACCCTACTTTCCAAGACAATTTCTAAAATCCCCCTCCCCCCGACTGGATCTAAATTGATAAGAACCCAGGGGTATCACAGGTAAAAACAAACGTTTCGAAAAATAATATAAATAATTATTTGATTATCTTATCACAGCAATACTCATTCTCTAGAAAAATAAATTGATTACATATTGACTAGGAAATTACAATCTAATCATCGCGCCAACTGGTCCGGCGATGACTGCTCCTTGTGGACATCCTCCTTTACGGCTCCGGCGATAGGTGGCCGCGGCGATCCCTCCTCCCGAACTCTCCTTCCGTGGTCGTCTCGTAGAGTCGCTCCAGTGTTTCCAGCGGGACGACAGTCGACCGCTCCAACGTCGCTAGTACGGTGGCTTCCACGAAGTCTAACATCCGGGTGGCGGAGTAGTCCCTCTCGATGGCCCTCGGCGAGTGGTGACGAAATCGTCGATCCTGGTTCCGATCAGGAATCAGGGTGGCCAACATCGTTTCGGCGATTAACTCCAGAGTCCTGGTGCGGGATTGCTCCCGGGTTCCAGGGTGGATCAGCTGAATCATGTTTGGTTCGTCGCTTGCATGAAGTGCGACGACGGCGGGATATCCTGGCGTCTCCAAAACTACGGCGGTCCAGAGGACATCTCTTCTAGGTCGTGGTCGTTCGTTGGAAATCTCCCTCCTACTGTTGAACACTCCCAAATATCGGAGTGCGTGTCGTCCTCCGCGTCTAGAAAAGGAAACTAGACCATTATTAAGGAGACGTAACTGACGCTCCTGTTCCTCTTCTGGTGTCGTCTTTGAAGGCGACGGTGACTTAGGCTTTGCTGCTGGCTTAGGGATTGCTCCCTGAGATGGCACTGCTGTTGGAATGGCAGGGTGTCCTCGGCATCCTTGGAATTGTTCGTCCCGACGAGCTTTTCGGCGGGCAGCGGACCCCTGACCTTTCGGTCGTCTCATCTCTCGTTGTCGTTCCCTTGGCGGCGATTGACGATCAAAGTGAACCTCCCTCCTCTTGTTTCCTTCTCGGACGACAGTCACTGTTGATTGTGGTCTGAAAGGGACAATGGGCGGTAGAGATGTAGACGATACTTCTCTTGGTGGTGCTGGGACCGAAATGGGTCCTGGTAGCACCAACTTCCTCGTTAACTCCGGCCGGTATCCTCTCACGGTGGGCTCGTCCACTGTGGCCCAACTGTTGGCAGGAGATGCATCACGGGCTGGTTTTCTGGTGGTCGGCAACACGGTGCCGACTTCCGGAACTTCGATGGGTTTTTGGCCCCTCTTGACGCATTCTTCATTTTGTTTAGCGATCCACTCCTTCATGGCTCGCTTATCGGCATTCCTCTCTCCTCGGGTGCGGCCCCGGCGATTTGAGGAGTACAATTCGGCTGGTACTCCCCCTTCGGCATCACTGCCGGGCGGCGTGTCCATTTCCTCTGGGGGTCGCGGGAACTGCTGTCTCGGGTCCCGGGCTGGTCCCATGTAGATGTCCGGTTCTGGATCACCTAACTGAGGAGGCGGAGATCTCATTAGAGGAACGAAACGATTTACCAAGTCATCTTCCGATTCGGGGCTCTTCCGTTTCTTCAAAGAGTTGCCCGAATCATTCTTATCCTGGCTGGAAGTCGAGGCATTGCTGCCTAAAGGCTTTTCAGCCGTGATGGCTGCTCCGGGCTTTAGGGCGGCGTCCTCGATTTCCATCTCGTCATCGTCGTGTCCTTCTCCAAATAAAGCCGTGAAGTTGAACGATCCTTCGCTGCTAGATGATTTCCCTCCGAAAGAGCGCGGCATCTTCTTCTTGAAATTAAACTTTTCGCTGCGTGACACACTTGAAAATCGCGAAACTTTGGCTTCGCGTCCGTCCTCTATTGAAACAAATTCAAAAGTGGCGTCCAAAATGGCGGCGGCGTCCCCACGTGGTTCTACAGGGTTGCCAAGTCTAATTTCCGGGTTAGAAGAGGCGGAGCTATTAACTACTTCCGGTTTCTCTTCTTTTGCTCTTCTCTCGATTTCTCCCACCAGGCGGCGCTGCGCAAGGCGGCAGATTCGAATTTCAGCATCATTTGAAATTTCTTCTTGACTCTCTGGGTCTAATTTGGCCGTTTTAACGCCAAATTTCGCCCATCTTGGTGGTAAATTAGCTTTTGCATAATTTTTCTTCTCTCCACCACGTGTTCGCACACGGGAATCCAATTGGACTGGTTCTTTTGGAGCAGTTTTCTTTGGTCTCCCGCGTTTTCTTTTTGGTGGTTCCAGAGGAATTTCTGGAACTTCCTCTTCTTCTTTTTCAGAAGTTTCCGGATGAGTTTCTTGGCTGGCATCGGGGATAACTTCTTCTTCTTCTTCACGATGAACTTCTGGAGTATTCTCAACAGGTAAGTTGTCGTCTGCTTCGTTGATAATTCCTTCATCAGCGTCGGACTCTTCCTTGGCGCTGGTAGTCTCTTCAATGTCATCAGGTAAGTTTGTTTGAGGAGCCCTCAGGTCATTGGCCTCGAAATAGGGTCTCATTTGCTGAACATTGACGGTGTCTCTCATAGTCAGACCAGATCGAGTGACGTACTCGATCTCGTAGACTAGATCGGTTATCTTTTTCGTGACAAGGCAGGGTTCCTTGTATGGCCAGATGAGTTTCTGAGCCATTCCTGGCTTTGGCACACGATCTCTTATCAGTACTTTCTGACCCGGCTTATAGTCCGGAATCGTACGATGCTTCTCGTCGTAATTTCTTTTCTGCACCTCTTGGGCAGCTTCGATATTCTTTTTAGCAGCATCCAAAGCTGGATCGGACTGCTCTGCTTCGTCTGTTACGGGCGGTAGCACGATAGGAGCGTGTGGCATCATGTTATCCAACGTGGTCCTGGGCTCGCGCCCGAACATCAATCGATATGGTGAAAATTTCGTTGAGTTATGTTCTACCAGATTGTAGGCCATAACCGCGTCACCTAATTTCTTTCTCCAATCAGCCTGTTGCTGAAGGACATCCAAGTGACGTTTCACCACTTCCATGACTGTATGGTTCGTTCTTTCTGCCAACCCATCAGCTTGTGGATGATAGGCGGTCGTGGCAGCATGCTGGATTGCGTAGGTCTTGAAAAACGCTTGAGTCTCGTTACTCAAAAATTGGGGTCCTCGATCAGTGATGATCTTCTGAGGAACTCCAAATTCGTTTACAATTTTATCTTTGACGAAGGCAATTGCTGCCTGAGCGGTTGCTCTTGCCACTGCTTTGGCGATGCAATACTTCGTCGCGTAGTCTACTGCAATCAAAATATGTTGAACTCCTCCGACTGACTTCGGAAGAGGACCAACATAATCCATCCCCCAACACTCTGTCGGTTTTCCCACAGTGATTGGTTGTAACAATCCAGGTACTTTTTGGTGCGACAGTTTGGTTCTCTGACAGATGTGGCACGACCTGACATAGTCGGCGACATCTGCTTTCATTGTTTTCCAATAGAATCTCTTCTGGATTCTCTTCATCGTTTTGGTGAATCCGAAATGTCCGGCCTCAGGCACATCATGGAGCATCTCGAGAATCCCAATTCTCAATTGTCGGGGCACAGTACACGTCAGTACTGGCACGGTGTCTTCATACTTCAGGTGGTACAAAACGCCATCCACTATCGCAAACTTCTTGTGATAGGGATGCAGTCGATCTTGCTGGAGTGATTCTTTGATGAGGAGAAGTTCTTCATCAAGGGATTGCTCCCGTTCCCACTGGAAATCGTTGTAGACAGTAAAGATGTGAAGGTCTTCGAGAGCTTCCATCTCTCCATTCTTCTGCTTCCAATTAGCAGGAACGTTGCTCTCGTAACGTGAGACACAATCGGCGTCCACGTGCGTTTTACCCTTCTTGTAAACTACCTCATAATCATATGGCTGTAGTTTCATCTGCCATTTACCCAATCGGCCATCTAAATTCTGTGCTGTTCTTAAATAACACAGGGCCTTATGATCGGTAAATATCTTGAATTTCCGGTTGAAAACGTACGGTCTGGCTTTTTCTATGCCATAAACGATTGCAAGACATTCTTTTTCAGTCGTTCCGTAGTTTCGTTCTGCTCCTTGGAGTTTTCGGCTGTAGTAACCTAGAACTCCAGGTTTCCTTTCTTTTTTCGCATACTGATAAATTATGACACCAATCTGGTAATCACAAGCATCAGTGTGCAAGGCAATTTCTGCCTCCGGATCATACAAAGTTAGAATCGGAGCGGAGCAAAGAGCCTTCTTCAGACCATCAAAAGCGACCTCGCAGTCGTCATTCCACTTGAAGTCCAGGTCCTTCTTGACTAGGGCTTGCATTGGTTTGGCGATCTTGGAGTAATTTTCAATGAAACGGTTGTAGTAGCCGGTCATTCCAAGGAAGCTTCTGACGTCAGTCACGTTTTTCGGTGCAGGAAATCCTTGAATCGTCTGCACTTTCTCTTCATCAGGTCGAATACCAAGAGCACTAATCTTGTGGCCAAGGTAGTTGATCTCGTCTTCTCCGAAGAAACATTTGCTGGGTTGAAGACTTAAATTGGCGTTCCTGATGAGCACCAAGATATCTTTCAATCTTTTCATGAACTCTTCGAAGTTCTTCGCAAAGATGACAATGTCATCTAAATAAACCAGGCAGGTCTCCCATTTGTGGCCTGCCAGTAACAAATCCAAAGCACGCTGCATCGTCGCAGGTGCATTCATCAAACCAAACGGCATTCTGTTAAATTCGTAGAGGCCATTTGTGCATACGAAAGCCGTTTTTTCTCGATCTCTTTTTTCCACCGGAAATTGCCAATAACCTGATATTAAATCCAAGGTTGCAAAGATCGTGGCTCCAGACAGAGAGTCGAAAGCGTCATCTATCCGTGGTAACGGATATTGGTCAGATTTGGTTTGAGCATTTAATTTGCGATAATCGACGCAAAATCGATGCTGACCATTCTTCTTCTTGACAATCACCACCGGACTTGCGTACGGACTCTTGGATGGGCTAACAATGCCGGCGTCCAACATATCACGTAGTGTCGTCTTGATGATCTCTCTCTGAGCAGGTGAAGTACGCCGGAGCGGTTCTCGAACCGGCGGGTTTTCACCCGTGTCAATCACGTGTTTTGCCAAATTTGTCTCTTTCAAGTCGGAGGTCTTGAAGGCAAAGATGTCTCTAAATTCTCCGAGAAGTTTCCGAATCGCCATTTGTTCTTCTCTTGAACGATTCGGGTTGACATTCAGACTGTCTTGAAATTTGACATAGTCTTGTACTGTCACTTCGTCACTCTGTGCTTCAATTTTATAAATCGAGGGGCCCACAGGCACATCGAGAGCTGTAATGGCATCCTCGATCTCTGCGATCGTTTCTCTGGCTCCGAGGTGAATAACCTCTCCAGACGGATTGAAGATTTGAATTTGAAGGATAGACTTTCCTCTTCCTTCAATGATCCCAGGAGAAACTTTGACTCCTCTCTGCTGGAACGTGCTTTCGCACGAGTCGATGAATTGAAGACTACCTTTTTGTAGATCATCAGGAGCATTGACCTCGACGATTGCAACTTTTTTCGGATCCAGCACGAGATTCTGGACCAGACGTAGCTTAGCTGGCCCCTTATTCAGGAGTTTCTCTTGCAGATCTTCCTCTTCTTTATTCTTAAGACTTTCAATAAAATCTTCTGCTTTTTGGTTCTTTTGGAGAGTGTCCGGCAACAGTTCCTCTCCAAAGTACACTTTCTTTTTGTTCATGTCAAGGCAAAGGTTGAGGTCTTTACCGAGATCGTTTCCCAGCAAAGCCTCACGTCGTCCTTTGATGACAATCAGCTTTCCTCTGACAAGTTTTTCGGCGACTCGAATCGGCACGATGACTTGTCCCATGATGTTTAATGGATTTCCTCCGGCGCCAGTCAAATTCGGCGGAAAAGGTAGCGGATCCATTACCAACTTCATCTCTTTGACTAGTGACTCACTTATGACAGAAGCTTCGGCACCACTGTCGGTAGTCATCACTAACTCACGACCTCCGAAGTTCACACGAACTTTGGGAGCCGTCTGCTCATCTTGTTGTTGGACTTGAAGTTCACGAGGCGTGACTGTCTCAGTCAACTTGGTCCAAACATCTTGTATTGTTTTCGAACAACACTGGTTTTTCAACCGACAGAGAAGACTAGACTCTGCAGCTGAATTAACAGGTGTGGCTACTTTCTTTTTCGCCACTCCATGTTCTGCTTTGGTTTTAACAGGAGTAGCTCCTTTTGAGACTACTACCTGTTCTGCTTGATTTTTAGCAAGAGTAGCTCCTTTTGAGACAACTACTTGCCCTTCTTTAGTCTTAACAGGTGTGGTTACTTTCTTTTTCGCCACACTCTGTTCTGCTTGAGTTTTAACAGGTGTGGTTACTTTCTTTTTCGCCGCACACTGTTCTGCTTGATTGTTAACAGAAGTAGCTCCTTTTGAGACTACTATCTGTTCTGCTCGATTGGACATCTTGGCGTCGTTCGTCTTTACAAACGACGTAGAGGCCCCACTTTGTAGTGGGTTCCGCCGGCTCCCATTTTCGTGAATGGTACGGATGTGGATCCCATCTCCAAAGTCTGCTTTATGTCGTGGAGAGTCCTCTAGCTGCACCGCAGCACAGCTCTGCTTAGGAGTCGTTGATTCCTCTTCTCTGTTGTCGTTTTGGCACAGGCTACCCAGACCTGGAGGCATCCCAGCATGGTTGACCGCAGCCAAACCAATAGATCCTCTCGTTATCTGGTCCTGTCGGACCGTGACGTCAACCTTTGCAGGTTTCGTTGACTCCTCTTCTTTCGGGCTCTCGTTGACATCTTCTTTTTCGGGCGTCACTACTGTGGGTGCGAGTGGCGCCCTTGGTAGTTTAAAGCTGTCAGATGGTTGTCAAAATGGAAATAATGCGTTCGATTATTTATTAGGACAGGCACCATCTTCATTCCATTGGGTAGAACATGGATTTCGTCGGCGCGGATGACTTTTGGCGCCGTCGTTTCCGACGGTTCATCAACTCTACTAACTGGAGTTGGTGGAGTCGTCTTGTTCTCCTCCTTCTTTGGTTTCGGTTCGTTGGGGCACTGGAACGCTCGATGTCCAGGCTCCTGACATTGGTAACAGATGAGTGGCCCAGTAGACTTCCTTCTCTGCTGGGGTCTCGATCCACCATCTCGACTTGGTTGTGAATCCTGCGTCTTTTCAGACGTGGCCGGATTCTTAGGAGTCCACGTCTGCTTCCTTTGTTGTTGCTGCTGTTGTTGCTTCTGCTGCTGAGGCTTCTGCTGCTGGGCCGGTTGGTTACCAGTAGACGTCCTGTATATTAGCATCTTCTCCTCTATTAGTTCTCCTTCTGTTTGGGCTGCAAATTTAACAAAGTCATATAAATTGTCTTTAGGTGCCCCAAATAGATACTGTTTGAGAGATGGTAGCAGGCTCTTCCTCAGGCTCGAGATCAACAAAGAGTCGTCATCATTGGGATGTATCCTTCGATACATCTCTGCATACTCTTCCGCATAGACTTTGAAGGTTTCGTTGTCCTTCTGAGTCCTTGCGGACAGCTCGTTCTTCATCCTTACTTTCTGGTCAGGTAACAGAAATTCATTTATAATTCCATTTCTCATCATGATCCAATTGATCTCGCCATATTCCAAGCGGAAACGAGCAAGCCATTTGATCGCTCGTTTTCGAAGGAGACCAGTAAAGTGGCTGCATCGCTGCAGGGAGTTCCACTGGTGCGCAATCGCAATATCTTCGAACTCTTCGATATATAGAAGGATGTTTTCAGACCCAGTATACTTCGGAAAACCCTGGAGTGGATGTAGCGAATTCTTTTCAGAATACGGCGTAGGTCCCAGGTTTGGAGTCCATTCAGGAGCTTCAGGCCTGAGCTTTCGCCCGGATTATGTCGGTGATTTGCTTCTATTTCTGAGATTTCTCTCATGTGTGTGTTCAAAGCGGCGTGGAGTCGATTCTCCACATAACCGTCTTACCAATTCTTCTCGACTTTCAGGAGTAGCGTCTTTCATCAGTTCGGCAAACCGGTCGACCATCTTCTGTTCGTTGCTTCGTCGAGAGGCCTCAGAAGATGCTTCAGTCTTGAGTCGGGTGTCGGCTTGTCGTTCTTCGTCTTCAGCACGCTGTTCTTCCTCCTGGAGTCGCTTCTCTGACGCAAGGGCCCTCAGCTTGTCTTCTTTCTCCTGCTTTCGTGTTTCGCGGGCAACACGGCGTGTTTCCCGAGCTTTCGCTCGTTCCTTTACGAGCTGTTCACGTCGGCGTCTGTATTGGAGTTGCTGGGAGAACCTTGCGGTTATTCCGTTGGTATTCATCATTATGTATCGTAATTTGTGTCAATAAAAACGTAAAAATGTTTCGAAAAATTTTGTTTGATTTCAAAATTGTTTGCACAATTGAATTACGATAGCTCTCGTGTTTTTCAACACGTTTCTTAGGGCAAAACGAGGTAGCAAGTTTTATAAACTACCCCGCACCTCCACCATATATTGTGACGGACCTTTTTCCGCTAGTAGAATCTGCTCTTTTTGGTTAATACGAGCGAGTTTACACTCGTATTGATAGTGGTTGGCTAGGCCACTAATTCTACTGGCCCGGGAGGACTAGACCAATATAACGTCTATTTTATGTCCTCACTAGTCTCTGGCAAAAGACTTCACAGTCTTGAGGATCTTTAATCTCTGTATCTCTCGGACTTTCGTCCGTAAATCTGCCCTAAGAATCGTGTAAAAATATACTCACTGGTGCGTTGCAGGTTTGCACCTGTTGGGACCTTTTCGATGTATCCAAATAGGTGAAGACCTGCAAATGATAAATTCCCAATCGCGGAATTTAAGTTTCGATGAATAAAAACACCACTGGCTTGGTTTAAATATAAAGATCGGTTTATTACGCAGATAAACAAAGTTGGCGAACTGGTTTTGCACACACATAAAAATAGGACTTAGAAAAATATTACAAGAAAAGAACCGGGCCAAAATCGGCCATAGGTTCGGTATATAATTAGAAGTTTAAAAAGCGTTCTTTTGACATTACAAATGTAACTCTTTATATACCCTGAGAATCCACAAGTCGGATTCTCAGGGCACAATTCGATAATTGGTTACAACAATATTTTGGACCAAATGGACCAATCAAGAGATTGATCCATTTGTCCAAAATCATGATTCATCCCCTGTTATCACACATAGGTGATAACAGGAGAAACGAAAACAAAATCAAATTAAAAACGAATAACTCCACTCATGTGGAAGTAAAAATGAGGGGGAACGAAAAGGTCAGATTGTAATCTCTAACCATATGATATCTGGGTCACTTGGTACCAAAAGTACCGAGTGGCCCAGAAGCTAAATAAAGTACAGGGTGACGTTAAAAAAAACCCCAAAACGAAAAACGCTACATAGCGAAAATAAGCGGCGGGCCCAAACGTCTCAATATATATATATATGTATATGTTTATGTCACGTTTATATATATATATATATATATATATATATATATATATATATATATATATATATATATGTATATATATATATATATATATATATATATATATATATATATATATATATATTCTTTACATTTTAACCTTCACGCTTAAGGCCGCCACATTTAATTTAATTTTCTCGAGAAAGCAAAGTACATATGGATTTATATGCTAGTTTTCTGGAGAAAGATAGGTGGAGCTAGCATGGTTCCCGAATACGTTTTCTTTACAAACATCCCACCCACATGTTGTTTCCGGACGCTGCGTTTCTGTTTTCTTTATAAATAATAGCTTTTTTGGTAAGGCGATCAACATAAATAATGACATCTTATTTTTAGTTTAAAAAACACCAATGTTGAGGAGAAGGAAATGACTCGTTTATTTCTGTCATAAAGTGTTCCTGTAGCGTAGCTATATTGCAATTCATAAAATGTCATCTAAAAAATATATAAAACTATTTCATGCCATCAAAGAAAACTAATGTTCACTTTTGTGTCAAATCCCCTAAATTCTCAGGGTTTTTTTTTACTCGTGAATGTTAAATTTTTTTATTATTTGACAGTCAGGTGACCTATTTTGAAATTCTGTCGACTGTTTAGAGTCTACACAAGGGAGGTGGGGAGAGGGGAAACTTACTAATTCGAATATATTATATATTGTTTTATAAAACCTAGAAAAAGAGAGAAACAGAAGAAAAAAAATGTTCAATGTTTCAAACATGATGCATATTAGACTAGAATGTATTTTTATGATGGATATGAATCTATTGTGAAAACGTTCATCTATTTAAGGCACACGCAATATCGGTTTAATGTGTTTATTGATTAAAAACTAAAAGAGCTGGATTTTTTTTTAAAAAAAAAAGATTTTTGTTCTCTTTCTTTTGTACGTTGTTAGCAAAAAAATTGGGTGGGTGAGAGATCCCGAGGAACCACTATGTTAATGTGAATTGGGATTCGTTATTTATGAGGGTTTTTATGCTATCGGTGGCTCCTCCTCCCTTTCCTTTTTTTCTTCCTTTGTCATTATTACTTTGGCGAGACATCTGATGGAAAAATTACATTGTCATTTATTTTCAGAGAAATATATAGAATATATATAAAAAGTTAAAAGTACTTGTATAGAAACTGATTTTAACAAAAGGCTGTGTTTCTGCTTCACTCATTTATAAAATATAGGCCTATGTTCAAACTCTTTTAAGGTGAAACTTACTAAAAGCATTTTTAAAGCTGATAATTGGATTGTGGTGGGTTTTTATTATTATTATTGGCTAGCACTAAATAAATACGAGCGTAGTTTCTAAATTGAATTCGTGACAGAAAAATTATGAAAAGAATAAATTATTTAAGTTTTATATTTAATACGATCAATCGTAGCAATAAAAGAGTGAAAGAATGAAAATTGACCTCGCAAGTTATTGTTTAAGATGGTATATTATGAACAGCTGATTTTGAAAATCTGATTTATTCTATTAGAAACACAATTAAGAGAAACTAGCAAGTGTTTTAGAAAAACTAGGAAAGTAGCTCAATGTGACACCCTGTATCTACATACTTGTGGAACACCCTGTAGAAATTCCCTTCTTTCAGTATGGCACCCCTTGATGCACAGATGTCCAGACGTGGGTGGCCCCGAATTCTTATTGAATTCGAGGAACCAAGTAGAACTGTGAGAATTGAGAAAAGAGTCCCAAAAATGCCTTTCCTTAAAAGGTAATATTCTCAGCCCAGGGCAATGATTGGCCCAGTTGGCCACTCATTGAGCCCTGAGGTGAGAGTTGCTTCTCCCTAGAGACCGAACGAAAGTGCCAGGAGACTTATGTTTGAGGGCAGTTCGATATAGAGAATTGAAGAGGACAGTTCTGAGTAGAGATTAAGAGAGTTCAGTTCGATAGTTCGATCTAGAGAGTTTCTGATCGAAGAGAGAATTAAGAATAATTCCGGCCTGGGAGCATATGTCCTACTCAAGTTTGTAATCAAAATTATATCGCAAAATCTATATGCACAAAAATGTAAGAATAACATATGTTGTAAGAAAGTAAAGTTAACTTTTCTACCTCAAGTGTTGTGTGTGTGTTTGTGTAAGTTTATTTCCACACAGTGGAATTATACAAAAGAGGCTTTAGCCCACTCAGAAACAATCTGAGTACCTCTGATTGGGACCTTCAGATGGGCTAAAAGAGGACTAGTAATGTCAAAGTTGTCATGCATCTATACATAAGATTCCCAAGTAGAGGTCTTTTTGTGGGCCTTTAAGACGGCTGGATTCGAGACGCTGAAAGAGCGGGCAAACCGCTTGAACTTTCGGGATGTTGCCCCCGGTTAAATCAGGGGCTGGCTCCGAGCCAGCACCACCACGTCAAAATGATGGTGCCAAAGGGCCAGCCTCGTCACATCAATCACTTAAGGCTATTTTCATGTTGATAACTTTTAAAATAAATTTTTTTTGAACATAAATTTTAAAATGTTATCTGCTTAAAGTTGGATTGTTTTCAAACTGACATTAAAAAAAGCTTATTTTGAACGATATCAACATGAAAATACTCTTAAGTGATTGGGCTGTCCTTCTAGTTTCTAAAACACATTTAAGTTTCTCTCCATTTTGCACCTGAAAGCGGAATAATCAGAGTTCGAGAGGCCCAGTTTACACTTTAAAACCCACCTTAAACTTTAAACAGAAGGTATTTATATAATTCTCGTATTTTTTCTGTTATCAGATTCTGTTCGAATTTCATGAGATTGAGTGGAAACGACGTAAATTGGATTCGTGTTTACGTTGAAAATAAGCTGTGACTGACATTTTTTGTGGAACATTGAGGTAAGTGGAATCCATAACAATTTTTCTGACAATCTCTAGGTTTTAAGTAGCGCCATCTAATGAAGTTTTATCTGGTTGTCATATTATTGGTAATTAATTGGCATTAGATTGGAATTTTATTAATTTGCTTAGGTTTACTGGGGTTTGCTTAAATTTAAGCAATATATTACATGTAGAAGACAATGAATTATATGGAAATGTCATCAAATTGGCGAATAATTGAAACTGGTCATCAAATTTAAAAATATGTGCTTAAAATAGTAAAATGGATTAGAATTTTTTCAATTCAATATAGTGAGTGATTGGTTGTTTATTTGGCCGTTATAATCATAAGTTTGAATGATTCCTATATATGGAAGTAGTGTATTAATGCGCACTAACATTAATCTCTGTTGAAGATGATGATGATGATGATGGTGCTGGCAGCATGAAAGCATACAAACATCATTAAAGCTTAGTGTGTTAGAATATGAACTTTTACACATTTGTTACCAGGTCATATTATTCAGGCTTATCATCTACATTATATGGCAATATGTGTTAGGCTTCTTTCTCTATGAAAAAGAACCTCATGTTTCAAACAACAAATAGGAATAAGGCATTTTTAATACTAACAAAGAGTTTTGAAAAAGTGGATTGCTGCATGTAATCAATAATAAAGGGGGGGGGGAGGGTGGAATGTATAAATTCATCTGTTTAAGTGGAGTATATTTCAAGTCTCAAATGGAATTAAGAGAAAATTCAAACACCGAATATCAATTTTCAATGTGGTGTTCCAATTAAGAGTGACCATTGAATAGACTTTTTAAATTATAATTTGCGCCAAAGAAAGGATTTTTAGAATAAATTATGGTTATTATCGTCAATAAGTTGGCAAAATTTGAATATTTTCCTGTTGATGGGTAAGATTATTTTGAATGTAAATTGAAACATATTCTTTTCAGGGCAAATATTAATTATTTGGATTTTTACTTTCATGAGGATAAAACGATAATTAATGGCCACATTGACACGATACTAAAACACACCTTGTAAAAATTAACTCGGTTTCGTTTTTTCTGTTCCTTTTTTTTTTTTTTTTTTGGAGAGTTTGTCGATATGTTAAAAAGTCATTAGTAGGGCTCGGATTTTGATGCAATATCAACCAGAATGTTTCTCAATTTGTGGCCCAAGAGTCAATTGTGAAGTAATCATCATCATTTTCTAATCAAAAAAACTGGGTAGAGGCTAGATGTCTGGTTCCTATCAGTAGTCAACTATAGAGTTCTAGCCTCTAACTATTGTTTTTAATCATATTTTTTTTTATCTAAACGAGATTGTTACTTACAATTGGCACTTGGGCCACATATTGAGAAACATTCCGGTTGATATTGCATCAAAATCCGAGCCCTAGTCATTAGTGTTTATTCCTCTAAGCTTGCAGTTGCTAGTCAACATTACAACTACAGTATACTTTTATGCTGTTCGATTTCATTATATTAAATATTTATGTCCATTAGTTAAATGTTTTTTTTGTAATTTGTTCTGAAAGAATTTTATAGTAGGTTTTTCTTGCTGTATCACGTTGTTTTGAAGCATGTTACAAAAAAAGCATTGTTGGGATAAATTATTTTCACATGAATATCAGTAGAAACAAAATAATTATTTATAATTAACAGATTTGAAAAAGAAATTAATTACAATTACTCATTTTTCTAAAAAGCAATTCAATGACATTTAAAAATTGAACTTTATCATGAGCTACAGAAGTGAAGACAATGTTGTCTTGCAGAATTGACTCTGTGTTGCACTCAACGTTTCTATTGTCGTTCTTCTGGTTCACCTGTATCATACTGAAATTCTATATAAAGCCCTAGTTTCAACAAATTACTTATCACTGCAAAATAGTCATGAAAGAATGAGAAACTACAGTAGTAGCCAACTTGACAACAGGCTTTTATGTTAAATGTCTGTTTATAGTCTTCTTTTTTGATCTATCGTGTTAGCTGGCTACTTATTGTCTGGTCACAGCAGACTATAGTAACTTAAAGTAGGATGGAGATCTACTTAAAGAATTTTGTTAACCAACTAGTCACATCCTTGTCATAAAATGGTCACAAGCTATGGTAGACCATAATGGTAACCAAGTGGAAATATGATTTATAAAATATTAAACGTGTTCTTGACGTTTTGTTTGAATTTGACATCTACCATGTCCAGAAGAGAAGTTTATTTTTTTTTGTCATAAATATGTGACAAAATGACTAGTCTAATTATTAAAGAAAATATTTTCTATTAAGAAGGGTAGTATAATGTATTTTAGACACAAAAAACCATGCACCGAGCACTTATCGATTCTCATATCTGTTATCTGGTGCTTTATTATTATGTATTTATAGGGTGTTAACTAAAAGAGAAATAAACAAACAAACAAATAGGTATAAGAATGACTAATGACTTTCATATGATCACTTGGAATACTATTATTAGTTTTCTCTCACCTTTTTATTCAATACTAGAATTATTGATCCCTACACTCGAGAATCTTTCGGCAAGTTAACCCTGAATAGATGCAATCACTACAAGCACATAAATTTTATAAAATTTCAAAATTTTATTTTCGTAAAAAATCTATTATTTACTTTTCACGGCAAACGTATTGTTATATAATTTTAATAAATGTAACAGGTTTTTTTTTTAATTTAAAGTTTTTTGTGATACTATTTTTACAAAAAGTAATAAAAACACATCATAATTCAATGAGTAAAGTAAAAAGAATTATGGGTTTTTGCAATCAAAAAAGGCTGGTTAAAAGCTGGAGTTCTTCTTGATTTTAAAATACGTCTGAATTAAGGCAGCAGGTTAACTCTAGCCTCTAACCGCCTCTTTTGATTGTAAAAAGCATAATTCTTTTTTGTCTTACTCATGGCTTTTGTTGACGATTTACATACAAATATAGTATAAAATTCGTTGAAATTTATTTTTCATGTCTTGGTGCATCTTCATTGAGGAGTTCACAGACCAGCAACTTTTAGTGGTTGAGTTAGACTGCAAGAAAAACAGTCGGGCAAAATGGACCACTCGAGATGACTGCCAGTGGCTGATAAGTCATTTTAAGTGTGAACTGAAACAGTGATCTGATTCGGCCACACGTCGAAAACCTTTTTTTTGCAGTACATCTCGACCACTAAAAGTCGCTTATCTGTGAACGCTCATAAAGTTTATTATGAGGCTCCTCCGTTTATGTCAATTATTTCAAATGCCATCATTAATTCCAACAAATTGAATTACTGAAAGAAACAAATGAGGTAATTTTTTTTAAAAATTACTAAAATAAAGGACGGCCTCATTCTCGAGCGGTTTCAAAAGTGCTTATAGAACTGAACTTATCCATTGTAATTTAATAAGACAAAATATAGGCATCGTTATGAACCATAATTTTAACAATAATGCGGCGTTTATAGTGTGTAATCAAATTATGCCCAAATAAGAATGGACGTGGTTGCAAAATGTCGACTAAAAACGCGACATTCTAGTTTAAATCAATGAGATTCATATTAAATTGCTAGAATTACAGAAATATATCCCATGAGTTAAATTTACAATTAAGACGCACAATAAATCACAAATTATTCGGCTTTCTTTGTAGTTATGTAGAAAACTTAATTTTTTTTTTTCAAAAAATCTCAGAACTTTAAAAAAAAAAGTTAAAATGTACTTTTGTAAAATATTTTGCAACGGTTGCAATTAGAAATTCTTTCTTACATTTGAGACATTTAATTTGTTTGATGCATATCCACAATAAATTCTTTCTGTTTCGGCAAAACGAAAAATGCCGCACTACCGTTCATATGTTTTTTTTTAAACGAGAGCACCTCAATTTTATACATGATCTGAATTAACATGATCCTATTTTTGGCACCCACAACCTAAAAGAACTTTGTAAACTTGCTGGAAGCTACACTTTCTCTAACGTCTGGATTTCATTTCCGGTCTGAAATCCATTTTAAAGGACCAGCTTTTTTTAAAAAATTGTTGCCTGCACAAACCAAATGTGGATTTCAAAAAAGCTTTTTGAATTGCAAAACCATCAAAGATGAAAAGGATGCTTTTCACTTTTCAAAAGAAATGATGGATTTTCAGAAACAATTTTTACAAATTAATTTTTAATTTTTAAAGAATTTTCATTGGTATGACAGTTTTTTTTTTTAAATGACCGAACCCAAATTAATTTTTGACCTACCACAAGAAGCCAACAATATTCTTTGTGGTGTATGTTTTACAGTCAGTTCATACAATTAAATTACTGTTCAAAGTAGATACGCTTCTGGCTATAATTAAAAAGTTGCTACCAGATGGCATTGTAACGGAATTACAACCAATCAAAAAAAAAACTCTTAGTTAATTTAATTAGTCGGAACTTCACTAAACATTGTTTGGTATTTTTTTTCCACCGAACAAACTTTATATTCATCAGAGAAAATAAACGAATGTGCATGTAATTTTTTTTTCATAATTATTTTGCATCATTTTCATTTTTTTTTTAATAATGAAAACGCGATCGTTCTTTCATGCTAATTTCTATAGACAAACATTTATAACTATTAAAATAGTCTGAACTCGTTAAAGCCAAGATTTAAAATCCCAGATTAACTTCTATTAATTAGTTATGGGTTATATCTACTTGCAAGGGATATTTTTATGATAATATTTTTTTAAAATAAACTTTTTATATTTGGAGTGGACTGATACATCGGCAAACCGATTGTATCGGCGCCGATAGTTAAGGTTTTTCATATATGGGCGTTGGCTTTTCTAAACGCCGATACTTTTAGGAACTTCTTAAGTTTAGTTTTAACTTACATGTATCAATCAGTTGTGTTTTTCTTTATTATTTTTACAAGCACTTAATTAATAATTTAAATATTTAACGATTAATTTTTGTTTTTCTCATTATTGTAATTTTTAATTATTTTCTCCTTTTGTTTGAATTTCATTCACTTCTTTTGGTTTAGATCAATAATAAAGGCTAATTTAACGTCAAGGAGTTTTGCAATGTACTTTAATTACTTGATAAAGTTATTAAAATATTTTGTTTTTTTGAAAAAAATTAAAAGTATCGGCATTATATTGGCATTGGCCGATTGTTCGACAAAATTGTAGTATCGGTTGAAGCCTAATTTTTTGAGATTTTTTTAAAGTGCGTTCATCGTTTTTAGAAGTTTTTTAATTGCACAAAAAAATGTAAAATTTGAGAATTTAAAAAAAAACTGCCATAAAAAGTTTATTTTAAAAGATATCACTGAGGAATTTGTCTTTTCACTTTTGTTTATTCTTATAGTTAAAAATGAAACTTGAAAATTCGCTCATAAGTCAATTCAAACTAGACTTGCAATTGTTTTGTCGCACCTCCACCCTTCCCCACTAGCAACCATTGCCCTGTAAGGTGTTAGTTTTTCAGCTAATAATAATAAGTCAAGAAAAAGAAATGAATTTCTGTTATAGAGAGAAAAGTAGTCTTGCTTGCAAAATGATGCCTATATATTAGTAGAAATGCAAATGACAACTATTGAGTTCCTGTCACTTGTGCCTTTCCAGTTTTATTATGTGGTTATGACTGTTCTAGTTACATACGAATTGTGCATTTGTCACAACATCTCAAAAATAATCTATTCTTTTGGTTTAGTACTTTTTTTATGGGTTTGTTAGACTTTTTGTGTTTCTGTTTTATTCGAAGGCTTTTTTTTCTACTTATTTTTCTTTCACAAGAGTTTTACAGACTAGAATCTTTCATTGAGATCCACTTTTAAAATGACCCAAGTGTACAGTATTGACAAACATTTTATGATGAAGTATCAAAACAAAATTCATGGCACGTAATAACACAGGTTCTCATATATTGTTCACATCCTAGGGATCATCCTTTTTGTTTGTCCATTAAGCTGTAAATGCACGGTCACTTTTGAATTGTCAATCCGTGGGCCGTGTAACGTAGGCCTACACATTTATTTCACTTCATAATTTGTTTGTTTGCCCACCGCCACCTTCTGAAATTATTTAAAAATAATTCACACTGCAAAGGATTTGAACCCATGACCAACATTACCACTACATAACCACTACACAATGCATGTCAAACTCGCGACCCACAAAGAATATCTTTGTAACCCAGCCAGTAACAAAAGTTTTAATAAAAATTTCGTACTGTACGTTTCGTTTTTTTGCGGCCCACATAAACTTAGACCTTGTTTATTTGGCCCGTGTTAGCCTTTGAGTTTGACATGCTTGCACTACACCAACAATACAAGAAAAGATTATATTTTGTTTTTGTTTTTAAATAAAAGCTAGTATCACAAAAAACATGTTTTTTGTTTAATTTTCTTGTTTCAAAATTAAATTGTTTTTTTATGATGGAAAGCTGAGCAATATGTAAAAAAAAAAACTAGAAATAAAAACCAGGCGTGACCCACACAAAACATCAAATGAAAAAGTTGACAAGCGAAAATATACCGTGTATTTACAGCTCTATGATAATGTATACATCAACATAATAGTAAGACACTTGCGTTGAGATTTTTTTTGTCAGATCAACTTCGGATTTGTTTTAGGAACATATTTTTTGCGTGTTTTAAAGGCTTTGTTTGAGGTAGAAATTCAAACAAAAAAAAAAGCATATGACCATTGGTCACTTTTTTTTTCTTCTTCCTTTTCCAGTTCATTTGAAAGTATGTGGTTAGCTTTTTTAAGTTCTAAAAAAATGTCTTAAAAACTTGTGTGGTTATTATTACTTGTATGTATATAGCACACATCAATGATGGTAGTTTGTGGACGACTTTTTTGTTCTATTCTCTTTTTTTCTGGTTGTCATTCTGTCTCACTTTTAACGGAGTGACCATTTGAGAGGGCATTTGAGTGTGTGTGTGAGAGAGATCGGACCAACTTGCTTTTCAACCTTTCAGCGTCTATTAAACCGAACGGAATCGATTAAATGCTACATTAAGTTTTTGTGTAAGGGTTATAAATTGTATTAGAGAGACCACGCTAGTTACTCTCTCAAACTTACTCTTACTTCTCTCTCTCAGCATATTTTTTTTTCTCTCTCTCTCTCTCTCTCTCTCTCTAAATCCCCATACAACTATAAAAATATAAGGAATGAGGTTGAACTGTTATATATAGAGTGATAGAGGGAGAGAAAAAAGTTATAAATTATTGAAGAGAATCCAGAGACGAGTGTCCAAATCTACAATTTTCAAACAGTTGTTTCGTACATGATGAGCGGTGGCGTTGGTTTGTCTTCTTCGTCCTCTTCATATTCTTCGTCTTCTCGAAAGACACCACCGACAGCATGCTTGAGGTCCTTGAGGAGGTCGAGGTCGATGATCTCACCGTGTAGTTCAATCTGATCACCAAGGCGTTTCAGTGTCTCTGCCAAATTGACACCAGATAGTCCCTGCAATCTTTTACTGGCCTCCACCATCCGTTGCCAACTTTTCTCGTATTCGCTTCGTGCCAGTTCGATGCACGTGGAAGTGAGCGCTAGTCCAATTAGGATGTAGGCAGTACAAAGCAGCATGAAGAGTTGATGTTCTGGAACGACATCACCCAATCCTATGGTGGTCATTGTAATGAAACAAAAGTAAAATGATTCGAATAGAGTCCAATTCTCCCACATGATGAACACGAGGGCTCCTGAACCAATGTAAATCAAGAGTGCTGCCATAGCACCAAGAGCCTTCAGAGAAAGTAAAGTTCTGCGAACTGCAGCTGAAACTTCGACTGTTTTACCCTCTTTATCTTTGATTTTTCCTTGCATTGCTTTCTTCAACTTTTTGTAGACGTAAACGACAAATCGAGCGAACAGTTTGCCCATGTCAGACACTGCGATCAGAGTCAATGGAATGCCGATTAGGGCGTAAATGATGCAAAACACCCGGCCGTTTGTTGTCGCTGGTGCAATGTTTCCGTAACCTATTTAAAAAACAAAAAAACAAGAAAGATTTACTATGTGAAATGAGGATTAACTAAATATATCTGTTGATGATGGATATTTTTGCATCTAGAATAGAGTTCGTAATTTAATTATGCCTTTATTGAATTATATGTTTTAAAATGAACAAATGTGACATAAAATTCTCTTATTGTCTCACCTTTTTTTTAATTATGTGCAGAAGTTTTAATAATGAATAAGGCTCTTAATTTTTATGCAATATCAAGAAATTTTTTCTCAATTTGTAGCCTAAGTGCCATTCGTACATGTAAAGTACTAATTATTATCATCATTAGAGCAACTGTAATTATGCCTTTTCTAATGAAAAAGGCCGGTTGGAGGCTAGATTATAGATGTCTGGTTACTACTAGTTGTCAACTATAGTTCTAGCCTGTAACTAGTGTTTTTGATTGGAAAAAAAACGATAATTAATTGTTGGTTATTCTAAACAGGGATTATTACTTCCCAATTGGCCCTTGAGTCACAGATTTAGAAACATTTGCTTGATATTACATAAAAATCCTAGCCTTGATATTACATAAAAATAAATATTATTCAGCTTATTTCATATGCATTTAGAATGTCATTTTTTTTTCAATTAAAATTTCAAAAGGATGGCAGATTTAGAGTTAAGACAAAAATCAAATTAAGTTTATAATTTAATTTAGAAAATGTGTTCGTGCTTCTGAACTTGTTTTAAGAAAATGCACAAAGTTGGATAAAACTAAAACAAATTCAAATTTGTATGAAATTAATTTTTATATTTAAAAAACAAACTTTGAATATTCAGAAGTAAAATTAAGAGAAACTAGAGGGAGTTTTAGAAACTGGAAGGGGGTAGCTCAGTCACTTAAGGGTATATTTTCATATTGATATCTTTCAAAATACACTTTTTATGTCAATAATTTAAATTGTCGTCTGCTTAAAGTTGAGTTATTTTCAAACTGACACAACAAACTTATTTTAAAAGATATCGAAATGAAACTACACTTCAATGCTTCAATACTTCAATACTCTTCTAGTTTCTAAAATACTTTATAGTTTCTCTTCATTTTGTACTGGAAAGACAGAATAATCCAAGTTCTAGAGGCCCCGTTCACACTTAAATACGTTATAAAAAATGTCAAATTATTTTTTAAATTATCAACAATAATTTATCACATGCTAAAAAAATTGGATACTTGATGCGATCTGTACTTTGAAACAAACTTTGAATTTCTTTTCAAAGTTGTTTCTTTTGTGATTTTGTGAGTCTTCTTACCAATTGTTGTTATAATAGTGGCAGAAAAGAACATTGCACTTGCATAATTCCAAGAGTATTTTGGAATCGTATTCGATGTTGAAATATTACTAACTCCCATATCAGATGAGCTGTACACATGGTCCGCATATTTGCCCAATTCTTCCTTCACAACCAAACAGATAGAATGTTTAGTCCTCCTTTCATCCTCCAGATTGCGGAATTTGTAGTTAATCAGATGATCTCTTGTGTATTTCCAAACACGTTCACAAGAATGGTTTTCGAGTATTGCAGTCTTGATGAGTGCATCATTATTCACTTGCACTTCATTTGGATGTTCCAATCGGACAAAGAAATAGCCACCGAGTGCAGTATAAAGTGCTATAAAAATAATCAAACTCAGGTGTCCAAAGACGTTTAGAATTTGTCTGAATAGAGATGGTTTTGGTTTTACTGATTGTTGCCATTGGAGTTCTGATTGTCCATCTCCCTTAGCACTTGACCTGGAAGATAATCTGGAAAGAGCACGCTGAAGGTCTCTTGGACGAGAACTTCCTGACACATTGGACACCCCACGTTTAACACCAGGACGTTGTGACAATGCGGATACTCCACGTTGAACCGGTGGTGGTTTTGATTGTGTCTTATCGGGCATGTCCACAAAACTTTACAGATATCCTAATAATGTTGCTAATTTTGCTTTTTACATTCTCGAAATCGCAACGTTTTTATCCGATTTAATTGAGATTTTAGGTTCTAGTATGTCTTATTAGGACATTTAAAAGATTAAAAAGGTCTTGAACTTCAGATTCTTACGAGAAATTCTTGTCCATACTCTTTTTGCCTTTTAGTTTCTATATTTAACAAATTTGTTTTTATCTTAAAATCTAAATGAAGATGATGACAATTCTTATGATATACATCTAAATTATCCAAAAAATGTTGTTGCGCTTTGCCACCCACAGAATACTTTCAAAAGATCTTAGTTATATGTTTAAAATTCAAATAGTAGTTATGGGTGCTATGAAACAGACATAAAAGTTGTACCAAAATGTGACTTTTGTAACTCGAACTGCAATTATAGTTAAGTTTTTCCACTTTCTTCGTGTCTTGTCGTCATCATCAGTGAGTGAGTGAGTGAGTCGCTCATTCGTACTTACTTCTCAGTTAACTGCAATAAGTAAATAGTCATGGCTGTGTCTGTAATCTTGACAAGTACCAATCCCCCACCAAAAAAGAACTCCCCACGAACTATCTTAGCCAACTCATCATGATGTGGCGCTCAATGTGAGCTTTTTCAAACTTTTTACTTAAGATGTCCAATTGAAACCATTTCTATCTAACCATAAATAGATTCTACCATATTCAGGAATTTAAAATGTTTTTTTTGTTGTGGCTGTTTTTGTTCTGTTCATATTTTTATGCTTTGCGTTGGTCGTTCATATCAACAGCCACTTTAGATACAAAATTTTAAATTTATTTCTTAAGCAACTCAAAAAGTTTATTATTTTAGTTTAAACTTTAAATAAATATTTTTCTTTTATTGGTTTTCATACACTTATAACCACATTTGTTTTTTTGTTTATCATTTGTGGGTTTTTCATGTTTTATCTTAAAGACACTCGCACAAAAGCACCCAGTTCAGTTACTCAGCAGCTTGAGACATTTTGGCACAGTCATGTACTGGCCCGGACGGCAAGGCGGCAAGTGCCGCCGAGAAAGAAATGTCAAAGTGAACCACATCCAGAATTTATCCTACAGAATTGTCTAGAACAGTGATTCCCAACCTTTTTCGTTTGGAAGAACCCTTGAAATATTTCGTAAACTGTCGGGGAATCCCTAACTGGCTTAATAGTTAATACAGATTAGGTTCAACAGGGGTATTTATTGTTTACTTATGTTTTATATTTTGCGCAAGCTTTTGCAAATTCTTGCAGAACACTGGACACGGACTCGCGGAAACCTGGCTGAGAATCACGGGTCTCACAGGTGGAGCAAAATAACTCTTCTAAGATACTTTACAACACTAAGAAACATTGTTTAGTTTCCAATTCCGCCCAATGTGGATGGACTCAGTTTCTAAGTGTTTTGGAAGTGACTCGATGAGCTTGCAAGCAGATTTCATGTCTGAAATTTCATCCATTGATCACAATTTGTATTATTAAAATTAGCGGTTGGACGAATCCTAAATTTTCTCGAATTCGAATAAGTTCTCGAATCCTTCATATAAGAAGATACAAATAAATGAAATAATAATAAATTATTAATAACAAAAAAACAGTGTGGCACTTAGGGTCGCCACATGGTGATATTGGTGATCCGGGTACCACCGAAATTGCAACAATCGCCGTTTTTTGTTAGTGAACGTTTCTATTGGACGTCAATGGAGTTAAAACTAATTTCACCAACGTTTTAACAGTTTTTTATGTTAAGATTTGAAAGATTCGAAAGACGAAAAAAGCACGAAGATTCGAATGTTCCATCCCTAATTAAAATATACAAAAATGACATATTTTGACTTGAAAAGCGCACAGTACAGAGCAAGCTGCTCAAGCCATTGTATAGCAGTGGTTCCCAAACGTTTTTTTTTTCTTTCATGGCACAGTGTTTTTTGCTTGAAAAAAATCGTGTCACCCCTAGCATAATTCACGGTACACTTGTGTGCCGCAATAATAATGAATTGTTTTGTTATACAAGATCTTTGATTCTAACAATAATTAAATTGAATTTGTTTTTCAAACTTTAATTTTGTTTTAATTTTTGAGCAAATTTGTTAACTTTGTTTTCTAACAATAACTACCCTCCAGAAATAGGGATATTATTACATGTATATATTTAAAAAAGCACATGACTCAATTTTGTCCTTTTCTTAGTTTAGCCTGTCATGACTCAAGGGATAGAAGTGATTTAGAATTCTCTTTATTTTTAGAAACGTTTTGATTCGAAAAATAGGTTTTTAAAAAGTTTCATCTTCAATTAAGAACATTACTTTTTTTTTTAACATAAACCCCTTGTGTTTTAAGATTTTTTGTCTATAATCATCAGTTGTACATCTGGAGAATTTCAATTCTCGTCTTTTTTTTATATATATAATATATAATTATCACATGAGATTATTTGATATGATCAATTAAGGATTTGTTAAAAAAAAAATTGTAAATGATGGATAACATGTTTATAATTATTTCAATAATATCGTAATTACAAAGCGGAAATTAATAATTACATAGCTCAGTACAAAAACACATGTCTTGCTTTTAATATTTTATAGTCTGATACATTTCCCTATTAAGAAAAGACAATTTTTTTTTATAAAAGTTTAATTGAAACTAATTCAAGTGGACATCTTTTGGTTGATGACGATGTGTCTCTTCTCGTATTTCTTTGTCTTCTTTTTTTTATATCAATTTCATATAATTTCATGTTAATAGAGGGTCGGCAACAACACTTCAACACTTTTAATTTACATTTCAAAAAAAGTTCATCCAAAATGGCTAAATTTAGAAACAAAAACGTTTGTTTAAAGTTAATAACTTATTATAAATAGCTGAACTCCTTGAAAATCCTTTCTAGCCATGAATTTCATGGTGTTTTCAAGTTGTGTAGACTAAATAAAAAACAATTTGCAACATTGAAACATTTTAATAACAATTAAATTAAAATAAACTATTCTTAACTGTACATAAACTTTACACAAATTCTGTTAGATCAGACAAGAATGTACAATTGTATTTCTGAAAATAAAATGAAAATCATGACAATTTGTTAATTTTTTTAAAAAAAGAGAGAAAAAGTTCAGTGACCATAATATATAAAAGTACTTTGAAGTTTCGAATGGTTTCTTTTGTCAACAGACTTTTTAGTTCAACAAAATACAAAGAAAAAAAACACTTTAGTGTTAGAAATAGCATCTCACCAAGTAAGTTAGTTCTTCTCCTATATAGTTTTGTTATATTCTGAAATTCTGAATTACAAAAAACAAAACCACACATCCCCCATTTCATGTTCAAACAAATAGCAAATATTAAAGTAATCTCTGCAAAGAGTTGAAAGTGCGATTTCAATTTAGAAATCTGTTTTATATAAACAAAAATAAACAAAAAGTGATAGTTAACATTGAATTTTTTTTATTTATTTTACATTAACTGGATGGAAAATCAACATAAACATCTGTAATAATATACAAGAAATTTGCAATTAATGCTAAGAAGAGAGTGATTGTGTGTTTTGTATTATCACTAAGGCAAAAAATTGTTTTTTTTTTCAAATAAAAAGGCTGTTTAGAGGCAAGATTGTTCGCTCAGAAGCTCGGTCCACATGCAACGTTTTGTACAACGTTCTGCCTGCACAGAAAAAATTGTGTGTAAGTTAACGTTCCACGTCATGGGTTTCTACACATTACAGATATTAGCACAGCTTTTCCCACTGAGTTCCGCAAAATCCCTCTAAATCCTACTCGGCAAAATCCATCGAAATGTTACTCCGCGAACACTTCTGGCACCAAAATCGAAAGGAAGCTATGCAGGTCGCAGATAACTGAGCTCTCGGCCTCAGTTTTTCATCTGTGTGTGTGTGTGTGTGTGTCATCTCCGATCAGTTCACATAATTGCACAGTTTCCTTGTCCACATGTAACGTCTTCAACTGCACAGGCAAAACGTTGTGTGTGGACCGGCTTTAACACGGTGTGTGGCTTGGTTTATGTTTAGTCGCTCTTTTCGCATAGTTATTTTTGAAACTTAATTTAAAGTGTAATAAGCACTCAAATATACTGAAAATTCACTGATACTTTTTCAACATGTATTTAAAGATACCTTCCATTTTTAAAAGAAAGTTTGATAATAGCCTACATGCTAATTTCCATAGACGAATACGTTTGTTTCTAATCCTCTATAGAAATTACTAAATTAGAATGTAGGCTAGTATCAGAATTATTTTAATAATAGAAAGAACCATAACTCGGTTTTGCAAAAGTATCACTGGATTTTGTCAAAGTATATTTGAGTGCTTAATGCACTTTAAATTACGTTTCAAACACAACTGCGTGAAAAGAGTGAATGTAAACGAAAACTAAACACACACCATGTTAACCAGCAATACATGTACAAGATATTGCATCATCTCTTAATCTTAAGTTTATTATAGACGAATGTATAGGAAATATGTATTAATAGAGGTGCTATCTACTGATTATTTTTCTTAAACTTACCCTAAGAGTTGTTCTAGATTTTTCGCCTTAATGATCAGTTTCCTGGTTTAGTTGATTTCACATCCAATATAAGACATATCGTGAGCCAAATTATTCAATTAATTTTTAAACCACTATAAGAATTTTGAACCAAATTGTTTCATAACTTAGTATCTCCTGCTTAAGTCTGACCCATTCTTCTAGCCCACTTACACACGCTTGTAAAACAGCTAAAAATCTAAACGGTCTAATCCTCCCCCACATTCTAAAACAATGCTTAAAATAAAAGCTAAATTTAAAATAAGGCTTTAACAAAGTTTTCTATAGCAAGTCTATGGAGAATGTGTGTTCATTTGTTTAAGATTTGCTTTGTCTTGATTAAAGCTTTAGAATTTGGCCATAAATTAGCAGTAATCAGATACTATTTTTTAAAAAAAATTTTGTAGGTTTTAGCACCTTGTTTTCAAATTTTGCAATATGCAAATTAAGCATTGTGAACTACTCAATGGATGACGGTTTGTAAACTTCTCAAAATTTTCATCTTTTATACAAAAAAATAGAACAAAATACATTAAAATATTTTAGTTATGAAGAAGACAACAAAAAATCGATTCTATAAATTCTGGAATGTATCAACAGCGAGACCAGAGAAAGTAATAAATATATGGAACTGTTGTTATTTTTAACGTTCGGTTTCTGTGGAAGAAAGAAGGGAGAATTTAGGGATCCAACAAGGAGAAAGAACAGAGGATAGGAATAAATAGAAAGAATGAGTGAGACTTGAGGAGGAGGAGGAGGGATCGTTTTCGTCTTCTTTTTTCAGTCATTCTTCAGGGTTTCTTCTTCTGTCGTTTTTGTCGTCGTTACTTCGTATTTGACGTCTAAACAGACTGAAAGCTGATTCTTTCTTTTCATAATTGGAAATAAGAGGATGATGATGGAAGGGCCGTAACATTCCACTTCTGAGGCCACGATAACGGGATGAAGAAGGAACAGCTTTTGAAATAGTTTTATCATTGAAATTCTCTTCCTGAAAAAAAAAATTTTTTTTCTTAACGACATAAAAATTTCGTTAAATAATTCAGTTACTCTCTTCTAGTTTCTAAAACACTTTCATGTTTTTTTTTCTTCTTAAAGGTCTTTCAAAACGCACAATTATCTAGCTTTACTTAGCATTTTGCCATATACAACATAAGAAATTAGAACAACTAAATGTGGTCCAAGTGGACGTGACGATCTAGTAATTCGTCAAATGTCGTAAAAGATGTCAAAGTGTTTTTCCTTTGACCTTTTTGTTGATATTTTTCATTTTTGTTTTGTACTGTTACATATATATGAAAATTGAGCAGAGAGACATGACGTCATTTGATGTTAAATAAATCAGTCTAGGTTGATTTAAAAGAAAAACAACCTCAACTCTTTTTCCATCTTCTTCTTTCAACTTCTTTTTGCTTATCTTTAAGTGTGTTACTGAATAAATATCCTATCAAGATCACTTTAATTTATGAGAATTGCGCCAATCCTTTAGGGACACACACAGAACCAGATAAAGAAAAGGATTTTTTTTGGGGGGGGGAGGGGGAACGAATGAAGAGAAATAGAGAAGAAAGCTAGAAAATCACAACAAAAAAAAAACCCCTAAAATGCCACAAGGATCATATGAAGTTTGTTTATTGGAGTGACATATACACAATGGCGTGCAACATAATAAAGATTATACATTTAAATGAGAAACTCCAACTGAACAAACGCCAAACTGTGGAAACACTCAACATTTGGCTTTTGATCAGTTTGGTTGCTTATTTGGTTGGGTTGGCGCTTTTTCTATGTTGAGAAGACGAGGAATTTTTTTTTTAAAAAAATATCTCGGTTCACTTTAGCCTCTATGTGCCTTCACAGTTCAAGCTGGGAGGCTACATTAGTGTTTTTGTTAGTTTTATTGTATTTTAACGTGGTTTTAAAGTGTAAACACGCCTCTCTTTCAGGTGTAAATTCAAAAAGAAAATTAAATATTTTAGAAACTAGAAAGGTAACTTGATCACTTCAAGGGTATTTTCATGTTGATTTTTTTCAAAGTAGGTTTTTTGACCCAACATTAAGCAGACGATATTTTTAAACTTTTGTCTATAAAATGTTTATTTTCAAAGATATCAACAACACGAAAATATTTTTTTAATTTTGTTCCTTAAAGATCAAAATAATCAAGCGTTTGAAGGACCGCTGTTCATTTATTAACCATCTTGGCATAGGGCTTTGGTGGTTATTTAGTTTGGCGTTTGTTTCAATTGATACTTTAGCGTTTGTTTAATTTGGCGCTCGAGATCAGCGCCACGTTTTATATACAAGTTCACACGTACAAACTGTCACACATGTAGGCCCTACAGAAAATGAAGAACCACTGAAGACTTAGTCGTTTTGTGGTTATACATATATGGCATAGGTAAAAATGAAGTTGTAGAAGCTAGCAGATTTTTCCAATCACTTTCCGCAAGTTTGAGATCCGTTTTAAGAATAGACAGAGAGGTTACAAGATGTCTGAAGAATCCTTTCGATTTTTTTTTTGGCTAAATTTCATCAGCGACAAACGCTAAAACAGAACCGAATAAATCTTACTTTGCCTTTCTTTTCGAATCGAGTTCTTTCGATTGATTTTCCACTTCTGAGTGGAATTTCATCGGCAGATGGATTCATATTATTTCTAGATTTTATCTGTCGAATCTCTTTGGCCATCTTTTCGATTGTATCGAGAAGTTCCATCCTCATCTTCCACTAGAAAAGAAAAAATTCGATAAAGTATTAATTGTTTTTGTTAAGAGCTTTAAGTAGTTCTATAATTTATAATAAATGTATTATCAATTTTCGATCGGCTATACTTTCTGAAGTGAAATCGTTTTTTCTTTGGAACCGTTTCTACTATTAAGTAATCCTTTTCCATCAACTGTTTTCATTTTCTTCGTCCTTTTTGTTCCTTCCTCCTCCATTTTCTCTTCAATTGAGTTGTTACTTTTCCATTCAAAAGGATCCTCGTCGTCGTCGTCTCGAAAACGATTAGATCTGAAGAGCCGCAATTTAGCTTCCGATTTGTGCCCACCTTCGTCCTTACGACTAATGTCACCTTCACTTATGGGATAATCAATTGTGGGACATTCCTGCCATTCTTTTAAGCTACGACCATCCGTGTTTGGTGTTGAACAGTCGCATAAATCACGTTCAATGTTATCGACAAACAACGCCGAAAGAGGATCACGTGTTAAAAGCGGTGAACTCATGACCGCCGCATACTTTTTGACACTCGATCGTCTCTCAATGCAAATAGCAACTTGTCAACAAACAAACAAAAAACCCCACGCTGTTCGCACGTGTTTAATCGTCACATTTCGTGACGTCACCAGAATAAATATAACAAAATCGCTCGAACTCTAGGACTACAAGCTATAGGTTGATGTCTGATCATCCTGATGATTGATCAACAAGGGAGCAAGAGGGATAAAATAGTAAAAAAATCACGTGTGAGATTCACTAAGATTCACAGCAGAGCAAATGTATAGCTAAACCATTTTACTTTTTCTTTGCGTTTTAAGAAATTTTAAAAGATAAACATTTTGGAGTTATAATTGAATTATTTTTTATATATATATTATATATTTACTAGTTGTATTCTTTGTGAATCTTAGTGAATCTTGTTTATGATTTTTCTTTATATCGTCCACTTTGTCATTCATCGATTCAATAAACGATGACATCGATATCAGTGCAGATTGATATGAATCGTTTTTGTTTAAAAACATATTTTATAAATGCATATTTTGTAAAATGTAGCATACATTTTTTCTATAACATGCATGTATTATGAAATACAGTGACGAGAAGAAAAATATTACTCGTTTATATTCTTTTTTGTTAGAAATTTACATTGTTTGACTTTATTGTCACTAGGTGGCAGACGTTTGAAGACGCACAGGCTGCACAGCTTCCTGACTTAACAATTTAACATCCTAGTTTAGAAATTACAACTTCCGGTTGTTTTTTCTCTCTATTTGAGGTCGAAGAGGTACGTTTATAGTTATTTGTCGGCTTTTTAAAGTAGTTTTATGTTATAATATAATGTAATTTTATTTGAAGGTAAACAAAAGAATTCGCAATGGCACAGGATGCTCAAATGGATGATCCAAGTTTGAAGGGTTTTGCTCGGTATTTCAATTCGGTTACAATCCGAGGAAGGGCAAATGTAAGTTGCACATTTGATTTTAAATATTAGTCGTGTTTTAAGTCTGCTTTTCTTAATTTAGGTTGCATTGGCTACTATATCACTTCTTGGGTTAACCGGCGTTTATTTCTTGGCCAAACCAAAGAAAACACCTGCAACGCCGGTGGATGCTAAAAAGTGATTTTCTTTTCAATCTCAAAGACTTATCTGACTTATTTAGAAACGTGCTTGTATAATAGTAACGAAAAATGGTAGCGTTATGCAAATAAAATTCAAATTTGTATGTTATGTGTGTTGTATTTTTACGTTATTTCCGTAAATGGGGGGAGGGGGGGTTGGAACTGTAATCTGCGCCGAATTTGTTGAAGACGAAGTAGAAAATTGTGAACTAATATGGCGGAGTGTTTTATTGGAATTTAATCTTTAAAGGCGCCATGTTACGTCACCCCCGTATTTTTTTATGGTTGCATCATGAGCTTCAAAACTTAAGTATGTAAAGGTTTGGTTATATCTCCGTTTCTTTAGTTAGCAGAGGTCATTGAAGGATATTCATATCTAAACGTTTCTTTAAAGCGCTGTAGTAGAATAATTGTTTATATTTTTCTCCCAACAGGCTGCGTTCCGATCAGTTTTGTTTTCTTTGAGCGCCATTATTTTTCTCTTGATGTTGTGTATTGTTTTTTCTCAGTCGTGTTTTCTACGTTTTTTTAATCTAAAAACGGTTAAAAGTGTGAATTCTGTTGTGAAATAATGCGTGATAATGCCAGAGGTACGCGTGTTGAGTATTATTGTGTCCATTAGTTGCTTTTTAACATGTATTTTATGGCTAAAATGCGTTTTCGCCGGTGATAATGATCGGCGTCGTCACGATCTGTTCGCCGCCGCCGCCGCCGTTGTTGGTGTTGACGTCAACTCTGACCTTAAACGAGAACCGCGAAATGACGATGATAGTTGCGCCCCAAGAAGATTTTGGTCGTCTGTTTGTGTCGCGACTGACCGCCGCTCAAACGATGTTGTTTCTAATTTGAGGAGCAATGAAAGTATTGGTGTCAGCGAATGTGCGCGTGGTTCGTTCATTCTCAATGGGATGTCCGGTTGTCATTCGTGGCTCAAATGTCGAGATTACGTCAACGACATCGTTTTGATCGAACGCATTGGCCATGGAGCCGTCAAACAGGTCAGTTAGATTCCATTTATTTCACATGTATTTTTTTTTTAATCATTACGTACGACCATAGGTTTCTTTATGATCAGTGAAGGAGGAGGCTATGGTTACGACTGACATGACTGCTGTCACAGTGAACACGTGCGCGCACATGTATACACGGGGGGGGGGGGGGTTGGAATTAAATGCGGAAATCGGAAATTCTTTCGATTAGAGGTGCTAAGCCTTTTATGTACGAACTATTGCCGTATTATAACAAAAGATCTCCTTTGGAGGCTAGCAACACGTATTCAAAAGATTACCTTGGAATTTTATAAAATTCCGGAATTCCGCCTCTTTGCTGAAACAAAGATTTCCGTAAATTTTTAGAAAAAAAGTCATCACTTCTAGAAGACAACGAATTTTATCACTTAAATATTTTTTTTTTCAGAATTCATTAGAAAGACATCATTTTAGAAAACCTGAAATGTAATTTTCTTGTTAAGAAAAGCAGAATTACACCACATTGAGGGTTTCCGGAAGTTGTTTAGTCCGGAAATCGTCATTTTAGGCCTACTTGGCTCAAAAGTGTTGTACTCCAAAAATGAAGTAGAGAATTTTCTATTTATGCTGTTTAGATGTTTTTTAGTTTTTAATTTCTGGTTTTCAAACTCTTAGTTATTTTTTCCGTTTCAGAAGCAACACTAAGAAGAATTTGAAATAGCGTTAGAAACTAGAAATCTAGCTGAATATCACTTAATAGTATTTTGGTGTTGATGATATCTTTCAAAATGAACTATTTCTAGAATTAAAAAAGCTCATTTTGAAAGATATCAACGTGAAATTTATTCTTCATTGATGTGGAGCTACCTTTCTAGTTTCTCCTGAAAGCTAGAATAACCAAAGTTGGAATGGCCGTTTTGTACACTTTTAAAAGTGTGTGTGATCATTTAGGTTTATAAAGGTGTTTGGAAAGGTCATTTGATTGTGGCTGTCTCGGTTCCTCACGTGGTCGACGGTCAGATAATTCATTGGAACGATTTCAATCACGGTCTTCAGATGCTTCAGAAACTTGGTCCATCGACACATTTGGTTCAGTTTGTCGGACACTGTAACAGTGATCCTCCCGTCATAATCACGGAATACCATAGTTATGGCAGTGCGGACAACGTCCAAGAAGTGTTTCAAACATTGTCGAGAGATAGTAATAATATGGCAACCAGATTTCGATTCTGTTTGAATTACGTCGAAATTTTGAGTTGGCTTCACGCGAGTCCGATCGGAGTTCGCGTCATGTGCGACACGAACGATCTAAAGAAGACTCTCGAACAGTATCTCGTTACGAACGAACTGCGTCTCGTGTTGAACGACGTGGACGCTCTTCCGGAGGTTGATCGCAGTTCGGAACGCTTAGTGAAGTGTGGTCACGAGAGACTTTATGGCGATTACGTTGCACCGGAACAGTTATGGCCATATTCGGATCGTGAATACGACGATCGTGAAATGAACGGTTATGACGAGCGGTCGGATGTTTGGAAAATACCGGACGTGTGCAGTTTCTTTTTATTCGGTACCGTAAGTGAAGCGGAAAACGTTCTTCTTAGTTACCGGCTTTTTAAAATACACAGAGAGTGTAAGACGGTGGATCCAAAATTACGACCGACGGCAAAAGACGTCTTAAAGGAATATCGAAAAATATGGTTCGAACTTTATGAAAATAAAAGTTAAAAATGAAAACTAACAAATCGGAAATTCTTTCAATTAGCAGCTGTTTAGCCTCAATGTACAGGAGAGATTGTACTCTTTTTTTTTCTCACCTTATTTAGGCTAGTACACACCGGGACACCTTGTGGTGAAACAATGTCGCAATACATTGTGTAATTGTATCGAGAAACACGATGCAGTCCTGAAACATTGTTCCGTCTCCACATCTAAACTCAAGTTTCACTCTATCCTTCAAGCATAGAGACCATGTCTTTTTATGTTTCAGAAAACGTCCACATTTGAAATGTTTGCGCGCATCATTTGTATACGTGTTTTCCAATCTGATGGGTAACCAGAAACTTGTGTCGCAAATCGCGATACAGTCCCAAAACATTTGTTTCGCCACAAAGTACCCCAGTGTGTATTAGTCTTTTTTGCGCGTTCAGTGCAACGTAGGCCTGTACAATAACACCACAGCACTTTTAGCTAATACCTAGTACACACCTGATAATTTAAATGCATTTAAATAATAAATGTGTTCTACAGAGAGCCCTCTGTGAAGGGCAAACAAACAATATGTCGAATTCAATTTATTCAGTTAATGAATCTGAAAATATTGAGTTAATACTTCAATATAATTATGTAAACTATTGACAAAATATTGATTTAGTAAATTTCAATTTAAAATATTAATAATTAAAGTCAATTTTTATTTGGTATTTATGTCCTTAACTGGATTCCGTATAATTCACACCTAAACACATTTAATTTGAATTAATTTAACGCAAGTGTGTACAAGGTATTAGAGGCTAGCAGCAGGAGCAGCTCCTAATCTAAATAAAACAAAAGTTTTAAATCTTTTAATTTGCATGGAACATTTTTTTTATTTACAAAAAATTGAACTTTTAAAAATACAATTGGAAAAACAAAAACATTTTCGACCCAACAGAATAAAAAAACCTAACTGAAGAAAGAAAACCTGCTGTAAATTTGCGTAACTCACTAAGTTATCTTGGACGGAATTCTTAATTGCAATTTACATGTATATATTATAAACTAAACCATATTTTTTTTTTGTAATTTACACTTAAAAAAAAACGAGTAGTAATTGAAATCATAATAAAAATGATATTTTGTTGCGTTTACCAGAATTCTCATCTTAATAATAATGAAAGCTGAAAAAGCAAAAGAACCAGAAAATAGAAAAATAACTGACTAATTAGCATAAATAAAACAAAAAGAAAAATGTTTTTTTTTTCCCTCTGAAAAAATCTAAAAAAGAAAATCGCAAATTGAAATTTATTCGAAATTTAAAAAACAAAACAGAACCATAATCGAATCGTCTTTTTTGATACGGACTTTGATGAGCAAATACTCTCTCTCTCTCTCTCTCTCTCTTCCTCGTTCTTCTTTTCCTTTTCGAAATTAAAAAGGTGAGTTTTCAGGCGTTTTCGGAGTTGATCTTCTTGCGAGTCGTTCGTTTCGAGCTTCTCGGCAAAGTTGCATAAATACTCTCCTGTTGTATATATTTACATAAAATAGAACAAGAAGTGTGTACGTTCTTGATCAGAAAATAAACTCGAGTTCTCGTTAAGATAATAGAACAACTTAGATCGTAACCTCCGAGTTAGATTGAGTTGACTTTCGTGAGGACGACGACGTCTTTGTGGAATTCTTTGTGTTCCGTTGCCGAACGATTCTACCTGAAGACGAGGCAACATTATCTCCACCACTTCCGGTATCCACTGCACTACTGTACCCAGAACTGTGAAAAACGAAAAAGAGGGTTAAAACTTAAGTGTTAACACAAATATTGGAACAAAATCTTTAACGATGAATTACCTGACAGTGGGTCCCTCTACTGTTTCTGTTTCGCTGTCGTCGTATGATCGTGTTGCCTTCAGACACTTGGGAGGTGGACGTGACGATCTAGTAATTCGTCAAATGTCGTAAAAGATGTCAAAGTGTTTTTCCTTTGACCTTTTTGTTGATATTTTTCATTTTTGTTTTGTACTGTTACATATATATGAAAATTGAGCAGAGAGACATGACGTCATTTGATGTTAAATAAATCAGTCTAGGTTGATTTAAAAGAAAAACAACCTCAACTCTTTTTCCATCTTCTTCTTTCAACTTCTTTTTGCTTATCTTTAAGTGTGTTACTGAATAAATATCCTATCAAGATCACTTTAATTTATGAGAATTGCGCCAATCCTTTAGGGACACACACAGAACCAGATAAAGAAAAGGATTTTTTTTGGGGGGGGGAGGGGGAACGAATGAAGAGAAATAGAGAAGAAAGCTAGAAAATCACAACAAAAAAAAACCCCCTAAAATGCCACAAGGATCATATGAAGTTTGTTTATTGGAGTGACATATACACAATGGCGTGCAACATAATAAAGATTATACATTTAAATGAGAAACTCCAACTGAACAAACGCCAAACTGTGGAAACACTCAACATTTGGCTTTTGATCAGTTTGGTTGCTTATTTGGTTGGGTTGGCGCTTTTTCTATGTTGAGAAGACGAGGAATTTTTTTTTTAAAAAAATATCTCGGTTCACTTTAGCCTCTATGTGCCTTCACAGTTCAAGCTGGGAGGCTACATTAGTGTTTTTGTTAGTTTTATTGTATTTTAACGTGGTTTTAAAGTGTAAACACGCCTCTCTTTCAGGTGTAAATTCAAAAAGAAAATTAAATATTTTAGAAACTAGAAAGGTAACTTGATCACTTCAAGGGTATTTTCATGTTGATTTTTTTCAAAGTAGGTTTTTTGACCCAACATTAAGCAGACGATATTTTTAAACTTTTGTCTATAAAATGTTTATTTTCAAAGATATCAACAACACGAAAATATTTTTTTAATTTTGTTCCTTAAAGATCAAAATAATCAAGCGTTTGAAGGACCGCTGTTCATTTATTAACCATCTTGGCATAGGGCTTTGGTGGTTATTTAGTTTGGCGTTTGTTTCAATTGATACTTTAGCGTTTGTTTAATTTGGCGCTCGAGATCAGCGCCACGTTTTATATACAAGTTCACACGTACAAACTGTCACACATGTAGGCCCTACAGAAAATGAAGAACCACTGAAGACTTAGTCGTTTTGTGGTTATACATATATGGCATAGGTAAAAATGAAGTTGTAGAAGCTAGCAGATTTTTCCAATCACTTTCCGCTAGTTTGAGATCCGTTTTAAGAATAGACAGAGAGGTTACAAGATGTCTGAAGAATCCTTTCGATTTTTTTTTTGGCTAAATTTCATCAGCGACAAACGCTAAAACAGAACCGAATAAATCTTACTTTGCCTTTCTTTTCGAATCGAGTTCTTTCGATTGATTTTCCACTTCTGAGTGGAATTTCATCGGCAGATGGATTCATATTATTTCTAGATTTTATCTGTCGAATCTCTTTGGCCATCTTTTCGATTGTATCGAGAAGTTCCATCCTCATCTTCCACTAGAAAAGAAAAAATTCGATAAAGTATTAATTGTTTTTGTTAAGAGCTTTAAGTAGTTCTATAATTTATAATAAATGTATTATCAATTTTCGATCGGCTATACTTTCTGAAGTGAAATCGTTTTTTCTTTGGAACCGTTTCTACTATTAAGTAATCCTTTTCCATCAACTGTTTTCATTTTCTTCGTCCTTTTTGTTCCTTCCTCCTCCATTTTCTCTTCAATTGAGTTGTTACTTTTCCATTCAAAAGGATCCTCGTCGTCGTCGTCTCGAAAACGATTAGATCTGAAGAGCCGCAATTTAGCTTCCGATTTGTGCCCACCTTCGTCCTTACGACTAATGTCACCTTCACTTATGGGATAATCAATTGTGGGACATTCCTGCCATTCTTTTAAGCTACGACCATCCGTGTTTGGTGTTGAACAGTCGCATAAATCACGTTCAATGTTATCGACAAACAACGCCGAAAGAGGATCACGTGTTAAAAGCGGTGAACTCATGACCGCCGCATACTTTTTGACACTCGATCGTCTCTCAATGCAAATAGCAACTTGTCAACAAACAAACAAAAAACCCCACGCTGTTCGCACGTGTTTAATCGTCACATTTCGTGACGTCACCAGAATAAATATAACAAAATCGCTCGAACTCTAGGACTACAAGCTATAGGTTGATGTCTGATCATCCTGATGATTGATCAACAAGGGAGCAAGAGGGATAAAATAGTAAAAAAATCACGTGTGAGATTCACTAAGATTCACAGCAGAGCAAATGTATAGCTAAACCATTTTACTTTTTCTTTGCGTTTTAAGAAATTTTAAAAGATAAACATTTTGGAGTTATAATTGAATTATTTTTTATATATATATTATATATTTACTAGTTGTATTCTTTGTGAATCTTAGTGAATCTTGTTTATGATTTTTCTTTATATCGTCCACTTTGTCATTCATCGATTCAATAAACGATGACATCGATATCAGTGCAGATTGATATGAATCGTTTTTGTTTAAAAACATATTTTATAAATGCATATTTTGTAAAATGTAGCATACATTTTTTCTATAACATGCATGTATTATGAAATACAGTGACGAGAAGAAAAATATTACTCGTTTATATTCTTTTTTGTTAGAAATTTACATTGTTTGACTTTATTGTCACTAGGTGGCAGACGTTTGAAGACGCACAGGCTGCACAGCTTCCTGACTTAACAATTTAACATCCTAGTTTAGAAATTACAACTTCCGGTTGTTTTTTCTCTCTATTTGAGGTCGAAGAGGTACGTTTATAGTTATTTGTCGGCTTTTTAAAGTAGTTTTATGTTATAATATAATGTAATTTTATTTGAAGGTAAACAAAAGAATTCGCAATGGCACAGGATGCTCAAATGGATGATCCAAGTTTGAAGGGTTTTGCTCGGTATTTCAATTCGGTTACAATCCGAGGAAGGGCAAATGTAAGTTGCACATTTGATTTTAAATATTAGTCGTGTTTTAAGTCTGCTTTTCTTAATTTAGGTTGCATTGGCTACTATATCACTTCTTGGGTTAACCGGCGTTTATTTCTTGGCCAAACCAAAGAAAACACCTGCAACGCCGGTGGATGCTAAAAAGTGATTTTCTTTTCAATCTCAAAGACTTATCTGACTTATTTAGAAACGTGCTTGTATAATAGTAACGAAAAATGGTAGCGTTATGCAAATAAAATTCAAATTTGTATGTTATGTGTGTTGTATTTTTACGTTATTTCCGTAAATGGGGGGAGGGGGGGTTGGAACTGTAATCTGCGCCGAATTTGTTGAAGACGAAGTAGAAAATTGTGAACTAATATGGCGGAGTGTTTTATTGGAATTTAATCTTTAAAGGCGCCATGTTACGTCACCCCCGTATTTTTTTATGGTTGCATCATGAGCTTCAAAACTTAAGTATGTAAAGGTTTGGTTATATCTCCGTTTCTTTAGTTAGCAGAGGTCATTGAAGGATATTCATATCTAAACGTTTCTTTAAAGCGCTGTAGTAGAATAATTGTTTATATTTTTCTCCCAACAGGCTGCGTTCCGATCAGTTTTGTTTTCTTTGAGCGCCATTATTTTTCTCTTGATGTTGTGTATTGTTTTTTCTCAGTCGTGTTTTCTACGTTTTTTTAATCTAAAAACGGTTAAAAGTGTGAATTCTGTTGTGAAATAATGCGTGATAATGCCAGAGGTACGCGTGTTGAGTATTATTGTGTCCATTAGTTGCTTTTTAACATGTATTTTATGGCTAAAATGCGTTTTCGCCGGTGATAATGATCGGCGTCGTCACGATCTGTTCGCCGCCGCCGCCGCCGTTGTTGGTGTTGACGTCAACTCTGACCTTAAACGAGAACCGCGAAATGACGATGATAGTTGCGCCCCAAGAAGATTTTGGTCGTCTGTTTGTGTCGCGACTGACCGCCGCTCAAACGATGTTGTTTCTAATTTGAGGAGCAATGAAAGTATTGGTGTCAGCGAATGTGCGCGTGGTTCGTTCATTCTCAATGGGATGTCCGGTTGTCATTCGTGGCTCAAATGTCGAGATTACGTCAACGACATCGTTTTGATCGAACGCATTGGCCATGGAGCCGTCAAACAGGTCAGTTAGATTCCATTTATTTCACATGTATTTTTTTTTTAATCATTACGTACGACCATAGGTTTCTTTATGATCAGTGAAGGAGGAGGCTATGGTTACGACTGACATGACTGCTGTCACAGTGAACACGTGCGCGCACATGTATACACGGGGGGGGGGGGGGTTGGAATTAAATGCGGAAATCGGAAATTCTTTCGATTAGAGGTGCTAAGCCTTTTATGTACGAACTATTGCCGTATTATAACAAAAGATCTCCTTTGGAGGCTAGCAACACGTATTCAAAAGATTACCTTGGAATTTTATAAAATTCCGGAATTCCGCCTCTTTGCTGAAACAAAGATTTCCGTAAATTTTTAGAAAAAAAGTCATCACTTCTAGAAGACAACGAATTTTATCACTTAAATATTTTTTTTTTCAGAATTCATTAGAAAGACATCATTTTAGAAAACCTGAAATGTAATTTTCTTGTTAAGAAAAGCAGAATTACACCACATTGAGGGTTTCCGGAAGTTGTTTAGTCCGGAAATCGTCATTTTAGGCCTACTTGGCTCAAAAGTGTTGTACTCCAAAAATGAAGTAGAGAATTTTCTATTTATGCTGTTTAGATGTTTTTTAGTTTTTAATTTCTGGTTTTCAAACTCTTAGTTATTTTTTCCGTTTCAGAAGCAACACTAAGAAGAATTTGAAATAGCGTTAGAAACTAGAAATCTAGCTGAATATCACTTAATAGTATTTTGGTGTTGATGATATCTTTCAAAATGAACTATTTCTAGAATTAAAAAAGCTCATTTTGAAAGATATCAACGTGAAATTTATTCTTCATTGATGTGGAGCTACCTTTCTAGTTTCTCCTGAAAGCTAGAATAACCAAAGTTGGAATGGCCGTTTTGTACACTTTTAAAAGTGTGTGTGATCATTTAGGTTTATAAAGGTGTTTGGAAAGGTCATTTGATTGTGGCTGTCTCGGTTCCTCACGTGGTCGACGGTCAGATAATTCATTGGAACGATTTCAATCACGGTCTTCAGATGCTTCAGAAACTTGGTCCATCGACACATTTGGTTCAGTTTGTCGGACACTGTAACAGTGATCCTCCCGTCATAATCACGGAATACCATAGTTATGGCAGTGCGGACAACGTCCAAGAAGTGTTTCAAACATTGTCGAGAGATAGTAATAATATGGCAACCAGATTTCGATTCTGTTTGAATTACGTCGAAATTTTGAGTTGGCTTCACGCGAGTCCGATCGGAGTTCGCGTCATGTGCGACACGAACGATCTAAAGAAGACTCTCGAACAGTATCTCGTTACGAACGAACTGCGTCTCGTGTTGAACGACGTGGACGCTCTTCCGGAGGTTGATCGCAGTTCGGAACGCTTAGTGAAGTGTGGTCACGAGAGACTTTATGGCGATTACGTTGCACCGGAACAGTTATGGCCATATTCGGATCGTGAATACGACGATCGTGAAATGAACGGTTATGACGAGCGGTCGGATGTTTGGAAAATACCGGACGTGTGCAGTTTCTTTTTATTCGGTACCGTAAGTGAAGCGGAAAACGTTCTTCTTAGTTACCGGCTTTTTAAAATACACAGAGAGTGTAAGACGGTGGATCCAAAATTACGACCGACGGCAAAAGACGTCTTAAAGGAATATCGAAAAATATGGTTCGAACTTTATGAAAATAAAAGTTAAAAATGAAAACTAACAAATCGGAAATTCTTTCAATTAGCAGCTGTTTAGCCTCAATGTACAGGAGAGATTGTACTCTTTTTTTTTCTCACCTTATTTAGGCTAGTACACACCGGGACACCTTGTGGTGAAACAATGTCGCAATACATTGTGTAATTGTATCGAGAAACACGATGCAGTCCTGAAACATTGTTCCGTCTCCACATCTAAACTCAAGTTTCACTCTATCCTTCAAGCATAGAGACCATGTCTTTTTATGTTTCAGAAAACGTCCACATTTGAAATGTTTGCGCGCATCATTTGTATACGTGTTTTCCAATCTGATGGGTAACCAGAAACTTGTGTCGCAAATCGCGATACAGTCCCAAAACATTTGTTTCGCCACAAAGTACCCCAGTGTGTATTAGTCTTTTTTGCGCGTTCAGTGCAACGTAGGCCTGTACAATAACACCACAGCACTTTTAGCTAATACCTAGTACACACCTGATAATTTAAATGCATTTAAATAATAAATGTGTTCTACAGAGAGCCCTCTGTGAAGGGCAAACAAACAATATGTCGAATTCAATTTATTCAGTTAATGAATCTGAAAATATTGAGTTAATACTTCAATATAATTATGTAAACTATTGACAAAATATTGATTTAGTAAATTTCAATTTAAAATATTAATAATTAAAGTCAATTTTTATTTGGTATTTATGTCCTTAACTGGATTCCGTATAATTCACACCTAAACACATTTAATTTGAATTAATTTAACGCAAGTGTGTACAAGGTATTAGAGGCTAGCAGCAGGAGCAGCTCCTAATCTAAATAAAACAAAAGTTTTAAATCTTTTAATTTGCATGGAACATTTTTTTTATTTACAAAAAATTGAACTTTTAAAAATACAATTGGAAAAACAAAAACATTTTCGACCCAACAGAATAAAAAAACCTAACTGAAGAAAGAAAACCTGCTGTAAATTTGCGTAACTCACTAAGTTATCTTGGACGGAATTCTTAATTGCAATTTACATGTATATATTATAAACTAAACCATATTTTTTTTTTGTAATTTACACTTAAAAAAAAACGAGTAGTAATTGAAATCATAATAAAAATGATATTTTGTTGCGTTTACCAGAATTCTCATCTTAATAATAATGAAAGCTGAAAAAGCAAAAGAACCAGAAAATAGAAAAATAACTGACTAATTAGCATAAATAAAACAAAAAGAAAAATGTTTTTTTTTTCCCTCTGAAAAAATCTAAAAAAGAAAATCGCAAATTGAAATTTATTCGAAATTTAAAAAACAAAACAGAACCATAATCGAATCGTCTTTTTTGATACGGACTTTGATGAGCAAATACTCTCTCTCTCTCTCTCTCTCTCTCTTCCTCGTTCTTCTTTTCCTTTTCGAAATTAAAAAGGTGAGTTTTCAGGCGTTTTCGGAGTTGATCTTCTTGCGAGTCGTTCGTTTCGAGCTTCTCGGCAAAGTTGCATAAATACTCTCCTGTTGTATATATTTACATAAAATAGAACAAGAAGTGTGTACGTTCTTGATCAGAAAATAAACTCGAGTTCTCGTTAAGATAATAGAACAACTTAGATCGTAACCTCCGAGTTAGATTGAGTTGACTTTCGTGAGGACGACGACGTCTTTGTGGAATTCTTTGTGTTCCGTTGCCGAACGATTCTACCTGAAGACGAGGCAACATTATCTCCACCACTTCCGGTATCCACTGCACTACTGTACCCAGAACTGTGAAAAACGAAAAAGAGGGTTAAAACTTAAGTGTTAACACAAATATTGGAACAAAATCTTTAACGATGAATTACCTGACAGTGGGTCCCTCTACTGTTTCTGTTTCGCTGTCGTCGTATGATCGTGTTGCCTTCAGACACTTGGGAGGTTCATCGCAGTCCATCATTTCATTCGAGTTCACTTCACCGGTTGCCGTTATCGTCTCTCTGCGTGGAGACATTCGTAACGGACCGTCCGTTTCAGAGGACAGGTCGTTGAGGCTGTAGCTGCGTTTCAGCTGCTCGACAATTCCTCCATGGCCCTAAAAAAATCCAAGAGCCGTTATAAATAAAATTGTCCATCGAAAGTGCCGCAAAATATATGTCAGTGTCATAACCTTGAGTGCTGCCTGGACTAATAGTTCTCGAGCAAAATTGAAACCTCCGACTCCGATCTGAAGAACCGTGTTGTAGCCTTGTTCTCTGGCTCTCGAAATGTAGTTGTCGATCTCCTCTTCTCGTTTTGTAAGTTCGGGATGGACAAACTTTCGATACAGAATACTGGATCCTTTGGTGACTGGAGACAGTAACCATATCACAAGGATAATTTTGATTTCGTAATAAAATGGAAACCTAATAAATTTAAAAAAAAATTATTAATATGATTTTTTAAAAAAAATGTCTCTCCAAATTTTCGTTTACCAAAAAGAGAAAAGAATGTCAGTAACTGTTTCAGCACAAGTGAAAAAGGCAAAAACAATCCAGTACATCATCCATTTCACCTGAAATGACAGCAACATAACTTTTGACTCCGTTTGTATTATTCGAAATAAAAAATAATTGCAGAATGATTCGTGTAATGCTCAATAGATGGCGTTTATGCGGTAGATTTAAAACTTAAGAAAAACTGGTGATTTTTCTATTTTGAAGCGGCCATTACAAAAAAGGTGGAGTTGAAAAGCTAGTCTTCTACGATTGGTCGAAGTATTTGCATTTTAAATGAGGCATGATGGCCGACTAGGTGGAGTTTTACATTGCGGCGGCCATCATGAATATTGAACAACCAATGAATATCGCGATTTCTCTCCATGATACAACCTTCTAATGGCCGACACATTTTCTCGCAGTCTTTCTTAGCTTTTTCAATCTTTCTTTTGTTTGAATTTTTTCTTTTATGATTTGTGTGTTCCATAATCCAATGTGTTTTCTTTATAACTTTTATTTCATAACCTACGATGTTTATCACACACACACATTGCACGAATTAATAAGAATGTCTCATATAAATAAATATACGATGCATGAAATAAGCTAGTTCTCCCCTTATTCATCCATTGACTCATTTTCTATTGTTGTATTGGATGTAACTAAGCATGGTGCCGTCCTGTTGTTATTTCTACTCTTTATGCACTGATGATGATGATGGTGGTCATTCAGGTTGAAATAGGTTCAGAGAGAAAGAGAGCCAAGCCCGGTTCTCCTACTCATCCCTCCTTTCCCAGATACTTCCATTATTTTTTTTTTCAATAATAAAAAGCCTTGTTTAGAGGCTAAAATCTAGGAGAAAACTATAGAAGAGACCGCTAGCCTCTAAACACAGCTGTGTTTTTAATCGCAAAAAGCACAACCTTTTTCCGTCATATTCATTCTTCATTATGAGTTGATAAATAATACTAAATGGAGAAAATAAAAAAAACATTGACCTTTTTTTGACCGTAATTTCAATGATGATCATGAAATGAAAAAAGGTGGTTCACGTATCGACACGTGTCCTTTCTTCACTCCCTCCATATTTTATGTAAATCACACACGCAGTTCAAAATTAAAATTGACATTGGAAAATAATATGTACAACATTTTTTTTTCATCTTCGTCTTTTTATGACACACCTATTGTTTATTTACATATAAATAAGTATCCATCCATTTTTAGGATGTGTGTGTGTTGTTAGTACTCCTAGTTTGAATGGGTTTAAAAATGAGTAATGATCGTTCCTTGTTCATCACGGAATCAGAAGAGAGAGAGAAAAAAAAAATGAAAGATTAGACACGATTTTTAAAAAAAAGAAGACAAAAACCAAAGGGTTGTTTGTACTAAATAAAAGGTGTTTCCTCAATCATTATTATACGTGCCCCCCCCCCCCATTTACCCATTAGACATAACACTAAAATGGGAACTGGTTTTTCTTTTATCTTTAATTAATGTTATTTTATCTCGATAGACATAAAGGGAAAGGGGGGGGGGGGGTGGAAAAATATGGGGTCAAAAAAGTTGTATGTTTTAACTGAAGAACACAGAAAAACACAAGAAAAAGGTTTATTATGGTACAGAGGAAAAAAAAACCACCTCATAAACATTTATTAAAGTAGGCCTAATTATAAGATTTATTTATTATAAGTAGAAATAAAAAACGAAGATGAATATTGTATTTTCACGATATTTTTAACCAAGAAGAAAAGGTCAAATACTGTTTCGAAAACATTAAAAAATGAAAATTTTTTTTAAAGTGTAGAGACAGACGCCTCTCGAATTTGATTTTGTTCTTATTTCTTCAGGTGCAAAACGAAGAAGAAACTTGAAAGTGTTTTAGAAACTAGAAGAGTAGCTGAGAAAATCACCTTCAAAAATAAGCTTTTGAGGTTGTTTTCTTAAATGAGTGTTAAAGTCAAAGGTGGTGCTAAGCTCATCAACGTTTTTACATGATGACGCCTCTCCTATCAAAAGTTGAGTTCAGCCACTGCTTTTAACTTAAACAATCATTAAGAATTCAACACTTTTAAGTGAGTTTGAAAATGACATAACTTTAAGAAAACGATTCTTTTTTTGTTTTGTTTAGAAAATAGCTTATTTTGAAAGATCATATCAACATGAAAATGTCATGGAGTGATCCAAATACCGTTCTAGTTTCTAACACACTTTGATTGTCTTTCCTTAGTGTTGCTCTTCTGAAACGCAGAAATAACCAGAGTTCAAAAATCAGCTGTTCAGAAAACATCTTAAAATAAAATATGCATTTTGTTAACTTCTTTTTCATAATTTGGTTTCAAAAAAACGCGTTCTCTCGACGTTGTTTTTTTAAAATCCTCCTTTTTTTAAACCACATTATGTATATAAAAATGAAATTCATTCTTTTGACGTTTACTTACGTATTCTTTGACGTTTTTAGTCTTGACAGCTTTGTAGGAGGCATAAGCAGGATAAAGTGTTCCGAACAAGAGTCTGAAAAGACCGTAAAAATAGGCAGCCATCAGTGGAATTTTAGAAGAAGCAAAGATGAGAACAAGGGCCGAATTTAAAGAAGATACTCCAATCTGCGGCCCTCTTAAAGGCACACACTCAGAGCCCTTTTCCATTCCCCCTTTAAAATCAATTAAGGGTCCCAGAATCACACAACACACATGATGATGATGTATTATGGTAGATTTGTAAAAAAAAACAACAACTGAAAACACTTTAATATCTTCAGTATAATTTAAGATATTAAGGAAGAGGACAAAATAGTCCTTGAACTTTTAATATAAAACACATGTCAAACTAAAACACTACTAAAAAAAAGTTCTTAATATGTTTTTTTCAGAGAGAGAGTGAGAGAGAGCCATTATAAAAGTTACAAACTAGAATTAAGCCATTGGACAACAAAAATGTCTATTGGAGACACTTTTCTCTCCTCTTCCGTGGTGAAATTAATGTGTTTTGATGATAGTGTCGTCAAGTCATTAGAGATAATTGGTGAAATTCCATTGTTTTAAGGTACTGGGAGTGTAAAGGCACACTTTTTTTCTTTCCTTTCTCCATCACTGATGATGATGATGATGATATACATTATAATAATGTATTCTATTTTCGTTCTTCTCTTTTTACATCTTTTTCAGACACCAATTCCATTTTCATTATCAGTATTTTCTCTAAAATGATACTGCACCAAATAATATATATAAGCCATTTGATAGTTTTGTAAATAATCGAAACAAAGAATATCAGTTACAAGTAGTAATTTGTGTGACGCAAGAACAGCGATGTCCAATGGTCAATCGAATGAAGAACGATATACGGTTTTACACTGGATGATAAATATTTCCGGACATATGAGAAAGAACATGACTACTGGACCCCCAAATAGACGGAAGAAGAGAAAAAGAGGCTCCTGAATCAACAAAAAAACATCCCACAAGAACTTAGGGGAAAAGAACCGAAAGGGATAAATGGGGCTTCTGAGTCTCAGTACTGTTTTGTCAGTTGTGATGATGCTTTAAGTTGGTTTTTGCCAGCATTTTGGCAACTCTTCTTTAGCTTCATCATCAGTAAAAAAAAAAGGCAACAAGACTTAAATTAAAAGGAAAGGAAACGAACATCTGTTTAAGAAAAGTAACAGAAGCAGAAAAAAAAAAGATAGACATTCTTCAAAATGTTGTTGTTTATGCAATGAGTACATATACAGTCAGTTTTTAAAGGGGAGTGTAGTATGGAGCAATCATTTTGTAGTTAAGAGAAAATTCAAGACCTGGAAAAAAATTCTCCTCGGCCTGGAAAATAAAAAAACTAAAATTCAAGCTGCTGGGTTGAAAAAAAGGAAAAAGAGAGAGAGAGAGAGGCTTTTGTTGTTCCCTTGTGTTTCTTTAGCTCGGTTCCAAATTTAGATTTTTCCGCATCTCTCTTCTCATGTTGTGTATAGTCAGCACTTTTTTCAATCAGAAATATAAAATGGAGGAGGAGGTGGATAAAGAGAAGAAGGGGGGGATGATGAAAAAAAAAATGTGTTTATTACAAACATGATATTTAAACATGTTTATGGTTTTTATATAAGATCAAATATCCGGAAGAGAAACGACGCCCTCTATAATAAGAGTGGGAGGGATGATGCCATTTTAGGAAACGATGATTAAGCAGCAAACAAATTCTCAAAGGGGTCCTCTCTTCTTTCAGTAAATTCGTTCGTTTTGTGAAGGGAAAAAGCAAGACACAAAAAAAAAAACTGAAAAGAGACGACGGACCGTTCAATTTTGTAAAGTGTTGCCCCTCCCCCCCCCCTTTTTGTTTTGACTTATTATCCTTAAGGAAAAAAAAATAGAAATGAAAATGTCACCCACACCATATTATTGAATCCACTCAATTGTATAACCAGAATATTCAATTGGTTCATTTAACAACAGCCAAATTCAATCAACTTAAAAGTCGAAAATTAGTTGACGATATTAGGGTCTACCTATAATAAATTATGCATTTGTGACCTTCAAATTAATTTTTTTTAAAGATGTAATCGGGTTGTTTGTCTCAAAAGTGATTTCCTAGTTTCACACAACTGACAAATATCTAAGGAAAAGGTGGAAACCCAGATTCCGTAACAGTTGGGATAAGGATAATAAGATAATTATTACAAACATATCTAAATCAATTAAGTCAATATTCAAAATTGTTAAATCAACTATCAATCATTGGGTGAAATACGTCTCCTGACTTAAAAATAAAACTGATAACATGATAGTGTCATTCATAATATATAAAATCATGTGATATTGTTTTTTTTTAAGTGAAATCAATTTAAGCAAGTAAAATCCAATTAAGAATGACATTTTTTTTTACGAATTTTCTTTTATTTATTAACAGAATTTTAGATTTCAATAACTGAATTTGTGATATTACGTTGGTTTTAAAGAGTAAATATCAAAAAAGGTGACTCGCAAACTGTGATGACAGTTGACACTTAAATGTTATTTAGAAACTAGAAGGGTAATTGACACATAAGGGTATTTTCATGTTGATATCTTTCAAAATAAGCTTTTTTTTATGTCAAGTTTGAAATTTGAATTTTTTTCTCTATAAATGAAAGATTCATCGTGATAAAAATAACCCTTTATTCCCAGTGCCATACATATTTTCTATTTCTGTGCAGATTTACAAACAGAACATCCTAACCAAACCTAACCTAACCTAACAATGTGTTTATCACATTTTGGCGGTTATTCAGTTTGGCGTTTGTTCCATTTGGCGCTTATTCAGTTTGGCGTTTGTTCAATTTGGCGCTTGATCAGCGCCACCGTTTCTAAAACCATCTTAACAGCAGTTAAAATTATTTTGAATCACAACAGCCAGTGAGTGGACGGGTCGTTACTTAAACTGATGATGAGATTGCTGACTGATTGCCTCAGCTTGTGTTTCCCCTATTATGTATTCTCATAAATTTATTGGTTTCTCTTTTTTATTAAAAAAAATTCTGATTATGTTTATGATGAAGAGGGGTGTGGTTTGTAATCAACGTTAATTATCTATTTTTATATTTATCTCGTCTTATTTTTTTTCCTTTATTTCAGACTAACAAAATAGTGTTTTAATAAACACACGAACAGAAAAAGAAGAAGAAAAACTTGTGCCAAAAAAAGTTATTATGATTCGGTCGTTTCTTGTTGGATTAATCATCGTTGGATTTCATCGTAGGCCTACATATTGAAAATTCAGTGACACCAACCAACCAACAAACAACTGGTTCTTGTAAGTTTTCGTTCCAGAGAGTGAGAAAAAGGAGTCTTTATTTTTGCATCTTATAAATTATGTGTTGTTTATAAAAACCAATGTGTAAAGATTTTCTTAAAATTTTAAAATTGTAAACAATCAGAAGCAAAGCCCCATTTGCTTTTTGTTTGCGTTTTTCAAACGAAAAACTGTTGTAATGAAAGGGTTGACATGTTTAGTGTAGCGTAAGGGCCAAAATCGAGGGAGGGAGTTTAAGGGGGAGGGAGGGTGAACAAGCAATTGTTGTTGTTGTTGTTTATTGGAATCGGGAGTTCTGGTTTTATCAATTGGCGTTTTCAAACCGTGTTTCCTTTGGTTGTTTTCTCCTCCTTTTCCTCATCCTCTCATTTATTCCATTTAAACATTAATTCCATTTTGAACGACCTTAATTTTCAATTTCATTAGCTAGAAATTCTATCTTTGAAAAAAAAAACCTCGGAAGTTATGAAATGCTTAAATTAGTAGTGTGTCCAATGTTAAAAAAAGAACTTAAAAAAGTGACCTTCATCAACCTTGAAGCTTTTTTCATTGGTCACATTTCTAAATTCAAATTCTTAGCTATAAAAGGGATGAAAGCTAGTGCTAAAAACATTAACGTTTTGATAGGATTTTTTTGTATGTAAAAGTTGATGAGTTTAGCACTACCTTTGACTTAAAAATCATTAAAGATACGATCCAAAGCTCTGAAAAAAAAAGGAAATATCCTCTCCGTGTTTATTATCTATGGGCACATTCCTAAGGGTCGTGTTCAGTGTGAGACTCAAAGCTAAAGCTAAACTAATAAAATATTGATAGGAAATGTCACATAAAGAGTTTTGCGTTTAGGTTTGAGCTAAGAATACGACCCTGAAGGCTATATTCTTAATGATTTCCAAGTCCCCAAGCTAGTGCTAAACTCATCAGTCATCAACTTTTACATGAAAAGTTTATGAGTTTAGCTCTACCTTTGACTTAGCAATCATTATATATATAATATCCCAGGTCTGTGTGTGTGTGTGTGTGTGTGTGTGTGTGTGTGTGTGTGTGGAGTAACAAAACCATTGAAGCAAGTCGGAATTTATATAAATTTGAATAAATAAACCTTTTTTTTCTCAAGGTCAACTATATGTTGAACTCTTCCTTTGGAAAGTGTAGAAGGGGGGAGGGAGAGAGAGAGAAAAGTGGGAGGGGGTGACTGAAATTAAAGTGAAAGAAGTAAAAAAAGGAAAAAACGTCGCGCATGCGCACAATTGCCTGTGAATTTTGCTCCCGTCATTTATGACGGGTTACCCCACTAGTTAAGAATACGAGCCTAAATTCTAATAGTACGCTAAAGCTGCAGAACTTTCGCTAACAATTATGCTGAGTTTATAGTCGACATTTTACGAACTAGTTCTCCCAAAGTTGTTTTCAAATTACACATAAGAGAGCAGGGAAGATGCAAGCTATAAACGCGGCATTAGAATTTAGGAATGTTGGACCATTTAATTTATATTATCATCGTTTAAGAACACAGTTATTGCAATTATTAATTGGTATAATTGTTGTGAACTTATATAAGGCAGTATGTGAGATCTTGTTTAGCCTTATTGTTACGTGCTAAACATACAGATTGCGTTCCCATACTTTTATTTACTTTTATCACGATAAATTTATGAAATTATGCCGATAATCTAGCAATAGTGAACTCCAAGCAACATTTTACCAATATGAAGAAAAGAAGAACGTCAAACTTGTATAAAAAAAAAGTAATCGATTGTTTGATGCGAACTGAGTTGCCATAGCAACATAATGTTAGTAATCGTCATCGTCACGTGAATCAGTTTACTTTTGTGTGTGGCAAATGAAGAGAGAAAAACAATGGAAGTTGGAAGAAAAAAAGATCGATCTTTTCAATTCGATACAGTTAAGACTAACCAATTGATGATGATTATTATTATTATTACAGAACAAATTAAGCAGACAATACAGCTATATAAATAGACTGAGAATAATTGATTATATAAGATTTGAAATTTTCACAATCATCATTAAAGAATTGTTTATTATTATTATTATGCCGTTTATAATTTTTAGCCAAAGAAAATTAATTAAGATATTTTTTTTCTTATTTTATTCAAGTTATTAGTCAGCCTTTCATTTTTATAAGTTAGGTAAAAGAGGCCATGTTCGTTCGTTACGTGGCAGAAGCTGATTTTACATGGAGATTATGCAAAATGAAGTACAAAAATTTTACATTTTGCTTCCTAACACATCAAAGTAAGGGCTCCAATTTTTATTTAAATCTCAAACAAAAACACAGGTTAGAGGCTAGATCTCTAGTTGACAACTGATAGTAACCAAACATCTAGCCTCTCTAACCAGCCTTTTTGATTAGAAAAAAGCATAATTGCAGTTGCTTGAATCATAATGACACTAGGGCTCTCACGTGACCAAACGAACATGGCCGCTTTTACCTAACCTGTATAAAGAGAGAATCTTGCATGCAATAAAGGAAATACTTCAGAGATTCTCAATCTTTTTTTGTTTGTTTGAAGGTAACCCTTGAAATATTAAGTAAAACCTCATGGGAAACTCTTACCATGTTAATGTTCAACAGGGGTAAATTATAAAATAGACGTGTTATTAAAGCAGCCTGGGTTAAATTCTCGCGGAACTCCCCCCCTCTTTTCCCTGGTTGAGAATCACTGTAATAAAATCTTTTTTTAATTTTCTTTGGCTAAAAATTAAACAGACAAAGCCAATAATAAAATAAACAATTCTTTAATGGTGTATTGTGAAAATTTCATATCTTATGTAATTAACCACTCTCCTTGATTTCATGTATTCGCCATTTTCTTTCTAAAAAAAATAAATTGAAATTGCAAATCATGAATCGGTAATCACCACAATCACTTTTTCTTCCTCTTATGATAAATAACGTAAAATGAAATTATTTAAGAGGAGGAGGAGGGGTTGGATATTTCGATTCGTTTTTTTTCTTTCTCTTTTTCTATCATTCAATTCCACGGTTAATTGAATGAGATATCCTTAACCCACTTTCCATGTGTGAAAATTTCTTTCTCTTTAAAACGTGAAACAAAAAGATAAACGTATTTTAAAAAAAAAAAAAACTTAACCGATTTCTTATTTCTGTCAATGTGAAGAACGTTTCTAGGAACCGTTCGGGTGCATCCAGTCGTTACTTGTCGATTAAATGAATAAAAACCTTATTTATCATTAGAGACAAAAAAAACACCCCTCGGTATCGTTTCATAAAAAAGGAACTGTAAAAACGACGTCACGTAATTATATATTATGATTAGTAAAATTGTTTTATTTTCAGCAAAAATATACTAAATTATCTTAGCTCTTCTCAATTATCTAGACCATGTTGGATTATATTTTTAAAAAAAAAATATTCAAGTGGAATCCACTTCTTAATTCTTTACCATTTATTTCGTGGCCCGAAAACTATTCAAGATCTTTCTTTCTTTCTTTTGTATACAAAAAAGTTGAAAAATAATTACGTTTAATTGAATAAGCTTTTTTTTTAAAAAAAAAGAGGAGATTTTGTTGTTTGTTGTTGTTTTTTTCGAGGTGAAACCATGACAAACAAGCCAAAATTTTTTTTTAAAAAAAAAACCTGTCAAGTGATAATGTGGGTTACGAAACTGGAAGATGATCTCTCTCGCCACATCATGTCTGGCAAAGATCCCAAAATGTCATTGGTCCCTTCTTGGTTTTTGTTTTTCTCTCTCTCCTTGGATTTTTAGGGGATTTGTAATTAATATTGCAAAGTTAAACATCATTCGTGGTTTGCGTTACAAACTTTCACCAGATGTAAAACTAAAAAAGACCAAAAGAGAGAAAGAAAGAAAAAAAAAAAAGACTAAAATACTAAATATAACCTAACACACGTTAAATAGAAATTTGGTCTAAAGCCCTGGTTACGGTCATACGACTTTTAAGTGCGGCTGTAAACGGTAACACGGAATAGCAACGTCAAAATAACTTAACAGCTTGCTATAACGTTATTTTTGGCGTCACTATTCCGTATTGCCGTTTTCGCCGCGCTTAAAAATCGTATGATCGTAACCAGGGCTTAAACGTAACCTCTCTCTCTACAAGATTAAAAAAAAATAAAACAATAACTAGAGACTTCTGTGGAGGCGGGAAGAAATGGTTAGGGGGCAAACAAAGGGGGGATACAAGAGAGAAAGAGGGTGCTGCTGCTAAAAAGCAGAAAATGAAAATCCCCTAAAAAGATTATAAAGATACAAAGAAACAAGTAGAGAAAAAGCGTACACTGAACTCTTTTTTTTCAACAATAAGTTAAATTTTATAGTGAAAATGTCTGGCACTCTCGATTATTATTCTGTCTTTTAAAGTACAAAATTATAAGAAACTAGAAGGGTAGCTCAATCAATTAAGGCTTTTTCATGTTATCTTTCAAAATAAGCTTTTCATGCGAGTTTCAAAAGTTACATAAATTTAAACTAATATATATATATATGAAACATGACATTGCACTACTTTTCTAGTTTCTAAAACACTTTCTAGTTTTCTCTTGATGTTCCTTAAGAGTTCGAAGATCAGCTGTTTATAAATTTTCTTAATATTACTTTTAAAAAAGAGTTGGGGGGGTGTTCGTTTTCCAAATCACAAAAAAATATATTTTTTGTTCTAAATTCATAGTAAATTTTGAATCTGTTATGGCCGTCATTGGCCACCTTTTCTTCTACACCAAATTCAATCAGCTGATCTTTTTAAAAAACATCATTCATGAGTCATGACACATAAAAACAGATACACCGATACCTTAAAAGTCATTCTAGTAAATCTTTTAATTTTTTTTCCAGGTTTTTAGGTCATTCTAATTGTTGATGGTATCAATTCGACAAACCTTTCCTCTCCTCTTTGCCACCCATGTCCACAAAACCCTCTTAAAACCCCTAAATTATTATAAATATAAAGTAAAGGTTTTTCTTTCGCCCTCTGAAAATGTCACCTTTGTTGGAGGGGAAAAAAAAAGTAAGGTCTCGGCAACACTGTTACAGTTTAAAAGTTAAAACTTCCAATTTTCTATTTGAAGCTGAGAGAGGAAATTTTTCACAGTTGTAAAAATCGATTATTATCGATTAGAAAACATTATGCCTTTTGCTGTATATGATACATAATTCGGGCGGTATTCTTAACGTGGTTTTTTTTTAATATGAACAGCTGATTTTCGAACTCTTCATTGTTCTGTGTTTCAGTTGTAAAATTAAGAGTGTTTTAGTTTTTTTTTTAAAAAAAATATCGTCCGCTTGAAAGTGGGCTTATTTTCAAATACACAAAAAAAGCTTATTTTGAAATATTCAAATATGAAAATTATCCATAAGGAACATCCATAAAAACACATTTAAGTGTAACGAATTCACCGTTTAGAATTCGTCCGTTTTTGTAGACACCCTGTAATCAAGTTGTATCGATGAAAGGTTCTCACCTCATGCTTGGGGGTGGCCGGGAGGTCATTACGACGATGACTCCCTGCCCTCCAAGATGAGAAGAATAGCCCAAAAGTACTACATCGATGGTTAATAGGATAGATCCTAGAAGAACCATCGATGCAGAACTTTTGGACGTGAGAATCTTTACAAATTGTTAATAGGAGGATGATCGTACATCCTTCTGTATTGTTATAATTTATACATCTTATAGATGTTTTCGTTTTCTTGTCAAGTGATAGTTCACTTCTAGGTCCGAGTGTGTCCAAGAGACTTGGACACACCTGGAGCCTTTGTTATCATAATCAGATGTTTGTATTGTATTTTGAGTATAAATACAAGAGGTTGTAGATTGAGAGGACAGATCGGATAGATCAGGCAGATCGGACAGACCGTCTTTATGCTTAAGACCGATGCGATATCTCTCAATCTACAGGACTCTCTGTTTATTGAATAAAAGAGCATTTTCATCATACGAATTCAATGTGTGGACTCAGTCATTTTATGGGAGTGGGACTTAGGATTATAGCCGCCACGTAGCCGATGTTTCCACCGGACAACGAAGTCTCCAGCAGCCGAGTGTAAGACGACATCTCTACAATATTCTCTACCACAGGTCTCCTGAGGTACCGACCCTTGTGTCCCTGGTGGTTAAGTAGCAACACAGGAGCCAATAGACCGAAAGACTTAATCATCAACATCCATTCGACACTTCTAGATGGCTAGTAGAGATCTCTCTACTAACCCTACGGAAACGGGGATGTTACAAAATGGTGGAGGTGCGGGGTACCTCACTACAGATCCAGTAGAGAATACCAATGATGTCGGAGTTACACCAGGTGGTAAAGGAAAGAAAGGCAGACCGAAATCGAAGTCGAAGACACGGGAGAAGGACGATACAAACCAAATGGATGGAGAAGATCCACTTGAAGGTATCCTTCAAAATCTAAGTGCTGAAAGACGGGAGAGACTGATGGCCTGGTTCGAAGCCCAGCAACCATCAGGATCGATGTTACTCCGGAGCGGGCGTGGTGTAAGTACAGTTCAGCGTCATACGGTAGTCCGAGAAATGGATACCGGAGTGGAGCCCTCGTCGGCCCACGCTGAATCTCAGCGTCATACAGTGATTCCTGGATTGGACACTGAAGGGGAGCCCTCGTCGGCCCACGCTGAAAACCTAAGACAGGTTAATGTATTCCAGACGCCGCTCATGCTGAAGAAGAGTGGAGGGACCCAGAGAGGTCGCCTACCTGAGACTCCTATTCGACGGAGAGAGAACCCGGACCAGCTAGAGGATGAAAGCCTAACAAGTGAGGATCCCAGCGTAGAAGAGCTGGAAGGAAATCCAATTTGCAATCGTCACCGGACCTGTGAGGAGCTGGATGGGAAGTACAAGAGTCTTCACCCACTCCGGAATCTGGAGACCTTCAAAGGATTGACGTCTGTATACACCTTTCTGGAGGACTACGAGAGTATCGCAGATCTGGAGGACTGGAGCAACGTCCACAAGACCTACTACCTACGTAAAGCGGTAGAAGGGGACGTAGTACGTTGGTTATCCAATTTCTATAAAGAGAATAGAGGAAAGACCACGTGGGACTTCATTCGAAGCGAGTTAATTGAAAGATTTGGACGTCGAGACGAGTTAGTGCAACTGAAGCTGAGGTTGGATACCATGCTCCAAAGGAAAGGAGAGGACACCAATCAGTTTTTGGGTCGCTACCTTGACTTGAGTAGAAAAGTGTTACCGGGGGTAACCGACAAATACCGGATTGTGGAATTTCGGCAGAAACTTCATCCGATTATACGTAATGCTACACAGAATGCGCCGAATAGCAATCTGAAGCTGTACACGACATATATCAAGGATACCGAGGAAGTTTTGATGGCTGATGGGTTATGGATACCGGAAGGAACGATGGGTCAACAAACGACGACCCAGGTCTCCAAGGGTCCACAGAAGAATAACCAACGCCAAAATGCCAAACAGACGCAAGCAGTAATGGACGGAGGACGTTCTTACGCGGTTGTTACTCAAGATCAAGCGGACCCAACGAACAACTCGACTCCATCAAATTCAAATAACCAAACGCAACAGAAGACCAACCAGAACTCGAATCAGCAACAAGGTCGTAAATGGAACCAGAGATATCCGCAGAAGAAGAACTACAATGGTCAGCAAACGCAAGATGGAAGTAAAACCCTGAAAGATCTCAGCACAGTAGAGTGTTATCACTGTCACGAGAAGGGTCACTTTTCAAGAAACTGCCCAAAGAAAGTAGTTGCGGATGGAACCGTTGGACTTGTTCAACATGGAATGGCCACTGGAAAAAATGGCCAGCAGTATTTTGTCGTCAGCGAGAACGGGCAGAAGAAGTTCCTGCGAGAGGAAAACCCGGCTGATTTAAACTAGAAAGGGTGGCAGTAAAGAGGGGCCTACCGCCCTTTAAGAACGGAAAACCCTCTGGAAAACGACAAAATCGAAACGAAACAGCGATCGCCAATTCCCAAAACATTGTGGACAAAGCTTTGTTGGGGGGGAATAGGGGCGTGAGCGAAGCTACCAATGTCACTAAAACTAGACGGAATGCTGGAGCACCGAAGAGACCATGCGATTTGGACACTCAAGGACTCCCTGAGCAATCGTCGGAGTTGTTAGTCGGCATTTCGAATGTCGCCACAACTAGACCAAAGGCTGGAGCACCGAAGAGACCATGTGATTTGGACACTCAAGGACTCCCTGAGCAATCGTCGGAGTTGTTAGTCGGCATTACGAATGGAAAACGACAACGGAATTCACGAAAAAATAAGAAGCTGCGAAAGGATACTGGTCGAAGGGGAGAAATCATCGAGGAGATATTTCTGGAACCCATCATCTGGTCACCTACGAAAGCTATGGTAGTTTACGCGAATAGCTTGGAGGAAGCAAAGAGAATTGTGGAAGCCATGGAAACTGGAGTTAATCAAGACAGAATTGAGGGAGAGACCCAACAGAATTCTGCGGTGCCAGTCGGAATTGAGGGAAGAACCCAACAGAATTCTGCGGCGTGTATACCGGGGATAAGCAATGTTGCTCAGGAAATCCCTCAAGATGTAACATCCAATGTTATTGCCTGGGGCAAGGCCGAAACTGATGCTAAGAAATCCAAGAAGGCTATTGTAAACGCAGCTATCGGTAGAGGAGATGATACCAGCAGGATCCCTGCGAACAGCGAGGTTATTGAATCCGTTGAAGTTGGAGATTTGTTGAGAAGTAGGGCTTGTTGTCGAAAGAGTGTCGAAATCACTGTAGACAGCCTACTCACCTCATGCGAACTCATCGAGGTAGGAGATACTACGCCCGATGAGAGTGTTGCCAAGATTACCATTCAGGTTGACGGCACACCAGTTCGATTTTTGGCGGATAGCGGAACTGGGTTCACTATCTTGTCAGGCACAATGGCCAAAGAGTACGGACTTCGATATGGACCAATCCGGAACGCACCTGCATTAGGCGCAGTAGGAGGGGTACCGATTAAAGTACTTGGTCAGTTGTGGCCAACGTTCGAGTTGAACGGAAAGCAAGTAACGGCAAGGATGCTCATCATAGATGGAAAACGAGAAGCACTGCTGGGGAGAGACCTGGGAGCTGCGTTTGATCTCATCATTTCCATAAAGACCTCCAAGATCTACTTTGCTAATGAGATGTTCTACGAAGGAACACGAGAATTGTTGAAGAAAGGAAGTGCGCGTAGTAGCCTTCCCTGGAATTTCTTCAAAGAGTTAAAAGAGGAGGGATGTGCTCAGAATAGCCATCTGGATAACTCCTATGCCATAAAAGCTAGAGAGGAAAGCTGCGTAAAAGCCCAAGGAAGGATTACGTTAAATCCGGGCCAGGCTTTGAACCTCAAAGTAGCTGCAGGACGGATCATTGAGGAAAACGAAGTACTCATGATTGAAACGAACGATAGTCTCTTTAATAGAAAAGGCATCGTTGTGGCCAGCAGTGTGCTACAAGGGAATGGGACAACACAACTGGAAGTCCAACTCCTAAATACCACACTGGAGTCCGTGGGGATTGGAGACCGCGAGACTATTGGACACTTCGAACTTCTAGAAGAACTAGAAGAAGAGCAAGCCTGCAAAGTTTCCGAAGAGGAAAACTTTAGAGACATCGGAGAAGCACCCGTTGATTTTGAAAAAGAAATTCAACTTGGTCCTGAACTGACAGATGATCAAAGAGAAGAGTTGACGATCCTACTGAAGGAGTTCCAACCGATCTTCGCCTTTTCATCTAAGGACCTGGGAGCTACGAATCTGACCAAACACAAGATCGAAACTGGAGATAATTTACCTGTTCGAGACACGTTACGAAGATGCGGGCCTGGGGAACGCATCGTAATTGATGAGACGCTAGAGGAGATGAAGAAATCTGGGGTTGTAAGGCCATCGAAATCGCCGTATGCATCGCCCATCGTCCTTGTAAAGAAGAAGGATGGCTCCTACCGTTTCTGTGTAGATTATCGGAAGTTGAACGCGATTACAAAGGCAGACACTTATCCATTACCGAGGATTGATGACGCATTAGACTCCATGAGAGGAGCATGCTACTTCGCAACGCTGGATATGAAGAGTGGATACTGGCAGTTCGAGATGGAAGAAAGCGACATCGAGAAGACCGCATTTACATCTCATCGAGGATTGTTCGAGTTCGTAAGAATGCCTTTCGGACTCCGAAACGCTCCTGCCACTATGCAACGTGCATTGGACATCCTACTCGCCGGGCACAAATGGGAAACGTGCCTTGTCTACCTTGACGACATCGTAGTGTTTGGAAGAACGTTCGAAGAATTTTTGGAAAGACTGAGAACTATCTTGGACCTGCTGAGGACAGCAAACCTGAAGTTGCATCCAGTGAAATGCTTCTTTGGATTCCAAGAAGTGAAGTATTTGGGACACCTGATCTCGCCTGATGGAATTCGGCCAGATCCAGATAAGGTTGTCGCCATAAAGAACTTCCCAGTTCCTGACAATGTAACCGCAATCAGAAGTTTTCTTGGATTGGCGGGTTATTATCGAAAGCATGTACCTGGATTTGCCAACATAGCGAAGCCAATGTCAGACCTTACGGGTAAAGATATACCGTTCGAATGGTCAGTTGACTGCGAGAATGCATTCCGCACGCTAAAGAATATGTTGTCGAAATCTCCATTGGTTGCCGTATATGATCCGAAGGCTGCAATATTTATGCATACTGATGCCTGTGGATACGGAATTGGAGCAATGCTTTACCAGAAGTCAGAGGATAAACGAAGAAAGGAGATCATTGGAAGTGTCTCCAGAGTTCTAAGGGACGCGGAAAAGAACTACAGTACGACGGATAAAGAGTGCCTAGCAGTAATCTATGGAGTCACCAAGTTCCGGCCGTACCTGTTCCAGAAGCCCTTTACAATTGTGACGGATCACCACGCATTATGCTACATGAAAACTGCAGCACGTCTAGAAGGAAGACTTGGTCGCTGGCAGCTGCTAATGCAGGAGTACGACTACAAAATCATCTACAAGGAGGGGAAACTTCACATCGAAGCCGATTGCCTCTCGAGATATCCAGCAGGAGTACCTGTTAACTGGAAGGCCATCCCAGAAGCGGAAGACCTAGATGACAGTGTGATCTTTAATGTAACCTTACAATGGGATTGGAAGGTGGAGCAAAAATTGGACCCAGAGATTTTGAAGATTCGTGAGGAGTTGCGTAACCAACCAGAGTCACCTCTTCATAAGTTGTTTTGCGATTACGACAACAAGTTGTTCGCTTGTGTGTTTCACGGAAGTTCCGTACCCACACTCGTGAATGTGGTGCCAAAACATCTCATCCCAGAAGTAATGAGATTATGCCATGACGAGCCCGATGCTGGTCATGAAGGACAAACTAAGACCTGGAATCGAGCCAGGCAAAGATTTTATTGGAATAACATGAAGCACGACATATTCGAATATGTGCGCTCATGTGAGATTTGTCAATTACACAAGTTGGGTACGGAGAAACCTGAAGGGTTCCTTCAAGAAATGCCCATTGGAAAGCCTTGTGATTGCTGGGGAATGGATTTCATTGGACCATTAGTACCGTCGGTTGGAGGAAACAAGCATATCTTGTTGGCAGTTGATTACGCCACTCGATATTGCATTGCTAAAGCAGTGAAAAGCACAACCGCACTAATCGTAATGAACTTCCTAGCAAAAGATGTAAAGAGAATCTTCGGGATACCAGGGAAACTTATTTCGGATCGAGGGACGCCGTTTGTTGCGAAGAACACTCAAGAATTCTTGAAAATAAACAAGATAGAGCACGAAACAACAACTGCATACCATCCGCAAAGTAATGGTCTCGCCGAAAGGACGAATAAAAGCATTATTCAGACTATGAAAAAGTATCTGACTCCTGCGAAGAACCAGACTGATTGGGCAACGAAACTGGATGAAGTTTTGGAATCGTACAACTCATCTGTACATTCATCCACGAAGTTTACGCCGTACAGACTCATGTTTGGGAGGGAGCCCAGAACTAAAGTAGACACCTTAGTTCCAGAACGACCAGTTATCGTGGATAACGAGGCGGGAAACCTCGTGGACGTTCGACAACAGGCGGAAGAACGCCAAGAAGAAGAACTAAGAACAGCCAGGGCGAACCTGAAAGCAGCACATGATCGTCGAAAGAAGTACTACGACCAAAGGCATAAGAAGCCTTACGAGTACCAAATCGGACAGAAAGTACTTGTACGAGACATGCGAATCAGGCCTGGACAGAACAAGAAGTTCTTAACGAAATGGAGACAGGGATATACGATTGTGTCGAAGGTATCAGACACCGTATACCGATTGAGTTACGAGAATCGAGCTGGAAGATTAGTGGAAGACTCTGTAAACGTTGCCAACCTGAGACCACTATATGAGACTTACCAAAAGGACGGACCCAATGTTCCAACGACTGGAGACACCCTGGAGTCCATGGGTAACTCATCGCCAGAAGAATCCGAATCGGAACCTGTAAAAGAAAAAGAAATGACAGCGTTTGTCAAGAAAAAGAACCTACCTTCGCGTAAGAAGAGATGTTGTGGACACTGCAGATGCCAAAATGCTTGGATCGAATCTTCTGAGGATGAAGAAGAAATTGAGATAATTACGAAAGCAATCCGAAAGCATTCTGACCGTAACGTCGAAATTAGAAGAAAAATGGCAGCAGACGACAACCAGCAGCAATTCTCATACTTACCTGGCGAAGATGCGATGAAATTCACCAGAGAATATGGTAACAAGACGAATTTTACCATGGAAACCATTGGATTTGTTGAAGAAATCAGCGAAATTCCTGAAGAAACGATGAAAATCGACGAAAAAGATGTAAATTCGCCGATGGAATTTCAAATGGAGGTGAAAAACGCGGAAGTTATCGATGAAACAACAAAAATGGACGATGATATCGATGCTAGTGACGCCACAGATGGAAATGACGTCCCAAATGAGGAAGTAAACAGGGAGCGGTCAATGACGCTACCAAGCATAGAAGAAACACGTGGGCGGAGGGATACATTAAGTGAAATGTCTACTAGCCTCGCACCACTATGGATCCGGGTCCTATTGTTTATCTTCTTCACAACTGACAGTTGTGCCCATGTGCTATCCACATGTACCGGCACTATTTTTTGGCATCTTTATCATATCCTAGACTTCTTTACCGTTATCGGCCATTTTTCGAAGCGTTATCGTTTTTATTTGGATTGTTTCACGAAGACATCGAGTAAATTTTCTTTAATCGCGAAAAATATCGGGAGTTTTATTTTGTTTGTGCAAAACTTCAACAAAGAGAACAAGGAAAAATCTAAAGATGGATCGAAAGAGGTAAGAAGGAGCCAAGAAAAGCATGTAAATTTCGGGCTCCGAGATCCAAACACTTTTCCTTTGTCTTTTTCGAAAAGAAGTACGACTATGCAGTCGCCGTTGGAGAATCTCTACGAAGAAGTGGCCACTACCAGGCAGGGTTGGGGTCACGGTGTCCGTGGGCCCACCTTACAGGGTCGTGCCCACAAAAGAGGACGATATTTTGAACGGCAAAACGAAATCAGACCAAGCTCCATCGTGCCGATAGAAGGCGGATCCAAGCTGATCTTCGATACAGCAGCAGTGGCGCTGGAAAAAGAGATCGAAGATGGATTATGGGACCACGCGATTGTTCCAAGCCTGACTAAGCAACAAAAGAAGCGGCAGTCGGAAAAGATTCTGCCAGGAGTCGTCGGGGCCGGTCAGCCCAACTTCTTTAACGCCATCAGACCCGGAGAGTTTGCTCCCGGAGGCGCAGAACCAAAGAACTGGGGCAAAGAAGGTGATCCAAACGACACCAGCGAGTGGACCCCTGCGGATTGGGAGCGCCACGGTCGTAGGAACAGACCACCCGTCCCACACAGAAGTCTAAATGAGATTTGGGACAGTAAAGGGCGGTATGTGCCCAGAAGCCAAGCACTGAAAGATGCAGAGAAGGCATATCAGGAGTTGGTAGAGCCGGAAGCAGTCAAAACGAAGGACCGCCTCCATACTCTAAAAAGACCTGCTCCAGTAGAATGTCCTGCAGCCGCTCCTGTCATCGAACCTAATCAGCGCAAGAAAAATAAGCTGAGCAAGCGACACAGGGAGGCAAAGAAGCGTCGAGAGGCAGGGCTCGCGGAGTCCTGCGATGCCCACCTCCCTCCAAAAAGAGTCGTCGAGAGTCTGACGCAGGGACCCGTCATCACCATTCGAAATACCCATGACGAGGACAACGATGTCCTGTATATCGACACCGATGATGAGGAGCTCCCAGGGGCCAGGCCTGAAGAAGAGGCCAGAGGAGTTGAAACCGCTGTTCCTCCTCCTCCCAAGATATATGCTAAACTCGCGACTTCAGAACATAAAGAAATTACCGTCATGGAGGATCCAAGAGACAACTACCATGCGCAGCTGAGGTTATTGGTCGACATCGCGGTCGAGTACCACCTCCGAGGGTTGGCATTGGTGGATCAGGTCTACGAAACCTTTGATGGGGAGCGTATCGTATTATACGACGGCCGCATTATGGATTGTAAGGGGACCGCCCTTCCAATCGAAATTGGCAACTCGGGCCCCACAGAAGACCTGTTGGTCCGCGGAGTTCGGCGCTGGAGGCAGCCAAGGCCTCTCGTCGAGCGAAACCGGCCCAGCAGGGGCCTGCGAACCCAATTGAGATCGGAAGTAAAAAGCTTCTTTCATCAGGCGCCGAAGAATACCGTCGTATTGAGAGATGTCCGCCCTCGTGAGTCAGGGCTATACCGAGATGACATCACGATGATGGAGCCAAAGACTACCGTCAGGAGCGATAAGGAAGCTCCTGGGAGTCCTAGGGCTTCCATAACGTCTCCTGGGACCATCAAAGTTGGATCAGAAACAAAAATGAAGACGACCGACGAGCCCAAGATAGAACCAAGTCAAGCGACAGGGGCCATACCGAAGAGACCAGTAAAGGAGCGCCTGGGGTCTGTAGTAAAGACTCCAACGGACTCCATGGAGACTTCAGGCCCCAGGAACATCGCGCATCCACACCGGAGTACCAGAGGAGATGAGACCACGCTGAACAATCTCTGTGTACACTGGCAGCGAAAAAGGACGCCGAGACATCAGCTTTACTTGGGGCTCTTCGAATGGGATGAGACACCGCCAAGAAACCGTATCCCGAAAGGTCCGAAGACCTTTCTCATCGGACTGGTTGTCTGCAGCCGGCCCACCATCCTCGTCATCGCCGTAGAGCACCGAGACATCATGGTCTTTCATTACGAAGAAGACATCAGAATCCGGGAGGTCGAAGACGGAATCATGAAGTGGACACGCACTTTTCTACAGTGGAGTCAGCAGGCCAGCATTCGCCTGACAGGACGTCCCGTACGCTGTCCGCATTTTCATGATGATCGACCCCACCTATTATTTGACGCTGCCACTAGCTATGCGGAAGGTCGCAGGAGCTACCGACAGTGCAGAGGGTCATCGGACGCTGCCATCATCTTGGAAGGAGCCCTCCGAAGAAGTCCCGAGAGTCCTGCCAACGGATGGGCTGAAGCGGAATATTAGGTTACAGAAAGTGAACTGATTCTTCACAAGTATCGTCTGTATACTTGTTCGTTCGTTTGTTTTAGTATTTTAAGTATTGTGTTTTATACTTTTTGTATTTTGTATTCTTAATGCACGTTCGCATTTATTTTTATAGACCGTTGTCTATTTATTTTTCGTAGTTTTTAAGGCAATTGCCTGCGTTTTTATAGAAGTTTTTATATTAGGGGATTGTCCCTTTTGTAATTTGATAGGCTTTCGCCTATTTGTCAATTTTTAGAATTGTTTTAATTCCAAGCGGGAATTTTTAAAATAGCGAGATGCTATTAGTATCACGAGCTGTGATTTTTAAATTTTATCATCCAACGGGATTATAATTTTTATCGTATAGATTTTCATACCAACGGGTATTTTTAATAGTTAACTTTTTGAGAGTACAGGGACGTACTCTTAAACTAGTTGGGGGGTGTAACGAATTCACCGTTTAGAATTCGTCCGTTTTTGTAGACACCCTGTAATCAAGTTGTATCGATGAAAGGTTCTCACCTCATGCTTGGGGGTGGCCGGGAGGTCATTACGACGATGACTCCCTGCCCTCCAAGATGAGAAGAATATCCCAAAAGTACTACATCGATGGTTAATAGGATAGATCCTAGAAGAACCATCGATGCAGAACTTTTGGACGTGAGAATCTTTACAAATTGTTAATAGGAGGATGATCGTACATCCTTCTGTATTGTTATAATTTATACATCTTATAGATGTTTTCGTTTTCTTGTCAAGTGATAGTTCACTTCTAGGTCCGAGTGTGTCCAAGAGACTTGGACACACCTGGAGCCTTTGTTATCATAATCAGATGTTTGTATTGTATTTTGAGTATAAATACAAGAGGTTGTAGATTGAGAGGACAGATCGGATAGATCAGGCAGATCGGACAGACCGTCTTTATGCTTAAGACCGATGCGATATCTCTCAATCTACAGGACTCTCTGTTTATTGAATAAAAGAGCATTTTCATCATACGAATTCAATGTGTGGACTCAGTCATTTTATGGGAGTGGGACTTAGGATTATAGCCGCCACGTAGCCGATGTTTCCACCGGACAACGAAGTCTCCAGCAGCCGAGTGTAAGACGACATCTCTACAATATTCTCTACCACAGGTCTCCTGAGGTACCGACCCTTGTGTCCCTGGTGGTTAAGTAGCAACACAGGAGCCAATAGACCGAAAGACTTAATCATCAACATCCATTCGACACTTCTAGATGGCTAGTAGAGATCTCTCTACTAACCCTACGGAAACGGGGATGTTACATAAGTTTCTCTTTATTTTGCACATGCGCTGCCATGTCAACATTGATGGTTTATTACTAGTTAGCAATAGTTAAGAATACGACCGTTATAGACTATTATAAAAAGTGTTTCATGCAACAATTGATTTGATTGGGTAACTGAAATTTCTGCTTTAAATTTCAGTAGTTTTTTTTATTGATCTGTGTGACATTGACAAATGAGAAGTCTTCCGTTTAATTAATAAATTAATTCCTTTTAAGTAATTACTTATTAATTTAAAAAAAAACCTTCGAACTAAAAAAAAAGAAAGTAGAGAGAAATAAAAACAAAAAAATCAATATTTGAAGATCAATATGTACAAAGAAAAATCGAACATGATTCTCAATCAACCAGTAAAATGTAATTCGTTTCAGAAATAAATTGGATCCATATAATTAATTAATTTATCCTATTAAGAAAATCACGTGCTTCATTATTATTTGAAAGTCAGTAAACAGTTTTTTCCAGTGTTGCCAATTTCAGAGTAATGTATCAATAATAGAAAATGTGTTTTTTAAAAGTATAATAAATAGTTGAAATAATTTCAAAACGATAAACTCTATTTAAAACTAAATATAGTCTTAAGATAATTGACGAAAAAAAGTTGTATAAAATGAACTTGTGTGGGGAGGAAATTCAACAAAAAGGTTGATTTAGTCAACAAATACATTGTACTTACATGACAATCCTTGATATCACAGCTGAAATCATAGTTGCTTTTTTAGTGTTATGAAGGAACTCTCATAAGATGTTAAACGGTAGCTCATATACAGACGCCGCAGCATTAGAATACAAAAAAAATCTAAGAGGTGGTTCGATTAAAACGATATAAAAAGGTGAACAATGTTCATTTGTAATGAACGATGTTTTTCCACCATAGGACTTTTCCTTTCTTCTTCGTCTCTCTATTTAAGTCTATGTACAATTGGACAGTGTTGCCAACCGACAAGTGTCTTGTCAACATTTGCTCTTTCTTTCTCAAAGGGGCACGACATAGATGAAAATCATCTACGAGATTCACACAAAGATTTGCCGAGATTCACAGCAGAACGTATCAGGTTTTGTTGATTTTTTTTTTAAAAAAATCACAGTCAATGTAATTTAAATCAAGATTTAATACAAAAAATGGCAACATCATAAAAATCAAATTACAATCAAGTTCTTATTTTTATGGCATTTTTTTTCTCTTTTAGTAATAAAATCTTTTTTTGATTAAAAAAAAATATATAAAATTATGATTTGTATCCACCCTGTAGCCGTATGTATTTTACCGGATTTCCAGAATTTAGTTCTGTTCTTTAGTTCTAACCAGTAAAACGTTGATAAGAAGCAAAACAGGCTTGCAAATACCGTACGAGATTCATTTCCTGTGTCGTCCCTCTTGTTCGTTTTCCTCCCTTCTATACCTTATTACCCTTTCCATTAATATGAATGCGCCTCATCTTTTCTAACAACAACAATAAAAAACAACTAAGAAATCAACAGTATAATCAATAAAATTTCGTTTTGCTAACGATTAGAAATGACAAAGCCACAATTTTATTATAATGTTGAATTTTATCAGAAATTAGACATTTTTTTTAAGAAACCATTTCTGGACTCTTTTTTTTTGCCTGAAGAGGAGGTCATATAGATATAAGCGGATGAGGATGATGATAATGGTGGTAGTAGTGATGTGGTTATGACGTAAAGGTCTACCCGACCTTTCAACTGTGTGCTTATTATCGAGGCGTGGTATTCGTGCGCTGTTCTCTCCTCCTCCTATTCCCTTCTATGATCGTCTCTCTTGTGTGGTAATAATAGGGAGAAGTCGAAGGGGGGGAAAGAAAAAAAATTTCCATCTCTTTTTTTTTTCCCGCGATTAAAAAACGACGACTGCATTTAATATAATATTGTGAAGTAAAAAAGAAGACGGTTTTCCGCAATGGATACTTGATGAGTGTGCAAATGGCATATAAATATCGTGAAGAATTAGTTGGAAAGCGTTTTCTGTCCGTAAGTGGTTCGGGAAAACTGAAATTAGGTAAAATAAGTGATTGGGAATGGCGGGCTGGGATCGTAAGAGCTGCATCTCATCGGGATCCAAAACATCACGAATTGACAGTAAGTAAATTGCAAACCCTTTTTTTTTTACTATCTAAAAAAAAATACCTTTGATTTGTGTTTTATTCTCTTTTTGATGGGTTAAATTGGTCGTTTGTTGTACGTTTTGAGGGCTAGAAATCGGTCTTCTTTTAGAGAACGCGAACGAAGGCGATGACAGTTTCGATATCGACGGTGGTTTCTTTGTTCGTTCGCCGCATTTAACTCATCTTTTTACGGTCATTTCTTATAGACTCCGGTTTTTATTCGTTTTCTTCAAGAAATCGACGAATTTGTTTTTTTATTGCATAAACCTATTTCGATTGAGGTACATTGGGGACTTTTTTGCAGGTTTTTTAAGAGGCTCTTCTAAACACAAATCTTAGGAATCTGTGTATTTTTTTTTTACAATTTTGTTCAAATTTTTGTGCAGAATTCTTGTAATATTTGATAGTTATTTAGATTACTTTTAATATAGACGTCTTCTAGAATTTCTTACTGTTTCGTGTTGATTTCTTGCATTTTTTCTGCATTGTTGTTTAAATTACTGACTTTCTTTTGGTTTCCGAACGATTTCGTGGACATATTCTAGTATTTTTTTATTCGCTTTTGATAATTTGAAATATATTTGGAAATAATTCACACACTGCACGGGAATCGAACTCATAACCAACATTACCATGGGCACTGGTTAGCATCCCACGCTAACCACTACACCAGCATGACAAGAGGGAATTGTGGTTTGTTTTTACTTTTTAGACCTTTTTTTTTATTAAAGCGCGAGTATTATAAACATGTTTTTTGTTTAATTTTTTTCTTGTTACGGTTAATCCCGAGTTTCTTGTAATTTTCAGACTTAATTTATTTCGAAATTATGAGATATTTTAATTTCTTGCTGTTTCGTGTTGATTTCTTGTATTACTAAGTTTCTTGGTGTTTCTGGACAATTTCGTGGCTATTTCTGGTATTTTTACGCCGAATTTCGAGTTTCTTTTAGTTTTCCGACTTTTAAATCTGTATTTTTTTGCATTGTTTTTCTGCAGTTTTGAGCACATTTTTTTGTGTTTTATGGACACTCTTTCGTTTTCTTAAATGAATAATTATGTTTTTAAATTTTAATTGGTTTCGTTTTGTGTCCGCCGCGTCCCTTTTTTTTTCTTCTTCTAATTTGGCCTCGATTTTGCCTGTTTACGTGGGTGTAAAGATGGAATATTGTAATCAGATGTAACACAAATGTGTCGATAACGAGTACATTGTACCACATTTGAATGCTTTTAAAAACGAGCAAAAAAAATATATATTTTTCCATTTCACCTGTACTTTGTTACACTTGCAAAGCTAAAATTTGGAATCAAGATACATTTTGCACACTTATTATATAATCACAAAGATAAGTTAACGTTGCATTTTGCATTTTGTTTTAAAACTTAAATCAAAATATTACTAGTAAGTAGTGCTTTGACTGTGCATTGTCCCCTTGTGCACCTCAAGAATCCTTCCCCGGGTTAGATCAACTTACCACCACCTCACATGTCAGTCTAAGCGAGCGCGACGCAAGCCTCACAGATAAAATATGCACACTATGAGAATACTCTCTTAATAATCGGTGTGTGGCTCGTTCCAGACGATGCGTGTGCTTTTAAGAGAAATTAGTAGATTTTAAATACTAGAAAATACCCGTAGTCACTTAAGAGTATTTTTATGTTGATATCTTTCAAAATAAACTAGGCTGCTTAAAGTTGAATCATTTTCAAACGCACATAAGAAGCTTATTTATTTTTTAAAGATATTAACATGAAAATACCCATAAGTGATTGAGCTACCATTCTAGTATCTAAAACACGTTCAAGTTTCCTTCCATTTTTAAACCCGAAAGACAGAATAAATCACAAGAGTTCGAGGGGCGTTTACACTTTCAAATCACTTTGAGCTGAAAATTTGTGACAATCGTGAGGAATTTGCCAAAAAACAAATTTCGAATGTAATTTGAAGACTTGCTACTATTTGTGCCCATCTTTTGGCAATAAAGGCTTTTTACCATGGAACCTTCTTACTTAGTGTATATACCATGACGACATGCCAAACAAACCAAAAATGTTGCATGGAAATGATTAGTACGAACGTACATACATTGCCTTATGGAAGTACAGATAACCCGAACAAACCCCTTTTCAGACCTTGGTGCAAATGTACCGGACTCTGGGATAATAGGAAGACTAGGAAGTTAGTGTTCACGTGTGTATCTGAGGCGAACCTGTACTGTATCTTAAAGTGGAGCCACAAGAAATAGCGTTTTTGCATTCGTAAATGTGTTTTCATTTTTGCCCATCGTTCCGGAAATGTTTTTTTTTTATATTGTTAAATCAATTTAAATGGATAAACGTCAAATTTCATTAATTTTTGCGTAATTGGAATAGCAATAAAATTGTAAATTGAATTAGGTTTCTCCTTAAACGATAAGCTGTGGCACGTATTTATGTGTTTATTAACAGCCGACATCCAGAACTACAATTGAAACAATCTCATCTATTGATATTGATTGATTTTTTTTATAATATATAATGAAAATATCTGTAAAAGGAAAAATTCCACAGTTTGAACGTAAATAATGAGTGCATTCGGAAGCTACAGAATGTTGCTGTAACTTGTAAAGATTCTTGAAAAAGGGATTTTGCTCCTCCACCTCTTCAACCATCCTTAAAGAAAAGAATTTCCTGATGTCTGTGTGTGTGTGTGTGTGCATCATTTTACTATTTCTTTCTGGAATATGAAGCCTCATGTGAGGACAGGGTTGCCTTTCAACCTGGAATTTTCTGGAAATTAAAAAAAATCGTAAAAGAATCAGGGAAAAGTAAGGGAATTTAGCAAAAAAAAAAACGTAAAACGTGGAAAGCGTCAGGGAATTTATTTTCTAAAATTTCAATTCCAATGATTCTAAAGCTGATGCATCCTACACGTAGCAACAATTGAGCAACTTTAGAGCAACATAGCTGTGTTGCTCTATTGTTTCATGAAAGTTGAAACATCTGTCATAAAAGCAGCAAACCCAAATTGCTGCTCACAGATTGTGAAAGCAACAGAATTTTCAAATAGAACTTGGTTCTATTTTCGAGCAACCATTTCAGCTAACAGCCAATAAAAAACGGCTTGAATAATCACAGGACTATTTCAAATTTTCAACCGATGAAGAAGAGAAACACGAAGCAAAATGTCGACAGTCTTTGGCTCACAACCTCTTTGTTTCATTGGTTGTTGGTTTCATGTAAGTTTCATCAACGTTGCAACATGTATCATAGGTGTTGCTTGCAACAAATGGGAAACTACTGTTGCTACAACTAGTATTGTTGCTTGACTGTACTGTACTGACTGTACTGCTACGTGTAGCATCAGCTTAAAAAGCACTAAGGGACTCATAATAAAATTTCACGGAATTTCACTTTGTAAGGAATTTAACAGAAGCGCCATTATGTCTTTCAGTGCAAAAAGACAAATATTCTAGTTTTAAATTATTTTTGTTTTCAAATTCTGCTGGTTTTTCAGCATGTGTGATTCTTCTCTAAAAACGGCCCAGGAGGGCTAAAACTGGGCAACAAAAGTCGCAAAAAAAAAGCTTAAAAAAGAGCAAAGATTCAAGATTTTTTTTTTTTCAAATTCGAAAAACTAGGGTGAAAACTGGGTTGCTACTCACACTCAACCTAGAATTAGAAAATTTTCAAATCCAAATGAAATTCAAAATCCAATGCCCTGGTTTCTTGTTGCTATTTTTTTTTTTTCGTTTTCTTTGAAGACAATAATAGCTTTTTGTTTCCGATTGCACCCGATGTATTTTATGACATATGACAATTCAATAGAATTCTAAACATGGAATTGATTATTATAAAATTAATTTTTTTTTTAATTAGACTTATCTGAATGAAATTTCCAACCAATACGATTAGTATGTGAAAGCAACTTCCAAAAATATTGTTCTTAAAATACCTACTACTACCTTCTATGGTAGTCACTAATAAGAAAGAAAAAAGTTCTTAAAATTGAGTAAATTAATTTGAATTTCAACACCTGTTCAGTAGAAGAAGAAGAGATTTTCTTGCACAATTTGAAAGATGATGATATCATCGTCGTTTGTAATCGTGATAACCCGGAAAAAGACATCCATGGTTGTTTTGTTGTTACTGCTGTTTTTGTTACTCAAATAGAAGGGGGGGGGGGAAAGGGTGGTGAGGTGGAGGAGAATATTTTCTTTACAAGTTTACAAGAAAAGAAAGAAAATTCAACATTTTTTTTTAATGATATTTAACCTACTTTACAAAATTGAGTGTCCGCTAGAAGGCGTTCGTTCTTTTTTTTTTTTTTTTTCTTCTTCTGAAAAAGGGGGTAAATATAAGCGATAAAACAAGGTGTTGTTTGGCCTAAATTGTTACTGGAGCTAAAACGCACCACAGTTCGCCTTTTTTTTTTCAGAAACTGGCTAAAATTAAAAATCCCTATAATCCTTCTGTTGGATCTTTGGATATATTTTGGCGTTCGTACAATTTGAAAGTGTTTTTAGGGGTGGACAGGGAAAGGGGGGGGGGGTTGCTTTTAAATGGCCGTTAAATCACAGAGCAGCGCTAATGGAAAAATAACGAGAGATTTTTTTTTATTAAATAAAATGAAATTTTTGTTTTTTATTTCAAAGAAGTAATTTGATTTCTATTAAATTTCTTAATTAACTATGTTTTTTAACAAAAAAAAAATTTAAAATATTACTAAACTTCCAAAGAGTAACTCAGTTAAGATTATTAATTACATAACTATTCAAATTAAATATAATATTTAGTTATGGAAAATTGTAGTAATTTAAATGAGATAGATTTAAGGAGGGCGCACAATACAACAGAATTTTTTTATAACACAGCATTTGTATGAAGCTTGGAGTCGGATCGGAAATGCCACGTCTGAGGGACTTCATTCACATGCTTTGTTATCAACAAATTCTGATTCGTTCGGTTCCGTTTCATTCCGATCCGATGTAGTGTGCGGCAAGCTTTCCTCATTCACGTTATAAATTTTAAAATAAATGGAAACAACATTTAAACTGATTTAAGATGGTTTATTAACAGCTGTTTTTCGAACTCTTGATTATTCTTCTGTCTTTCAAGAAGCAAAATTAGGAGAAACTAGAAAGTATTTTAGAAACTAGAAGGGAAGATCAATCAGTTAACGTAGGGTATTTTCACTTTTTTATTGACAAAAATAATAAATATATCGTCATAAAAAGCTTATTTAGAAAAATATCAACGTGATGAAAACACTGAAGTGATCGAACGACCCTTTTAGTTTCTAAAACACATTCATGTTTCTCTTTATTTCGCACCTGAAAGATAGTATAACCAGTGTTCAAGATCCGTTTACACTTTAAAACCACCGACAAATTAGGTAAATCTTTTTTTTTTTTGTTAAAAATTTTAAGTAAATTTGATTAATTGTATTTTATTTTTAAGAAAATAATATCTATTAGAATAATTCTATGAACCATTTTATAATTTGAGCACGTAAATATTTTTCCTCCCCTTTTTTAACACGAAAACGGATAACAAGAAAAATCGGATAACCCGAAATATTAATATTTTTAAATAACACGAAATTCGCTTAACCCGAACAATATTCCGGCTTCTTGCATTTCGTATGAAACGGTTCGAAACCGCTGCATTTATCGACTTGAAAAAGAGTTCAATGCTCTTCTTTTTTCTGGATCTTTTTTTTTTTTTGGAGACCGTTTTCTTAGAACATGTCTCCTCTTTCTTCTTGGATTTTTTGAATCAAAATGGTTCTCTGTGTCAATTTTTCACCACCAAAGTCGTTTCTTCGCCTTATTTCCTTTCCATAATAGGTTAGGAGACTTTGAATCACTTTTATGAGATCTCGTTTTTATTATTCTTCGATCTAGGAAGATGATATGATGATGATGATGATGATACTCTTTAAAGATTTTCGAGAAGAAAAAAAAGATTTCTTTAAAAAGTAGGATTCGAAGGGGATTTTTTTTTATTTCTCTACCGTTGGTTACATTCGATTAATAATATATTGTATAACAATATGCAAGTAGGTCTTTTATGCATTGTATAGGCCTACCTTTACAATACTTTACTTTAAAAAAGTACTTTCAAATTTCAATGCATCTTCTCTCCATTTTCTGTCGTTAAAGGCGTATTTACGTCACTCTACATGTGTTTGTGAGACATCTCAAGATTATGTCCTTTTTTTTGTATCGTAGTTCACGATTAGTTTTTCTGTATTTTTTAAAAACTTGAATTCGGTTAGCTGATAATGACTTTTACCGTGTAGTCAGATATATTTCAAGTTTAAATCGCGATTTAAATTTAAAAAAAATGATTTAGATCTATGCACCCTGTGATAGGAGGAAGTGATATTTTCGCTGATAATATACAAGGTGGTCCGGAGGTACCTGCGCGATATACTAGAACAAGACTTTGTAGTCTTGTCAGAAACTTGTGGACAACCCTATGTAGGTCTATGTCATAGATATATATGATGTAATGTTTGCCAGAATATTTCGTAATTATTATTGCATTGTATTTTACACAAAATTATATTATCTTATTGATGGGTTGGTAAAAATCAGGATTTTTTTTTTGGGGGGGGAAGGAATATTACATATATATTCCCATATATATAACATTACATGTATATATATATATACATATATTAAGCCCCGTATATCTTTCTTTGTCTCCTTGCTTCCTTCCCTCAGTAACGCTGTACAAACAATTAAGGACAAAAACCTTGCAATACGTCGGAATTTATATAAATTTAAATGAATGAATGAACAGCTTTTTTTCTCAAGGTCAAGATTACGTTTGCGCTCTCCCCATCCAAGAACCCCATGATATTAAATTAGAGGGGGAAATGTTGGGGAGGGGAGAGAGGGAAACGTGGAGGGGAAAAAAGGGGGAGGGGGAAACTGAAATTGAAATGAAAGAAGTAAAAAAGGAACAAACGAAACGCATGCGCACACCAGAGAAAATTAAAAACTCATTTTCTCTTTCAAATATAAAAAGGGGAGGGGATAATAGTAGCAAAATTAAACTAGAATTTATCACAGGCAATTGTGCCCAGCATTAGAATTTCTTTTGCTCCGCCCTTTTATGAACATTATCAATTTCTAATTGGGTTTGTTACTTGGTCTGACGTCATAAAAGGGCGGAGGAAAATAAATTCTAATGCTGGGCGCAATTGCCTGTGAATTTTGCTCCCGTCATTTATGACGGGTTACCCCATTAGTATATTGATATTTTTCATAAGAAAAGTGATTTTTTTCTATCCCTGGCGTTTAAAAGTATTTTTGTTGTGTCTGATCAATGCCTTATTTAATCAAAAATAATGGTGGAGTCATGAAGCATCCACCATACACTTCTGACAGGTTTGCTTTGCACACCATTCTAGTCCATAATATATTATGTACTAGTGGGGTAACCCGTCATAAATGACGGGAGCAAAATTCACATTCAATTGTGCGCATGTGCGTCGTTTTTTCCTTTTTTTTTACTCCTTTCATTTCAATTTCAGTCACCCCTCCCACTTTTCCCCCCCTCCATGTTTCTCTCTCCCCCCTCTACACTTTTCAACCCTTTTCCTTGTCCAATTTAATATCATAGGGTTCCTGGATGGGAAAGGTGCAACATATAGTTGACCTTGAGAAAAAAAAAAAGCTGTTCATTTCTTCATTTATTTAAATTTATATAAATTCCGATGTGCTTCAATGGTTGTACAGCGTTATTTCAGACAGAAAGACAGACAGACAGATACACAGACCTGGGATATTATATATATAATATTAGTGTACACAAAGAAAAGAGTTCAAATAAAGAGCACCTGCAATATAATGTCATTTGTGGTTTTGTTGAGCACTGTGAATCAAGTTCAAGGTTCGATTACATATAAGAGTATATATAGAGAGAAAGAGAATTGAGTTTACTTCCGGTTGCTAACATGTGGTTCCTTTTGTACATTTATTTATATTTGTCTGTTTCAATTATGTTTTATGTCTATTAAATGTACAAATTGCACTGTTGGCTTTTTATGGTGTTCCTTTTCAGTTTTTATTGATACAACATTTAATTGGTCGTTTAGAAGAAAACTTAAGAGATTTTTATTAAATATTTTATTATAATTGTGAGAAGAAAAAAAAGGTGCTCAAAGTTGAGAAACGATTGTTTTTAGTGAAGAGATAGAACTACATTTTAAATGGCTGTCTTATTTCTTATGTTATTTCAGTTCTTATAAAAAACTAGTGGGGTAACCCGTCATAAATGACGGGAGCAAAATTCACAGGCAATTGTGCCCAGCATTAGAATTTCTTTTCCTCCGTCCTTTTATGACGTCAAACCAAGTAACAAACCAATTAGAAATTGATGACGTTCATAAAAGGTCTAAGCAAAAGAAATTCTAATGCTGGGCACAATTGCCTGTGATAAACTGTAGTTTAATTTTGCTACTACAGTGCGTTTCATATATATAGACGCACCCCAAAAATTGGTTATAACTCGAGTTATAGTCAATGGATTCACCTGAAATTTTCAGCATAAAGAGATCATCTTATATTCTAAACTTTCTGCTAGGCAGAAATTTTTTTCTTTAAAAGGTAAAAATTAAAAAAATTAAAAACTGGAAAATGACCGTTTCATAATTATAGACGCACTAATGAACTTTTCACTTTTATTAATTATTGTGACAAAATAACATGCTGAATCATTAAAAATAGTAAGGTATACAACTGTTATGATGTTTCAAAACTTAAAACATTCTTTTTTACAGAATTAAACAATATTTATAAGCAAATTTGCAGAAATTCTACCCCGAAACAGCTAAAATGGGACTTTTCAACTCTGCTATTGTAGTATAATCATAGCAATCTGTAAATCATTATTGTATGATGTTGTCCCGAAAGTTCTCTGTAAGATTTAAGTCCGGGGACACCCTGGCCATTCGAGAGTGGTGATATTCTGGTTTCGTAACCATTGATTCCTTAGATTACTGGAGCGAACTGGTGCATTTTCTTGCTCGAATGCTAAGCTAACGCTAGGAAATCGACTTTGGCAGGTCAGTAAACACTATCATAATATTGTCTGATAATAAACATTATTTTTTGGTTGGTTCAAATGTGCTAAATACTTCGCATATTGTTAGGCCACCACCACCGACATATCTGAGTGCGTGAAAAAATTCAATCTCGATGATTCTGACGGTTTTTTTTTTCTTTCTTCATATTGGAAGGATGTTACGAGAAAAGCACAATATTTTCCTAAACAAAATTTCGGCAGTGCCTAATATTATGGGGAACATTTAGTGCCTTTCAAACGAGCAGCTTAGTTTTTGAAACGCGAGCTTAGCATTTATTTCAACCCAAATAAATATCAGTGATTATCAGACAATGTTACGAGGGTATGTACTGCCATATTACATCGCTTCTATAGCATTTGCTTAGTATTCCAGCAAGAAAATGGCCCAGTTTCCTCCAATAACCTAACGAAGGAATGGTTACGGAACCAAAATATCACCACTCTCGAATGGCCGGCGTGTCTCCCGGACTTAAATCCTGATGAAAACGTTTGGGACATCATTGTACATGATGATTAAGCAGATTGCCATCATGATAATACAATATCAAAGCTGAAAATTGCCATTTTAGCTCCTTTTCAGTAGAATTTCGGTAAATTTGCTTATAAATATTGTTTAATTCTGTAAAAAAGAATGTTTTAAGTTTTGAAACATCATAACAGTCGTATACCTTACTATTTTTAATGATTCAGCATGTTATTTTGTCACAATAATTAATAAAAGTGAAAAGTTCATTAGTGCGTCTATAATTATGAAACGGTCATTTTCCAGTTTTTAATTTTTTTAATTTTTACCTTTTAAAGAAAAATTTCTGCCTAGCAGAAAGTTTAGAATATAAGATGATCTCTTTATGCTGAAAATTTCAGGTGAATCCATTGACTATAACTCGAGTTATAACCAATTTTTGGGGTGCGTCTATATATATGAAACGCACTGTATTATCCCCTCCCCTTTTTATATTTGAAAGAGAAAAGGAGTTTTTCATTTTCTTTGGTGTGCGCATGCGCGTCGTTTGTTCCTTTTTTACTCCTTTCAATTTCAGTTCCCCCCCTCCCCCTTTCTTCCCCTGTTCACGTTTTTCTCTTTCCCCCCCCTTCTACACTTTCCCCCCCCCCCCCCCTTCTACACTTTTCCCCCCCCCCCTTCTACACTTTCCAACCTTTTCCCCTCTCCAATTTAATATCATGGGGTTCTTGGATGGGGAAAAAAGCGGTTCATTTATTCATTTAAATTTATATAAATTCCGACGTGCTTCAAGGTTTTTGTCCTTGTTTGTACAGTGTTAATCACACACACACACATACCTGGCTTAATATATATATATATATAATTATCATTGTTATTAAATGTGTCCAATTGACTACTGTTGGATGTTGTTTTTTTTTTTTCCTTCTTCTTGATTTGATTTGATTTTCATCCATTTTTTTGTGTTCTTATTGCTTCACGTGCAAGTCCTATTAGGAGAATGGTGGTGATGATGATGATAATTATTGATCTGGTTCTCGTTATATTATGTTGTTTTTATGTAAGGGGTGAAAGGGTGCATTGAACCCTTGAACTTCGTTTCGCCTCTTTGTAGGAACCCATTTTTATTTCCCCTCCTCCTCCTCCTCCCTCAAATCTCTTTCTGCTTTTCTTTCTCGTCTCCCCTCTCCCTCTCTTTGAGTTATATGGGCATTTTTCTCTCCTCTCCTCATTTTATGCAACTCGTCCTGGCTTTTGGGAAATTCAGGGGAGTCGATCAATTGCACTCAAAGCACAGTCGTTCCCTCTTTTTTTTTCTGTTTTCTGTCTGCGGATAGATTGCTAGATAGAGGGGAAAGAGGGGGGAAAACGCGGCGCGTTCTTTGGGGGACATTTCGGTCTTTTTTTTTAAACAAAAAAATGTGAATCTTTAAATGTTTGTTTCTGATTTAAATTCCCAAAATAAAGGAAAAGTCCTGGAGAGATAGAAAGAGAGAGAGCGACAGACGGAAATATAGAAGGAAGAGAGGGGGAGAGAGAAATAGATATAAATGTTGGTCATTCCGTTGGTTCAAGGATGGATGGATGTCGTTTGTTTTTATTTTATGTAGTAAATAATGGGGGTGGGGGCACATTGTTACAAAATTGCAATGTATGATAATTTGGAATATTTTGAAGATGCAAGTAAATCAATAATGGTACTTTTAGCCGTCTCTTTAAAATATCAATTGAACGATAATTGAAAAATGCGTCTGCGTAATTGCGTTTTAATGGAAATCGTTGCTGCTACAAATTTCTGGTTACGAAAATTGCACAAGGATTATTTATAACTTGGAGCGAAAAGTGCTTATAAACTGCGTATAGTTTTATCTGAGGAAAAGATATTAGTACTCTACAAGCAGCCAAATAGGCCTATGGCAGAGGGACATAAAAGTCCGCATGCATTGTCAAGCACTTATACATGCACATATATAAAAACAAATTGAATATACAAATGTCAATCCCACAAAACAAAATTATCCCCATTTACCACTTCTTCCTCAGGAAGAGAGTTCTATTGTCTTATAACTCTAGGGAAAAAAGACCAATATGAATCCGTCCTAGCAAAAATCTCCCTAATTTTTTTTAGAGTGGTCAGCACTGCCCATGTGTAGTGCTTTATGAATATCACTGGACAGCGGTTTAGGACAATCACCACGTGTAATTTTTCCAAACAATTTCAAACTTAGCTCAGCCCTGCGATGTGCCAAACTATGCCATTGTAGCACTGACAGCATTTCAGTGACACTATCTGTAAATTTGGCCCTGCCACAAACAAACCTATAGCGCCCTTATGCTGAACCATTTCAACTGAATGAGTGTGTGCCACAGAGTGAGGGGAAGAATCAAACAAGCATAATAAAATACAACCACAATTTCACTTTGTAACGAATTTAACAGAAGCGCCATAATGTCTTTCAACGTAGAAATATTAATTATTATTTTCACGCATGTGGGACCCAGGCGTTTGCTTTTCTCAGGCGAAATTATTTTCTTCAAGTGTGCTTTTTATCTCGTATAATATCAAAATACACATCAGAAGCTGATACCGTTGAAAAAACACCTGCCGGCCCCCTCCGTCCCCCTCATGGCCTCTCACTTATCTGTCTATCTGCGCGTGCGTCCCGTGTGCTTCTTATCTCTTTTCTGTTTGCGCACGTTTTGTTTAAATTAGGTCGAGATTTTTTTTTCTCTCCGACTTTTATTTCTCTAAAAGGTTTTTTTTTTTTAAAAAACTTTGCTTCATGTTTTCATGGTGTTGTGTACACGTCCTGTATATTTTTTTTTTTCTCGGTCAAATGTGTAAAAGAATCTTGGTTCATCGATTACCTAATTTACCTCGGAAACCGTTTCGGGAATGACCAGCGGCAACGACGTCAATGTTAAAATTGATCGTCATAAAATTTTTATATATATAATAAGCCAGGTCTGTGTGTGTGTGTGTGTGGAGTAACATCGGAATTTATATAAATTTGAATAAATGAAGAAATGAACAGCTTTTTTTTCTCAAGATCAACTATATGTTGCAACCTTCCCATCCAAGAACCCCATGATATTAATTTGGAGAAAGGAAAACGTTGGAAAGTGTAGAGGGGGAGGAGAGAGAGAGAAAAACGTGGAGAAGGAAAAAGTGAGAGGGGGTGACTGAAAGAAGTAAAAAAAGGAACAAACGACGCGCATGCGCACAATTGCCTATGAATTTTGCTCCCGTCATTTATGACGGGTTACTCCACTAGTATATACATATTGATGTACTTTATTTACACCCTAAATTTGGATCGCACTTTTTTTAAATAATTGTAAAAAAGTATAGATCGAAGGATTGGTGAAAAGTTGTGCCGCGTTTATAGTCGATGACACATTCTCTGATTTGTATTTAATTTGTAGACAAATCACGGTAGGATTTAGGCTTGCCACCTGTGGAGGACAGTCTTCCATTCAAAAGAAATGTCCTCCGGCCAGGACCATCCTCCACGAACGTATTTAAGTTTTTATAAAATTTATTGTGTGGAGGACATGTTTGCCTTCGTGGAGGACATTTCTTCCGAATGGAGGACGACATGTCCTCCACAAAGGAGGAAAGGTGGCAAGCCTAGTAGGATGTGATCGGGGGAAATGTCTACTATAAACATGGCATAAGGAATATTCAGTATTGTATGCGATTACAGTTTATATTGGAAAGAACATTTATGAAGCAAGACTAATTGTAGCTCACTAGGTGAGACCTACACTTTAGAACTGCAGGTCACTCAGTAACCTACACTTTCCGATAGTTATTTGGAGAATTGTGGGTCACTCAGTGACTTAAAATTTTTTTACATTCTGGTGAACTGCGCCCCAGACCCCTCGCAACAAGCGTAGTTTAACGCGACCCCGTAATGTAATATAAGTGTAGGTCACTGAGTGACCTACAGTTTCCAAAATATACGACCACTTTTTGTGGTGTCACAAAGTGGTCCGTGTGAAGTGGGCTTAGGGTGTTTATAAAAGAAAAAAAAGACAGGAAGAGAAGGAAGGAATTAGATTTACAGATTCTTAATACCAAGAACAACATTAAACAAACAAAACTTAAGAGAATGTGAATTATTTTAATATTCTTGTTGGGCTAACATTAAGATCGGTAAAGGCCTTGTTTCCACTTAGGCAAGAAGCGTGATAATTTCAACTTTGGGTGGAAAAAGAACAGTTTACTATGATAAAATGTGCTTAATGCATATTTTCATTAGTAGACCAATATAATATGGCTATTAGGAGGAAAGGAATTTTGATAGCCTTTACTACATCTAATTACAGTACAAACGTGACCCGCGGCCTATTCATTATTATGGTTTTCTTTATTAGGTTAGGCCAATTCAAGTGGGGGGGGGGGGGAAACCACACTCGCTCTATTACTTTAACTAAACCATAAATTGCCGTTTCTCTTCAATATTTACATCGAAACGGTGTTATTTTTCTGTAAAACTATTCTTAAATATAACCTACATATAATTAAAATGCATTAATTTACCTAAATGATTAATTGAAGAAAAATCGATGAAAAACCCCTTCACCAAAACGAAGAGAAAAGAAAAATGGCGACCGAAAACGCCCTCAAATGTAAAAAAACCCCACAAATGTTAGCCAAAAATAAGGTTTATAGAAAAGTTGAATCAATTTTAATTTTTCTTTAAACCTCTTTATGAAATATTTGTGCTTTTTTGGGGGGCATTTCTGGTCCACCCTTTTCTCTCTTCTAATAGTCATATTACGTTGTCCAACTAATAGAAATTGCTTTAGCACATTTCTCTATAGTAAACTGATTTTTCACCAGTTGGAATTTTCACAGAGCGCACATTTTTGGCCCCCCCCCCCCGTTGAAACAAGGCCTAATAGAAATATGTTCAAATTACAATCCCATGATTAAAAACATCCTCATTTTGTAGTTGTTTTTGTGGTATTTTTGATCCTCGAATTCTAATTACATTTGTGTGAGGATGAATAATGGGCGTTGATGAAGGGGCGGGAATGTGACCTCTTCCTCCCTCTCTCCCTCGATGGACTTGGACACACACACACACCCTCTTTTTTGGATGGCTTTTATGCCGCGTGTGCGCGTGTTTTTTTATGTATTGTATTTTGGTGCTATTAACAACTTCTTGCCCCACCCATCATTAGGATATTGATTTTGGTTTCAAGTGGAACTTTGAAAAGCTTTGAAAAAAAAGGTGGTTAGAATACAAACATAAATTTGCCCAAAAGGTTCTAAGGACAAGGCAAGGGTTATTAAAGGCTTTTTTTTTAAATATATAAATCCATCAATCGACAGTCATCATCAGCGCCACCTTGCATATTAAGCTCATACTTGTAAACACTAAACATGCATTGAATAATCAATGTGTGTGTGTGTGAGACTGTGATAAGAAGAGCATTGAGAAAGGGGAACATGCGTTTTGTTTGCTATTTCCGTTTGCAATTCCGGTTACCTGTCCTTTTTTTAAAAAAAAGGTATTTTTATTTGTAAATATACATTTAGAAATTTCAGGTGAAATTATTACGTTATGAGTGGTGTTGATTTGATATGATGGTCGAGTGAAATACGGAGGAGGAGAGACATCATTTTGTTTGGCCTTCAATTGGTATTATGCAAGAGGTTCTTTTGTTTGCTGTTTCAAGTCACGTGATGCAGTAAGGTCCTTAAGGTAAAGGGGAGGGGGGGGGGGGGGGGGGTGAGTGGAGGTAGAAAAAAATATTCGTTAAATTACTATTGGTTGTGGTGTTTTTTGCTGCATCGTTCAATTTGAGATTCTGGAACATGTCTCTTTTATTATATCATATTGAATGTTGCTCGTGCAATCTTGAGGGGAGGTGGTTATGGTTATGAATTTTATGAAACTTGGTGGGGGGGGGGGGCAGCATTTTTTATGGCTGCAAACACAAGGAAATATAATTCATATTAAAGTTCTATTAATGAAACGAGAGCAGAAAAAAAAATACTCTTAGTGTTTTTGGAGTCTTGACGTTTGAGCTTTGTAGGTTTTTTTTTTTGTTTGTTTGCGGGGGTGGGGGAAGGGGGTAAGGTTGGGGGAAGAATCTGTTTATTACATTTCGTCTTGTCTTAAAAAAAAGGATTTCGGACCCGTTTCTTATAATTGTTTTCATGTTCTAGAAAGAGGTTTTTTTATGTGTCTTTCTTTTTTGGTTGATTCGTGTCTCATTTAAAATGGAACTCTTTCAAGTGAAATTGAATTTTCCTAACTGGTTTTTTTGTTAATGAAGTTTCTACGTAATTAGCATTTCTTACAAAGCTCATTATCCTTACTGCAACATAGACATTTTTAAAAAAAAAAAATAAAGGTGGCCTTTTCTTTTACTTCCGGTTTTGAGCACAACACAAAGAATTATCCGTTTCGTTCTGTCGTTGTTCTTTGTAATATGAACTTTAACCTTTTTGTTATTGAAATAACTTCTCAGTTTCGAATAACAATATTAAGGTGGCGCCGTGATTCATGAACATAATCGGTTAGTTTTTCCTGTCAAGGTCGTTTAACTAATTGTGAAGGTAAGATTGATGGGAGAGAGAGAGGAAGCGAAGGAGGGGTGAATTGCTCTCAGGGTTAAGAATTTAGGGTCCTGTTATTTTTGCAAAAAGAGGGTGAAATCTGTGAGTACAAAAGACGGGAACCCGCTTTGCTTATGGAGTTGGAGAGTGATGGTCATTTGTTGTTTCTCCCTCTCTTTAGCCATCTTTTGGATGACCACTCACTGTAGTAAGTACGCTTAAAACATATACAAAATGTACGTACCACCTGTGATGTTTTGTACCATAAATTTCAGAATGAGGGCAACCATGTTTTTATGTGGGAAAGAGAAAAATATAGGGAAAGGGAAGGGGGGGGGGCTGAGGGGAAGCCAAATGGACTTATGGGTGGGTGGTTAGTGGAGGGGGAGACAGAGAGGGAGGAACGGGTGTTGTTGAGTCATACGGTATTTTAGATCCTTTTTGTTGTCTTTTTTCTGGAGTTAGAACTTTGCAGACATATAATGTCTTCACTTCTTTCATAATTTCGGCAATGGACTGTTATTTATTGGTGGAGTTAATAATGGTTATTGGATCCATATGTGGTCTCATGTTCAGAAAAGGCAAACTGATTGAGCGCCAAATGAAACTGAATCTGTTTCTGTTTGGCGCTTATTCATGTATTCCAGTTGGCGTTTAATCAGTTCGGCGCTGAATTCTGTTTTATAAACTTGAGGAGTCAAGAGTAAGTTGGAAAAAATATAACGATTCATTTTAGCCTCTATATACAGGTTTTTGGTTTACTGCGTGCATTTTGGCATGGTGGGCGCTCAATCCACTGCACTTATACCTAGTACACACCTGATAATTTAAACGCATTTAAATAATAAACGTGTTCTACAGAGCCATGTGAAGGACAAACAAGCAATATGTCGAATTCAATTTATTCAGTTAATAATCTGAAAATATTGAGTTAATTCTTAAATATAAATATATAAACTACGTTTATCGTTTGTCACGTGACAGCTAATTAGGCCTATATACAGTCTGTAAAATGGCGTTTTTATTCAATTTGTCGTTGCCGCCTTTGGTCAGCACCAACGTTTCAGAAAAGTATCATTTGTTTGCAAGAGATGAGAGGGTGGAAAGCAAAAGTCGAATTTTGTTCATTAGTTAAAGTGCGTGTGAATGTGAACAATATGAATATTCGACCATTAAATGGCTTCATGAGGGTTGGTGGGGGGAGAGTCGTTAATGAACCCCTGGAGGAAGATCTGTTTGACCCTCATTTTGAATGGCTTCGCGTATTAATTTCACGATGAAGAAAGTAACAGTACTTCTATATGACTGACCTTCATGAAGGTCATCCCTGTTATAACACAGGTGGTTTTCATGGACAGTGATGGATTTTATTTCTATTTAAATATTGTTCTCGTTTTGAGAAAGAAATCTGGGTTATTGGTTTCTGTTATAAAAAAAATGTAAAGAGATTGTTGACTATAAATGGTTCTAATATGGATAATGGGTTGGTTCTTTTTACGTGTTGTGTGGTTGGTTATCTTCTTCTCTGTTGATTATTGTGGAGAAAAAATATAAACACTTGTACAAGTAGGACCCCTGAGGTTTATCTCATCAGTAACTGACTGACTGGCTCCAATTCAAGTGTTTTTGACTTATGGAGAGTCTCTTCTTCTGCGATAGACTTTAGGGTGGGGTCCAGACTTTAGAACAGAATAACGAACTGAACACCGTTCGCGAACAGTGTGGACGGTTTTTCGGACATTTTTCCCTGTGACAAATTTTGTTCGTTGTTCTGTTCTGCACCGATCCACCAGTTGTCGATGTTTGACCTTCACAACAAAAAATGTTCGTGTTCTTTCCAAGAGTAGTTTGGAAGTCTCCGCGAACATGTTCTGTTCAAGTTTGAACATTTTGGCCACAGCGAAATGAACAACAAACATGTTCTTTGAAAATGTTCTGTTCTAGTCTGCACGCACCCTAAGTGACCTGACACCTCAAGTGATTAAAACGGGGCGACTGAATAAGCGCCAAATGGAACAAACGCCAAACTGAATAACCGCCAAATTTTTGGCTTTTATTCAGTTTGGCCTTTCTTCCATTTGGCGCTTATTCAGTTTGGCGTTTCTTCCATTTGGCGCTTATTCAGTTTGGCGTTTCTTCCATTTGGCGCTTATTCAGTTTGGCGTTTGTTCTATTTGGCTTTTATTCAGTTTGGCATTTGTTCCATTTGGCGCTTATTCAGTTTGGCGTTAGTTCAGATTGGCGTTTGTTCAATTTGGCGCTTGATCAGCGCCACCATTAAAACCTAGGAACATTGTTCAAAATAAACCTAATTATGAGCGTAACAGGTCTCTTGACCTTCTCCATTTAATAGAAGTCAAGAAAAAAAATTAAATGTCTAGTTATGTAGGGTACTTTTGTACGTTTACAGCAAACGTTTACTGCAATACGAAATGGTGTCGTCAAAATGACGGCACAGCTAATGCCGTGTACCACATTGCAACGCTTGCTTTAAAGCCATTTCGACGTCAATATTCCATATTTGCAGTAAACGCAGCTCAGGAATTTAGGGAAAAAATGTGTTTTCTGCTCTCGCGATGCAATCATTTTTTCCGCACTATTTCGTATTTCATATGAATTCGAAAGTTGAAGTAAAGTGGTGAGATTATAGGGATGAGGTTGAAAGAAACCATTAAGGGCAAAAATGTTGTCCTATTTAACTCTTGACGAAAGTCAATTTCGTCGCTTTTAATACTGTGGGTCTTTTTTTTTAGCCGTTTTCTCAAATATCTCGTTGGCTTATTCGATGGCGAGTTTTATTAGCAAGAGATTAATGGGTTCATTCGGTGTTTTGTGTTTAATGGAGCAATTGGATCAAGAAGGTTTTAGAATTGCCTGGGTTTTAATTTCTGGTTTTAATATTAATAAAGGCTGTGTTCTTCTTGTAAGCTCCATTATCGTGACACGAAACGTTCCAATTTCTTGAGGCAGACAATTGAGAACGTCCGAGGTTACTTACGTTGAGGTTCTTATTAATTTATACCGAGAACCCTTAATTTTTTTTTTAATAGTCGACGACGACGTAAGAGGTCTTGAGCTGACCTCCAGCTGGCAGCACTTGCAAAGTTATCATCAATTTGCATGTTCTAGTGAAAAAGACTATTTAGACTATTACCTGGAGGAATTCGTAAGAAGTTGAAGAAAGTGGTAAAATAATTGAGGAGAAATTCTACGGAATTATTTCTAGGTCATCATTGCAATACTTGGATTTACACGTCATAGCTTTATATACAGTATAAAGCCAGGGAGCAAATTAGAACAGCACTGCTTGCTGTATGTAACACACAGCAGAAAGAAAGCATTTTGCACAGGCATTTAGAAATCGAGGAAAACACAAGTTGGCTCCACCCTTTATGTCGACCGCCAGTCAACTTCTAATTGGTTTGTTGTGTGGTTCGACGTTGAAAAGGGCGGCGCATGTGACGTCAGACTACATAACCGACCAATTAGAAGTTGCCAGTCGTCATGAAAAGGGCGGAACCAACTTGTGTTTTCCCCGATTTCTAAATGCCTATGCAACTGCTTTGCAACTCTTTTTCTTGCTTGCTTTTGACGAAGAAGTGGCGTAGATGTATTCAGCACTTTTTGAACAGCATCTGATGCATTGTGGGACATTTAGATAAGACTGGTGATTTTATAAAAAAGAGGCAAGCTAGTGCAATTTGCATAGACCATCATGTAGAATTGAATTAGAAAATTATAGAGCTCTTTATTCAATGACCATATGTTTTCAAATAAACAAAAGTGGTTGCTTTCTACTCGAACTAATTGTGACCCATGTCCAGAAACTGAAACAAAGAGTAAATTAGCAAGGACATACCATTGTAATAATGGATGACCAATGCTGTTTTTTTTGTGCCCCACAATTTTGGTGGTTGCCATTTTGAAGAGAGAGAAAAAAAGGACCAGGATATGAGGAAGTCAGCAACAAAGTTTTGCCGGCTCTGTTCAACCTTTTTTATTTGGATGAACCCATGAAATATTTTGGAAAATCTTCTGCCGCGACTGACACACATTATTGGTTCGACAGGGATAAATTGCAAAATGGACGTGTAATAGGGTTAATTAATAATTAACTCATACTTTGTTTTTACTATTTTTTTTGCAAATTCTTGTGGGAAACCTCAAACACGAGCTCGCAGAACCCTTGTTGGTAATCACTGGCCTAACACCTAGCTTAAGGAACGGACTACATAGACGTGGTTCAATGTTTGCTTTGAAAGTTTTCTTCTAAATTTGTACCTGTCTTAAGAGAGAATATTGTAAACAGACGTGATGACACGCAACCGTACAAAAAAAAGGGGGTGGGAACCCCTTGGCAAATATGGCATGCCAAAAATACAGTTCTATTAGGTGGAGGAGGCCATCCATTAAGGACTACTTTCAAATTACATTTACTATTTAGTATTTATTAACAACATCTCTGGAGTTCTGTCTTACCTGGATCTCGAGAATGTTGACTTAATTTGCAAGTATGTGCATTAAAAATGCATAACTTTTTTTTTGTTATGTTGTTTTTTATGGTTTGTTTACGTAATAGATACACAACATGTATGGGAACTTCTCTCTCTCTCTCTCTCTCTCTCTTTTTTTCTGTGTTTTCTATCTTTCAATTTCGTTTGTTTTTTTCATATAAAAACACAGGAAATATTTTTCGTTTTTGTGTGTTTTTATATTTCTGACGGATGTAATGAATGCTTTTTAAAAGCTTTTCATAGTTTTTTTTTCTTCTTTCTCTTATTCTTTTCCTTAATGTTACGACGTACGCCTACCCCATGTAATGGATTTGTGGTTTATTTTCTATGTGGGGGGACTTGTTTTGTTGGTTAGAAAATACGAAGTGAGAGGGGGGGGGTGGAGGGTATTACAAAAATAACACACATAAAGAAAGACGGACTGATGGAGAGAAAGGGCCCTTAACAATGGGTCATGATGACGAGGAGAATGAAGGAAGGTCTCAAAAAAAAATTCCAATTGAGTCAATCGTTCCGAACTTTAGATTATCAGATAGAAAAACATCCATGGCCCCTTGTTATATGGCTGTCATTCATAGGTTTTGTTTTTCTTCTCATGTTGTTGTGTGTGTGTCACTTTCTGCTTTTTTTGTTTTTGGCTTCCTTGTTCACATGTCACATTTAGTTTTGCTGCTGCTGCTGCTTGCTGTCTTGTCATTATTATCGTTCGGAGAAAATTTCTTTATTTTTGGTGAGTTGCCAAACATGACGAAAATGACAAATAAAAACGGTCTTCAGTTTTTCTGTAGTTTATAAAACCTGTCTGTTTTGTCAGCTTATGTATGTATCATGTATGTGTGTGTGTGTTCTAAAAGTGACCAAGAATATCACATGGGCGAATCAACACATTTCATTTTTTGAGTTTGAAATTTTGGTGGTTATTACGTCACAACAAGCGTTTGTCCGCGTCTGTTTGTGTGACTGTGAGTGACACATGATGGTTGGTGTCTTTGAAAATAACAAACAAGATCATGGTGTAATAGTAGAAAAAGCATGGTGAGAATTTTAGTTGCTTCTTCTAAGGGCGCGTCTCCACATTAGTAAAAAAATATATGTTGTGTGTGAATGTAGAATTCGACACAAACGTCGAAAAATATTTAAATCCTCAAAAAATGCCTCAGGAGAGCTCAGCTGGCCCCAGAAATACCAAAAAGCTTGGAAAAGCACAAGGATTCAAGAATTTTTAAAATTCGAAAAAAAAAAAAAAAGGTCAAAATTCAAGTCTTGGTGTTTTTCAAAAAAAAAACGGCCAAAAGTCGAAAAATATTTAAATGATCTAAAAGCTCTGAACATACCTCTGGAGTGCTTAACTGGCCTAGAAGTCCCGAAAAGATTGGAAAAGCAGGGTTGTTAAAAATCATGATTAAAAAAAAATACAGCTAAAAAGTCAACGAATACATTGCGGTGTCATTCGTTACTACTTACACTAGTTGGCCTAGAGTGTGGACCAGTGCATTAGGTTTGGTGTTTTCTATTGGATTGAATCCAATTCAAATCTTTATTGGCAACTGCCAAATCAAATCCAAATCCCAACAAATAATATTTTACCAAATTCAAATCCAAATCTAATTTTTTTTCTAATTTATTTTTTGTTCCATTTAACAAGATTGTAAAATGTAAAACATTTTCTTGTCTATAAATATAAACAGACAGAAATTATTAGATGTAAAGACATAAAAAATTGAGCATTCAAAAAGGAAAAACACAAGTCAAAATTAACATTTTGTACTATTTGACATACTCCAATGAAATACACGAAACAGTTTGGAGAAAAAAAAATTAGTATTTCAAAAATAGGTGGGTTTCTTTTTTTGGGAATAGTTTTAGGGCCAAATGACCTTTTAGAGCAAGTGGTTTTGTGGCAAATGTCTTTTTAGGGCAAATATCTCTAGGGCAATCATCCCCTTAGGGCAAATGGCTTTAGGGGATGTGTCTAAATATACAAGTGTCTTTAGAGCAACTTGTCTATATCCATTTCTCACTATGGTTTAGACTCTAGAGGCTACTGGGGACTAATTGAGAGTAGTTAATCATTTTGTTAAAGGGCGTAGGGGCCATGGTTGGGTCACAAGCAGAATGTAACTACATCCTGTTCAAGACAGCCAGGTATGAAATTAACATGATTTACATAAAAAAAGAAATTTTCTCAATCACTCCTTTCTTTCTTGATTTTTTTTTAAAAGGCCAAATATATTTATTAAATCCAAATCATTTTAGTTGAAATCCAAATCAAATCACTAAATTTTCTATAAAGATAAATCCAAATCCGAATCCATTCTTTTTCACCCTAAATCCAAATCCAATGCACTGGTGTGGACGCACCTAAAGACGGTGTGCAAGAAGCCGCTTCAAGTCTTGGCACAAGATTAATGCAAGGATTCACTGCAATGTGTTCGCTGCTTTTAATACATTTGGAAAGAAAAGAAAGACCAGAAATATGCATCTTTTTCTAGCTCTTTATTTCTTTAATAATCTTTAGATGGCCATGTCTACTTATACGGGAATTTCTAGTAGAAATTCCATCTATGTTTATTCTCTCTGCGGCTAGAAAATGTTCAAGCACCTTCTGCTCTACGGTTTGCTAGTGATTCATTGCTATTATAAACACGCAAAATGAACGTGTGGTGATGGTGGTGGTGGTGGGGGGTTGGTTCCTATATTTATTGTGTTGCAAGAGGACGGAACAAATGCAAATGATCCACACACACAAAAAGCGGGATTTCCACCTGGTGGATCGTGTCATTCAAAGTTGAATTTTTCACTTGTCGTCCAACTACTGTAATAATGTTCCAACTTGTACGTACGAATATATTTTCGCCGTAATGATGAAGTACTGTATATAGTAGCTGTATTTATTGTTGTTGTTGGTGATTGAGGAATTTTTATTCGGTGAATGGACACTCACCATTCAGGAGGTTAATGCCACATTTGAACTTCACAAAAATTGAAGAGTTCTTTTCTCTCTTTTTGGTTTTTGTTTACACACATGACATGTTTTCATCAATTTCTCAATGGTACTTTACAGTAGATAATGTTGCACCGTTAATTGGCACCCGGTCTAATTAACATTGAATTGACATTTAATTAGTTAGACTATCGGTTTGGATTAGCAGAGAGAGAGATAGGGATTTATTTATTCTTGAGTTGAATGTTTTTGTGTTTCTATTTTGCAACTGAAGTGAACTTGAAAGTGATAGGGGTCGTTTTTAATATTAAATTACGGTGAATGAATGTTACGATTCGAAATTCATTAGAAATTAGACAGACTGACTGTCAAAAGAAAAGATAGAAAATTCTTTCTTTTTTTTATATAATGGGTGCACTATGAGTCCAAGAATGGCGCAATTTCAAAGATTACATCCTCTTAAAACACAAGACACACAGTATATAGAAATAGAAGTATCTATCTCTGTCCTTTCGTTTTTACTTGATCTAACCAATTGAGAGAATTACTTGTATACATCATGAAAGCCGAATATAATAAATTAATAATTTTCCTTTTTTGGTGTCGTTTACAAGATATAGAGTCTACATAGAGGTAGCTCAACTTTTAGCTGTCCTAATGGCGCATTTCTGTTTCATAATTGAGTGTAGCAAATAAGAGGACACAACTGTAAAACGGATTCAAGGTTCTTTTTATAAAGATAAATAGAAAAATAACTCAACCTGGAAATGTCAGGGGAATTCACCTATAAAAAAAAATTATGTAAAATGTGGAAAAGTAAGGGATTTTATTTTCTGAAATTTTATTTTTTTGAATCATTGGAATTGGTCCAGTCTCAAAAAGCTTTTAAAAAAGCTGACAAAGAGTGCCACGCCATCTGGAAACCTGGAATTGTTGGGCCTGGAATTGCAGGGCCAGTGGTTGGCCGAGTGATTACCGTCACCTAGTGGAAGAATTCCGCCATTAAAGTCAATGCGTCTGTTTTTACAACAGCGTGCCGTGACCGGATGGATATTGTCGTGTTTACTTTTTCCAGGTGTAGGTTAACTGTTCAGCTCGCATCTTCAAAATACTAAAAAGCCATGCCATGTGATTGTGACGTCAAGATCTCGAAGCAGACGGAAAGCTTATGGAGTGTTTTCACAGACAAGTGTTGTTTCCAGATTACTGTGCTGAGACTGGACTGGAGCGTGGACGTCTTCCGGCCTTGTCTCGGCCCGATTTTAAAGCGGCAGTCACACTAGGCTGGTTTACAAGCTGCTGGTTGCTGCTGGCTATTAGAAGCAACAGCAAGCAGCAGCTGCTTTGGGTTCACACTTGTCCAGTCACTGCTGGTATTAGCAGTGCAAGTCATCCAATCACCGTCTTGCAAAAACACAAACTCTAACAACAACCAACCCAAGCAGTGGAGTTTCAACTACCACTAGTGCCACTACTAGCAACAAAAAGTTCACACTAGATGGCAGCAGCAGGAAGGGAGTCACATGACCAGCTGGTAGCTGCTAAAGTTGGACATGTCCAACTTCACCAGCCGCTGTTAAAATCATTAGCCCGCTGGAGAAAGCAGCTGCTAGTAGCAGTTCAGACTATCCTACTAGAGCGCTACAACCAGCCAGCAGCATCCAGCAGCTGGGAAACCAGCCTAGTGTGACTGCGGCATAAGAGTATTTTTAAAAAAAAAAACGTCAAGGTCAATAGAATATATATTGCTGTTGCTACAAGCAGTAGAAAGTAATAAATTATAATATATATCACAGTTATGTCCATTATTATTACAGGATAGAAGTTGTTTTTTTGAAAAACCGGGAAAATATCCAACTCTTGTTATGGAAGAAAAAAAGTCTTGAGAATTTCAGAAATTGAAATCGGAGGCAACCCTGAATATATACGAGAAATAAAAGAGAACCTTGAAGGGAGGCTATACAATTGAAACACACACACAAGACGTTTTTCTCAGGCATGAGTTGAGCTACCTCCAAGTATATAATGTATATATGTTACTGTATTCTTTTAGCCATTTTAAATTGATTATCGGTGTTTGAAGATGTTTTAGAAACTAGAAGTTTGGCTGAATTTTTGTGCTAATTTCTTTAAAATTATTTTGTTTATTATAAATTTCTCACACCCGTTTACCACTTATATCAGTATAAAAGGGCCGTTCTTTGGTCTATTTATAATGGTCATGCAATATTTTTCAAGTTATTGACATATGAAGCATTTACGGAGGTTCATTTTACTCTTAATTTTTTTTAAAATCCCTTTATATTTTTCTTTACAATTACAAAATGTTTTCAAAACTAGGTTCAAATATACCTTCTTTTTTTAGTCTGATTATTATCCAAAGGGGGAAGGGAAAGCTTTACAATGAGATTATTATTTCAGTAATATGACAGACTTGACTTATAATCCATCTTCGTCATTCTTCAGTGTCAAAAAAATAAATAACCAGTAAAAAAAATCTCCTAAACATAAAGTCAAAAGTCAGTAATTTGGATAAATCGACAATTGGTTTCATATAGGCCCTTACGCATTTAATGGTGATGGTTTGAATAATAGTGTGGGAGTGGAAAGCGGGGGGGGGGGGACATATTAGTTTAAATTGAACTTCTCCCATTGTTCTAGAAGAGACTTTATGGAAATATCCCGGACAAATATTTTTGGTTCTCTTTTCTCATTGATACCAATTGTGGATGGAGAGAGGAGGGTTTGAGGGTGGAACAAAAGAATATCCTTTTATTACTGCTGCTGATGATGGACGGGTAGACATTTCATCATCATCATCATCATCACCACCCTCTCTCTCCTCCACCTTCCTATTTTATCCTATTCTAGTCTCGTATGTTAAACATTCTTTTGTTTTCCAAGCTCTTATTTTTCAATTTATACACATACATATACAGCAGACACACGAATGGCCCTAATGGTAGCAGCACGCCGACTTATCGATTACTTATTATTGATTGACTGTCAGAAAAATGTTCTTTTCTGACGCCCACGCTATGGTTTTTTTATGTGAACAAACAGGAAAGGGAGAGAGGGGTAATAAAAAGTGGGCAAAACGAAGAAAAAAAACCGGGTGGACTTGTGTCTGTCTGAGACATTTTCAACGGTCGATGAGCTTTTGAGAAGAAGAAAAAATGCATGAGATCTTTTATTTCTGTGAAATCCCCTTCAAAATTAACAACAACAAAAAATGGCCCAATTTTATGTCAGAAATTTAAAGAGTAAACAAATGACTGAAATTCACATTAAAAAAGCATTGAGAGAAATCAATAAAAAGGTAATAAATAAATTAATAAGACATTTTAGTTATTCATCTTAGAATTGTGCTTATTATTCAAAGCCAATGTCTTCAGAAGTTAACTGGGATTAAGGATGTTTTTATGAACAGGTGATTGATTGTCCAAATCTCTGGTTATTCTCTCCATTTTAGGAATAAACACTTCAGTAAAAACTAGAATGGTTGTTGGATCACTTATTAGTATTTTCATTGTTGATGTCTTTCAAAGTTATCTTTGTATAGACTAAAATTTTTAAATAAAATATTAGTTTAAAGTTGAACCATTTTCAAACTGACATAAAAAGCTTATTTTAAAAGATACAGCATGAAACGCTATGTTTTTCTGGTTTCTAGAACACTTTCACTTTTAATGTTTCTTCTGAAACCAGAGTTCAAGGGGTGTTTGCACTTAAAGGCCTTGTTTCCATTGGAGCGAAAATTTGCACCCTGTGAAAATTTCAACTGGTGAAAAATAAGTGTTTACCATAGAGCAATGTGCTAATTCATTTGTATTATTTGGACAATGTGACATGACTATTAGGAGAAAAGGAATTTTCGATATGACGCCCGCAAATCTAAAAAAAGAACAACGTTGACTAAAATTGTATTTGTTTCCTCCTTATGTTTCCATTTAATCAAATGAATAACACAAAACAACCAAACATAGTAATACATTTCAAAATGGCGGCCATCAAGTAACCGGTTAAAATAAGAGAAGCTTTCAGTCCAAGGTCATGAAATTCTGTCACAGCAACTTCAAAGGCGCCGCAAGAGAGTTTCCCTTCTGTATGTCTCCTTATTCTGTGGCTATAGTGTAATAGTGACTATCATATGGTCTTCATGATGATAGTTCTCGCGATAGTTGCTCTCATGACAGCAACTATCGTGAAAACGAGGCATAATAGTAACGCATTAGCACATCTCTCCATAGTATAAACAACATAGTCTGAAATTTTCATGGAGCGCAATTTTTCGCCAGAATTGGAACAAGGCCCTAATAGAGACTACGAGAGTTGAATTATTTAAATAACGTTATTTTTAAATGAAAGTCGTTTCAAAATTTATCCTTTTATAATTGAATCATTGATTAAAGTTGCAGACATTTTCTTAATTTTATCTTACAGCTGAAATGTTCTTCTACATACATTAATATACATGTATATTTAACATAAATCGAAACACGATTCATAATTGAAAATGTGTTAAAAATTAATAAATATTGTTTGAAGTAACAACCTAAAGCTGGAACTTCATACCTGCTACCTTGAGCTTAGCGTCTGCGACTTGCTATTTCAAGTCGCTGGCACACACTAGACATATGTGCTGCACCTACAAACGTTTTGGGCGTGTCTTCATGGTGTGTGATGTCATAAAAAATGGCGTCGAAGACACCATATGTAACAAAATCTGGTCTCTGATTGGTCGTTGGGTAGCGACTTGAAACGTTTGCAACCGAGTAGCAAGTCGCGACGCTTTGACAAGTCGCTAATAGTTGCTTGTATATGGTATGAAAACGCGCATGTGTGCTGACGCTCGCTCGCGGTAGGTCGCTCGATGGATGTCGCGTGAATGAAGTTTAAGCTTTAGACCAAAGTAACAACTGGGGAGAGGGAGGGAGAGATGTATATATATATATATATATATATATATATATACTTTTTTTTACTGTACTAAATATTTCCCTTTCGTGTTTTTATTTTATTCTTGTGAATCCATAATTGAGTCCAAACCACTCGTTATTATGATGATGATCCCTCTCTTGTTAGTCTACAATCAAAATTGGTAAACAAGGTGAACTGTAGGACGGTCAGAACCCTCCCTCAGGTTCAAATAAGCAACTCTCTCTTTCTATCTCTCTCTCTCTCTCTCTCTCTCTCTCTCTCTCTCTCTCTCTCATCATGACCTAAAGGCTCACATTTTATCGCTCTCATTTAAAAAAAATAAGAGAAAGTGAGATAGAGGGGATAGACAGAAAGAGAGAGAGAGAGAGAGAGAGAGATGACAAGGCGCGCCATCTGTTTCCATGACAACCATCTATTGATTTCCGCATCTCTTTTCTCTCTATGGCTACGTAATATATATGTATACATCGCTAGGCAACTGTCGTCTTTTTTCTCTCTTTCTATCTATCGTATATATATATTCTATTCTCTCTTTCTGTGCGTTTTTTTTTTCTTTCTTCTTTCTGTTTGTCATTATTGGAATTATTATTACACTGAGAGAAGTCGGTTTTGTTGCTTTTCTTCTTCTTCTTCTTGGTTCTTCGTTGTCGTTGACTGCAAAAATGGAAGCTCAACCTTTTTTCGTTATGATGGCGATGGTGGTGGTTGTGAACACGACGACTACAACAACTACCTGAAAAAAAGTGTTTCCTACGTACTTTATTTAATAATACACTTTTTTTTTCTTCTTCTTCTTCCGCTTCCAGTGTTCGGAATGAAAAATGTGTCGATTATATTATTGTATAAAAAGCATATGCAATAGATGTCATATAGACAAACACACACACAGTTAATTTCAAAGTAGACCAGGTGTGTGTGTGTGTGTGTGTGTGTGTGACTGCAACGAACTTAACTGTGTGTCTGTTTTTTTTCTATATTGTCTGGTTTATGTTGCGCGTAATATGCATGAATTAACATAAACGAACAAAACAAAAAAACGTGCAAGTGGCCATCTTTCTTTTTTAGAAAGAAAAGAAACACATGTTATATTTATAATGAAAAGGGAAATTTCGGTTTTCGACTTCGTTTGTAAATTTCGTTATCTTCGTCTTCATAAATATATATGTCTTTGGAGTATATATTATCAGCGATGAGTTTTTCTGAACAATAATAATAATTCCGAAGAGGTTTTTTTAAAAAAAAAATTCTTTTTTTTGTTTGTTGGTTGTGTTTTCTATTTTAAATTTTATTACAAAAAAAAAAGTGGACTCATAGGAATAAAAGGTAATATTAGAATTTCGGTTCAGTTTTTTATTTTATTTAAAAAAGTGACCCTTTTGCTTTTTTATTTTTGTGTTTGTGTCGTTATTTCACGAATACACACACATTTTAAAAGGTGAAATATTTCTTGGTGCTGGTTTTCTGTGGTTTCGTTTTCTTATATTGTGATGTTTATATTCAGAGGTCGTTTGAAGGTTGTTAATTCTCAGTGTTCTCCTTTTTGTGTGTCACTTGTTTCAACGTTTCAGATTAGAGAAGGTAGAATCATTGTTGTAAACGATAAATACACGGGTTTTCTATTTACTTTTTGACGTTTTTTTTTTGTTGAAATTTCAATTATAATTATAAAAAAAAAACAGGTGGATTTTTAAAGGTTGTGGAATCAATCTTAAAATTGTTTGTGTTGAGCTTTGTAACAAAGCACGCTATATTGGAATGGAACGAATAATATTTTAATAACACGCATTTCAGTGGAGCCCGTGCACACTAGCTTGGATTGGTACGGAACCGCCACGTCGGTGGCTCTTCATTTGAAATGCTTGTTATCAAAATATTCCGATTTGTTCCGTTGCCGATCCGATGTGTGTTGTTACAAGCGTTATTTTTTCTATTTAGGATGATGGTTTATGAACTGTTTCGATTCTTTCGAACTTTTTGATTATTTTAGTCTTTCAGAAGTTAAAAATTAAGGGAAAATAGAAAGTGTTTTAGAAACTAGAAGGGTATAGCTCAATCACTTAAAAGATATTTTAATGTTGATATCTTTCAAAATAAACTTTTTATTGACAGAATTAAAAAAAAACATCATCTGGTTAAATTTGTGTCATTTTAATGTGACATAAAAATAGCTTATTTTGAAAAAAATATCCTCTTAAGTGATTGAGCTACCCTTCTAGTTTCTAAAAGATAGCCAAGTTTCTCGTCATTTTAGCAACTGAAAGACAGAATAATCCAAGAGTTCGAGTAGCGTTTACACTTTAAAAACAGCTGAAAACTTAAAATACAAGGTATACTTATATAATCGTTTCTCTTGTTGTTGTTTTTTATCAGATTCTGGTCGAATTTGATGAGATTGAGTGGAAACGACGTGAGTGGATTCGTGTTTACGACGAGAACGTCTTTCAGGTGTTTGCCATCGAGAACACTTTGGTTTGGTCTCTTCGAAAGAACAGTTCAAAAAGCTCGTCCTCCATTCCTTGGCCGTGTCTGGTAAGAACTTTAAATAATATATTAGCAATTTATCAGCCATAGTTTAGAACCTTTTTTTTGGGGGGGGGGGAGTCTTATAACAATATTTAATTATTTTCAGTTGTTCAAATTAAGAATTTTTTTTCATATCTCTTTTCGTAGAAAACATTTCGTCATTTTGGAAAAAAAAAATAATTAATCGTCAGCTACGTAAAAAAACGTGAAGTTTTGAAATAAACTGGAGAAGAAAAATTACGAGTGTCTTAGAAACTAGAAGAGTCATATTGTCTGAATGTTGATCATTACGCGCAATACACTTATTACACTATACACATATACACAATAACTTTAGTTTTGAGATAAGTTTAAGAAGAAAAAAATAGAAATGTTTTAGAAACTTGAAAAGTAACTGAATTTTCTAAAAAAAAAATAATTTCCCGTTTTTTGACGATTTATTAAAACTGAATAGGACAGTTTGCCATTGAAATTGTCGTTAGAAGTTAGCTTTTTTAAGTATATTAACGTTCAAATACTATTATAGATTCTTAATCAATGTAAATAAATTAATTACTTAACTAAAAATTAAGAAAGGGTTTTCCTATTTTGAACATAATGTGTATAAAAACAGTAGGAAAACAACAGTTTAGATTATTTTATTGTTTTTTTTTAGAAACTAAAATAGCAAACGAAAGTTATTAAAGATAATATTGTTGTTTTCACTTTCTAAAATTTGATTTTGATTATGAAGACCAAATTTAGGAAAATAAAAAAAAACGGAAATGAATAGTTTGAAATTGCCATAAAATGTTTTATTTTCAAAGAAATTATCTCAAAATTAAATTATGTATCTTCTAATTTCAAATTCTTAAATAAGATTGCTTAAAAAAAGACTATTCTATTTCTAAACCCTAAAACAAATCTCCAAAAAAAAAACCCTTTTTAAAAAATGAGAAAGAAAATCGATTAATTTCGTTTCTATTATTTGTTATATGGATTTTTTTTGGCAGTAAATTAGGAAGATGGTGGTTGTTGGTAAAGTGGGAGGAAGGAAGAAGAATCACTATGGTTTCTCATTCACCCCCCCCCCCCTCTCACCTCACATCCCAGACTTATTTTTAGAGAAGGGAGGGAGGGTTAAGGGGGAGATTCAGGGGAATTGAGGTAAATTGACGAGCTGTCGCAAGGTCATTCATTTGAATATCCTTTTTCTATTATTTTCCTCTTCCATTCTGTGTCCCTTTTTTATGGTAATTTTTATTCTGCTGCTTATATTAGGAGGAATTTATGATAACTGTGTGACTTGGGGTTACAAACATATTTTTTCGTTATTCTGTTGTCGTAGAAACACATTTTATAAACGTACGGAGGGCGGAGAGAGAGATAGAGGGAGAGGGGGAGAAGTGGGTGTGAGACCCCGAGACCCTTCTCCTATCTATCGCAAATTCGTAATCGATATTCTGGAACAGTTAAGATCCTAATAAGGTGTTGTGTTTCTTTCTTCTTCTTCTTTCTGACTTCAAAACATTACTGATATTGGTAATGTTACCATTAGTAGAATCAGATGGTGTTTTTTTGTTCTTCTTCTTACATGGTGAGACTTTAGTTGTTTATTTCCACTTTGATTTTAATATGAAAAACAATAACCACAACAAATGTCACTTGATTCAGTTAATGAAATTAAGTCTTAAAACACAGTTGATTTTCAATTAATTTGGATTTTTGTACAAAATCTGTGCTCATTGTTTTTTTTTCTTCTTTCAAAACATTCTTAATTTAGAGATTAAAATATTAAGGGACTTGGAGCCGCCCACGGAGAGGAAGGTAGGGAATATAATTCGTTCCTCTTACTTCCATTGGTCGCCGAATGAAAATCAATGGTCAATTACAAAATACTTGGCAACAACAAACACTTGTTTGTGTAATTCCAATATTAAAGAACAGCAACCGTAATGGCGCGTTTAGATTCGGCATTTCATAATTAACAATTGAATTGAATATATATTGTGGGAGGACGTCATCATGGAATGCCGACTACAAACGTAGCATATTGGTAATTTTTGAAGAATAATTGTTCAGGTCAAACGAGCGTTAAAAACGGACGTTTTGATGGTCGTTATTACACCGGTCACGCAGAGCGACAGAAGTCTATTGTAATTTCGACAGTACCTAGACATAATAACGGACGTCTGGGTCAGTACAAAGGTGCACTTTTCGCGAGACACTTTGTGTCGCCACAAAAAGTGTTCGGTTTTAGTAGAACATTGATTCCTATTTGAGATGCATACGAGACACCGCGATCCTTTTTTTTTTTTTTTTTTGCTCCTCAGTTTCGATTCGTGTTCAGTCACGAGTGGCGAACACTTTGTTTGTGGAATGCCAATGACAACATTCCATTGTTTTCAACGGTGTTCTATGTAAAGCAAACAGCGTCTGCCACTGCATGGTGACACATAGTGGCGACCCACAGTGTCTCGTGTGGACTGACTTAGGTACCACTAACACAACATAGTACCATCATCTATACCATTACTAAACGTACATTCCAACATGTTACGTCGGCGACAAACGTTCTGTGGACGGTTACGTTTACTTGGCGTTGTGACGTGTGGGACTGGTCGCGTTTGTCAATATTATTGCAATAACGGACGTTGTAACGTCCTTGAAAGCGTCCGTTTTTCAAACGCTCTTGAAAGCGTCTGTTTTTCAAACGCTCGCGTGACCGTAGCTTAGTAGTTAACCTAAAAGGGAGCTAGTATACAAAATGTTTGAAATGAAAAACAAAAGGTGGGAGTGGGGATTATATTATAAATGCTAAAAAGGGAACAATTTTAAAAGATAAACTTTCTATAATAATATACATAACAGTTATTATGAAATTAAAAATGACAGAACTTGTGGCCTTCCTGATTTGCTGCTGCTTGTCGATTTTCAAGAAAAACGTATTATATTTTCGTCCTTGGCAACGCTTTTGCTGCATGCTGCTGTTACTCAATTATAGATAGTCTCTCCCTCTCGGGTATGTTTTTTTAGCCCCTCCTCCTTTACCTTTTCTAATCTTATTCGTTTAGTTTTGTTTATCCCAATTTCCGTCCGTAGTAACAAGGCAAAAAGGTTTCAGGGCAGTTCACATTTGATGTTCGTTCACACGATTCATTTTGTGTTGTTGTTGTTTACTGTTGTAAAAGTTATCAAGATAAGAAACAAATTCACTTAGGCGTCGTTTTATATGTCGTGATTCATTCCTTCTGGCTTTTTTTTTTGTCTTCTTCATTCTGAGACAGAATGGATTTGGGTGGTTGTGGTGGTGAATCGTGTTTAATTAGAGCAATGATGAATGATACTTCCGCTTTTTTTTTCTTAGTTTGTTTGTGTTTCACCATATCGACCTTCATCCTTAATATACTGAAGTTAACTGAACTAAATGATATATGGTTGGGGTGTGTTGATCATCTTCAGTAATTTATTCAAATGAAACACTTTTTTATGATGATGATGATGATCTTTGTACTCACTAGCCTCTAGGAAGAAAAATGGCGGACTTCTGATTTGCTTCTTTCCATTAGGTCAAAACTGGAGATGAACCTGGATTTTGATTGGGTAAAGCAGGCCGTACACTAGATCGGATCGGAACGTAACAGTCGGAATCCTTATATATTGTCCGCACACAGTCTGAACTTGCGATCGGAATTCATAAGAGGAAATCACAAATCAAACAAAAGCGTGTATCTGGAATTGGATGATACAATAATCTCTCTTTTCTGCAAACCGATTCGTACCGTTCCGATCCGTTCCAAGCTAATGTGCAGGGCTCCATTGAAATGCTTTTTATAAAACAAATCTCGATTAGTTTCGTTCCGATCCGATGCCGTGTGCGGCAAGCTTCATTTTTTAAAAAAGTTAACCTGATCAATATTCATTTTCAACCACTCTATTTTGATCTGATGGAAACGCGGCATAATTGACTATTCAATTATTGTTTATCAATATTATTTATTACTTTTGAACCCTTTGAATAGGTTTCCGACATAATAACGTACTCTGAAAGCTTTTAATAAAGCATTGTATTTTGAAACCCTGCTCAGAGGGTTTCAAGTTTGAAAATTTAGTGTGCCAAGTTTTCTTCAAGAATTTCAGGGCCCTTGGAAATAAATGCCTTGCACTATAATTTGCCCAAAATATTTATTTCCGACTGTTTAAATTAAGAGTTTTTATTTCCATTTTCCTGTAATTATTCCTCCTACTAGTTGTACTTTTATTATTACGATGCAAAATATGAGTTGTTGTTTATTTCTCGTTTAACTTTCGATTGAATTCCCCTCGATTGCAAATTATATTCTTATTGATGTTGTGTGATTTTCAGAGAAAATTGTATTTATTTGTTGTTGTTGTTGTTATTCGATTGAATCTGAGGATGATGGGAGTAGTAGGAGGAGGAAGATCACGTGTTATTTGTCACATCGTTGTCATGGCGACTATCAGAATGATAATTAACATGTTGACGACGTTTTTCTCTCTCTCTCTATTTCTCTATCTGAAATTGTAATTAAGCTTTGGTTCCACAAATACATTATAAAGATGCACATTTATACGCTGATATTCTGTTTTTAGGCGAAGGTAAACATGGCATAATAATTTTATAAAGAACCATATTTTTTTAAGGTGAAATATCGACCTCACAAGATATGATGGATGTATTTTTCTTTAAATGAGTGTCTTTAATGGTCGTATTTGATTGCTAAGTCGAAAGATAGTGCTAAACACATGAACTTATATGATAGGAAGATGCATGTAAATATTGATGAAATTAGCACTTGCTTTGACTTAAAAACCATTAAGAATACGAGCCTTAATGCTCTGGGCTCAATAAAGGTTGAGGAAGAGGTAAGGTTAGAACATAGTGGAGCATCAACATTCATTATTTTTTCAGGAAAGGAGAATGACAAGTGACGTTTAAGAATGAGGGCCATTTTTTACTAAACAATAGAAAAATTAAATGGCTATGAAAATGGCTATCAAATGAAGAATCAGCATTCAGGGTTCAGACACGGACAAAGCATTGAGGGGAGCTTGTTTTTACTTTAATGCTGCAGTCACACTAGGCTGGTTTCCCAGCCGATGGTTGCTGCTGGGTGGTTGTAGCGCTCTAGCAGCATAGTCTGAACTGTTACTAGCAGCTGCTGCTTTCTCCAGCGGGCTAGTGATTTTAACTGCGGCTGGTGAAGTTGGACATGTCCAACTTTAGCAGCTACCAGCTGGTCATGTGACTCCCTTCCTGCTGCTGCCATCTAGTGTGAACTTTTTCTTGCTAGTAGTGTCACTAGTGGTAGTTGAAACTCCACTGCTTGGGTTTGTTGTTGTTAGAGTTTGTGTTTTTGCAAGACAGTGATTGGATGACTTGCACTGCTAATACCAGCAGTGACTGGACAAGTGTGAACCCAAAGCAGCTGCTGCTTGCTGTTGCTGCTAATGGCCAGCGGCTTGTAAACCTGCCTAGTGTGACTACCGCTTAAAGGTGGAATTCCATAGGAGCCACCACGACCTGGCGACCGGACTTGAACAGTTTCTTTGATGCGACCGGCGATCAGAGTACTCAACAGGTGTCTCTACTGTGCAACTGCGACTGTACTGCTCGGAGAGTAGTATCGTCGCAGTCGTGGTAGTGGAAAGTATAAATAAATATTCGCCAAAACACAAAAACGATCTGAACAACAGGCAAATTGACCCACGACTGAACCACTACCAGCCAGGAATCATAGTGGGGCGTGAACGCGACTGTCGTCGCGAAAGATTGCAGTCGCGGACGCTCCTAAGAGTCGATGTTTTATGTGAGAAGAGTCAATGCTCTGCTATGGTAAGGTACATTGAATCACTGCTTTAGTCAATGCTCCACTATGTTTTCGCCCTTGCAAGGAAAGGCAACGAGTTAAGACAGGCAGTTAGAAATCGGGGAGAACTTCAGTTGGCTCAGCCCTTGTTATGACGACCGGCAACTTCTAATTGGTTGGTTATGTAGTCTGACGTCACATGCTCCGTCCTTTTCAACGTCGAACCACACAATAAACCAATTAGAAGTTGCTGGTCGTCATAACAAGGGCGGAGCCAACTGAAGTTCTCCCCGATTTCTAACTGCCTGTCGAGTGAAGTGATGTAGCAGGTAAACGTTTATCCATTCATTCAAGGCTTGTTAATGACATTTTGACGTCACTAATCGATGTTCCGTAAGCCATAAACCGCGAATACTACAACAATATAATACTGTGAGGAATGATAGTTTACGTGAAATATCTTAAATTATAACCCAGACGATCTAATCTTCCATTAGTTCTATACATAAAATGCCATTTATTTGGAGGTTCTTTTTTATTTTGTAAGAAAAAGATGATTTAAAGGATGTGGAGGGGGAGGGGGGAAAGGAAGAACCAATGGTGGGTGCCAGGGGTGGTTCATTTCTGTTTTTACTACTTGTACTCCATCGAATTGCTGCTGTAACAGCTTTTGCCAAAAAATGTCAAGTTGTCGGTTGTGTGTATGTGTTGTTGCTATGGGGATATACACAACAACTGTCACATTTCAACCTCGAATGTTTTTTTCTCTCAATTCGATGCAAAATTCATTGGCAGAAATGGCAGGTAAACCTTCTCACTCTCTTCATTGCGTTTCGTCGTTGGTTGTTTTGTTTGTTTTTTCTTTCCCTTCTTTTCGTTCGTTTTTTTTTTTCTCTACTTCTCACTCACTCATCATCAAACGTCATTCGAATAGTTACAATCGAAATCTACAAATAGATGAGAATATATATATAAATACTAGAAGAAAAGAGACTAGACAAGTTGTCATGAAGTTCAGACGTTTTCTTCTTCTTCTTCTTCTTGTGCAATTTCCTTTGGTTCAATACAATTCAATGAAATATCGTCAAACGTTTTGAAGTTATCTTTTTTTTTTCCTTTTTTTTTTTTTTTTTTTTTTTTTTGGTGTTATTTTTTTTGAAGACTTTTGAGTTGGTTTTCCAACATTTTTTTTAGTTATTTTCTGCAAAAGATAAAAGAAAAGAGGGAGAGAGAAAAAAAAATCCACTTGAGATTTGCGATTTTTGTCTGATTCTGTTCTTTTTTTGAGCTCCATCTTTTCTTGTAAATTTTTTTTATATATCACTCTGAGGAGTTCTTAAAACTGGTTCCATCGCATTTTTTTTCTCTTCTTATTATCTTCATTTCTTTTGTCTTCATTTTTTTTTCTTCCATCATTTGATTTTCTTGGAAAATTTTCATTTGGTGGACGTTTTTTTTTTACTTTTCTGTTCAATTTTCTTTTTTTTTGTTTCTTGGTAAATCTCGAATTATATATTAAATAGTGGGTTGAGTTATAGATATTTTGGAGGTGGTAGGGTATTATACTTCTTTTAGTTAGGTTGTTACAGTATTGATTTCTTCTTTTCGTCTATTTTTTAAGTGAAATTCTTTTCATTTTGTGCTTTTTTTTTCTTCAGTTTTTTATGATGAAAAAAAATTATTGATAATTTCACTAGAAACGAACTTGATGAAGGCGAAGAAAATTAAAAATGAGTATTGGGTTGTATTTTTTTTCTTTCGACGAAATTCATTAAAAAATAAATCTAAAAATGACGAAAATGTTGTCCTTGGTTTGTCCTTGGAAGGTGCGAGAGCTCCTGCTGCTATTACTGTATTGAGTCGCGCGTAATAGGATTTCATGTTTATTTTTTACTTTTAATGACGATAAGAAGCTTTTAGAAGTTTGAATCTTGTTTAATAATTAATGAAAAATATGTAAGCTCTTAAATGTTTTTCTTTTCTTCTTCGACATGATAATTTTTTTATTTAAAAATAAAATCTAATTTCTTTCTCTCTTTTTAATTATTTTTTTCAGAATTACAAGTTGCTCATTGATAAAGTTGGACTTTCTGAAAATAAATTGAAACCGGTGGAGTTTTTAGTGCATAAGGATTTAGTTTATGTGGATTATGCAGATCTCAAACCATATCAGGTAAGAAGAAAAATTGATTTGTTATTTAAATTTCTTGTTTGTTTATATTTGTTCAAAATGGAGGGGAAAAAGGGATGGACAACCGTTTGAACTCTTTAATTATATTCTGTCTTTCAGGTGCAAAAAATAAAATGGAAACATGAATGTGTTTTAGAAACTAGAAGGGTAGTTCGATCACCTTAAAGGTATTTTTTCACGTTGATATCTTTCAAAATAAGCTTTTTTTTAAAGTGAGTTTGAAAATAATCCAAGTTGGATTATTGTTAGATTTCTGTTGATAGAAAAGTTTATTTTGAAATATATCAACATGAAAATACCCTTGAGTGATTGAACTACCATTCTAGTTTCTTAAACACATTCTAGTTCTTCTTAATTTTAGCTTTTTTAAAAAACAATATGACCAATTTTGAATATGAAAACGGTTTTTAGATATTCTTTCACGGTTAAGGAAGCGCTAGCCTCCAAACTAAAGCTTTGAAGTTGCTATATATATCCGGTAGGTTTTGCGGATCGTGCGAAATAAGGCGAAAAAGCTGTACAATAGCCTGCATAGAGGCTAATTGACTGCTGCGAATCGAAAGATTTCCTAAGGTTTTTTTTTGTTTAAAAAGTACTGAACGTGAAATCAGCGGTCATTAACACAATTGTGAAAGGAAATTAATTGAATATAAAAACATGGAGAGAAAGAGAGAGAGAGAGAGAGATATTTATTAGAGTGGTTATGGATGAATTGATGTTGTTGTTGATGGAAAGTGGGTTATTTTTCGCGCTTATGTGAACACGTTTTTTTAATCGTGTAAATTCGTTTTTGTATATATAAAAAAATACTTTTGAAAAGTGCGTTTGAAATAGAAAAAAAAGAGGGCGGAATAATGTGGAAAAGGATGATGGAGTTCGTTGTGGGGGAATGGCCTCATCATCATTATCATCATCAGGAAAGAAGAAGAACTTGACATTATTTTTCAAAATGTGATAAAAATCTTAGGGAAAAGTTTAAAATACGTTCTTTCTTATTTGTTATGTTAATCAAGTATTTAGTGATTTATATAATGTTTACTTCAGTGAAATTTCTCGGTCGGAATCTATTGAAGAGTTAATTAATATTAACTGCTAATTTACATAACTTAATTTAAAAAAGAAAAAATCAGGTTTTTTTTTAAACATGGTTTTTTTAATTTATATTAGTAACGAGTGGCTGCGACTGAGTCAATTTGGTTTATTTAAAATTATAATTGAAAAATAATTAATTTCTCATAGTAACACTATTTACAAAATGTGAAATTAAGTTATTTAAAAACGCTTTTGTTTTATTTAAATAAAAGTTAATTTATTTGTTTAAAACAGATAAATCTCATGTTTTATAAACAGTTGATAATTAAACTGATTACTTTACATTTTTACGCAATATTTTGGGAAAAAATAAATAATTTATAAACATTTTATGGACAAAAATTTACAAAGTTATCTTCTTAATGTTGGGTCATTTAAAAAAAGATAACCACATGAAAATGCCATTCTAGTTTCTAAAACCACTTAAGTTTTTTTTTTTAAAAAAACTATTGTAACTTAAAGGCGAAAGTAACGAAGATTCTGAGAAACATTATTTACATTTACTTGAAATTGAAATTAAACGTAAGAAACTGATTGCCTGACGGCCATATTACACTGTGTATAATTAAAACGTTATTTAAAACAAAGCAAATTAACACTAAAAATTCTTCATAAGACTCCGGTATTGTCAGTTTAAGTTTAGCTTATTTCCACTTGGATATTTTTTTCAAAAAAAAAAAGGGGGGGCAAAGATTTAAGAATTTTTAAAATTTGAAAAACTCAATCTTTTGAAACATGAAAAATATCAGACAATTTAAACATTTTTTTTAAAAAATCAAGGACTACTTAACTTAAGCTACATTCACGGGAAGTATATATTAATGATATCACAGTGATGTGTCCACTATTATCGCAGTATTTATAGATTTTATTAGAAGTTGTTTTGGAGGGGAATTTAAGAAATGAAAATCGTTGGCAATCCTGTATTAGAATACAATTTAACTTATTAGAACTAACTACTTTATTTGAGGATAAATGACTCATTGAGTGTTTGTCAAGGTGATTTATTTCAGTTGACAATTTGTCATAATCGCTTACACAAATAACGATATATACACACAATAGGTTGGGTTTATCTGTTGTTGTTTATGTACAATTTGTTGACTAGAGTACGCCACCTGGTGTCAATGGTAAGAAGTGCAAATGGTGAAGATAAGTGGGGTGGTTATGTTATTTTCCTTGGCCAAGTGTCGACGACCCGTTTTGGTAATGATGGGTGGTTGGCTGGCGGTGAGGAGAGGAATGAGAGAGGGAGGGTGGGGAATGAATGTATGTTTATTTATATTTCAATCTCCTCTTTGTAATTTTGTCTCATTTTTTATTGTCAGTATGCCAATTATTAAAATGTAGACACACGCAGCAGGCAAAATGAAGAGAATAGGGAGGGCTAGAGGGGAGGGGGGGTCCTTTTTTGTGCCTCTCCCCCCCCCCCTTTTAAATTCTAATCTAGAAATCTAATAAAAACAACGAAATGAGGATCATTTTGTATTTTATACAGAGATGTGTGTTCTTTTATTAATATTTCAAGGTTGATTATTATATTATTTTCTCTTCCTTCAAATACAAAATTCGTGTAACTTTTTTTTTAATTTAGTATTATTTTAGCATCCTGTTATTATTATTAAATTATTTTGTCGCTATTTTTTTAATTAGATTTTAGTTTTCTTGCTTAAGTTAACAAAGGAAGTTAATTGATGGCGTCATTCTATATATTTATATATATATATATATATATATATATATATATATATGTTTATGTGTGTGTGTGTGCGCATATATATATATTTTTTTTAAAAAAATACGAATAATTTTTGCATACAGAAAAAAAATACAAACAAGAAAAAACAAAAAATGGAAATATCGTAAATTTTATTTTGTTATTATGAAAAATCCCTTGGAGACTTATTACTGTTACAAAGAGTTACCGAGAAGGGGAAAAAACAAAACACTCAACAACGGAAAAGTTCAGTTTTACCATTGACTATGATGATGGTGATAAATTTGTCGTAATTCTTCTCTCGGAATAAATAAATAAATCATGGTCTGACCCTTTTTTTTTTGTGCGGGGGTCTTCTTTTTTTTATCTTTGTGGACCTCATTTGCTTTTTAAAGTTTTTTTTTAAAGAAAAACACCTGTTTCTGACTTTCGTTATGAAAGATTTATCGAAGTGAGGGTTTTTTTTTGGAACAAAGAAAAATCCTCATGTTATTTTTTTCTTCTTTTTTTAGAATTTATATAAATTTATATATATATATATAAAAAAGTAACCGTTTTAGATAGAAAAAAAGACGAAGGAAAAAAAATGAAAACCGTGATGAAATTTCTTCAAATGCGTTGGTTGCTATGGAAACCGTGCGAAATTGAGGATTTAGATGTTGGTATCCAAGTGTTGTCCATCTGCGAGACACATGTCTTTTGTGTTGTCCTAATGACCCTAACCTCTGTGCAATTTCGAGTTTTTTTTTAATCTAAATCGAAGAGAAGAGAGAGAGAGAGAAAAAAAAAGGATGAGAAAAAACTTGTTCCTTTTTTTTTGAACACTAATGTATTCCTTTTTCTAACTTCCTGTTGTTATTTTTTTAGTCTCTCTCAATGGGACTATTAGGTTATGTGGGTTTCATAAATCTGGTATGTTTTGTGGGCCTCGTGATCCTAGTGCAAGGGTAGTTTGAAAAAAAGGGCTCTGGGTCCTATTTCGTAAAAGTACTAAGTCATAATAGTTCAACTCTTAAATTTAATAATAATGAGGACCATTTTTGTATTTAATTTATTATTAAAATAATTTTAAAATGATACACAAATGGCTGGCGTTTCGACTGCAATTGTAGAAGTTACCTTCAGAACCTATTTTGAAATATTGTGAAGTATAGTGTGTTTTATTAATTTTATAAAGCATTTTCTACAACTTATAGTTAGACTCCAATTTTACAAGTTTAACCCATTTTCTACAAGTTTACTGTAATACAAATTCAATTGTAACAAAATACTGTTCAAACCTATTTATTTATTTATTTAGGTGACTAATTTGAACTTTAGTTAGTAAAATATCTCGTTTACAATTTCATTTTTGAATAGGCCTAATAAAAAAAAAACATTTTGAAGATAATTATTCAAGTTGTCACAAAAAAACATTATAAATGCTATAAAAGCGCACTACATTGTTTGTTAAATACGACGTTATATAACATCATCTTCAGGTGAAAACTAAAAAATATATAAAATAACAGTGCTTGGGATACATTTTCAACTTCATAATAAAGCTTCATTTTTCGAAAACTAAGCGAATTGTGTGGTTAAAGTTATCGAAAAAGACTAAGACAAAATGACAAAATGATTTAAGAAAACTAAACAATAAGTCCTTTTTTTATTTGTAGAAAAGTAGGTTGAAATCTACAAACTTGTAATTTTATGAAACAAAAACAAGAAAATTAAACAAAATAACATGTTTTTTTGATACTCGCTTTTATTAAGAAAAGGTCTAAACGGAAAACAACATGTAATCGGGTCTTATGTTGTTGGTGTAGTGGCTAGTGTCTCAGGCTCTCTGAGGCTATGGTAATGTTGGTCATGGGCTCAATTCAATCCCTGGCAGTGTGAAATTGTGAATTATATTTTCAAACTAGTGAGGTAACCCGTCATAAATGACGGGAGCAAAATTAACAGGCAATTGTGCCCAGCATTAGAATTTCTTTTCCTCCGCCCTTTTATGACAGACCAAGTAACAAACCAATTAGAAATTGATGACGTTCATAAAAGGGCGGAGCAAAAGAAATTTTAATGCTGGGCACAAATTCTAGTTTAATTTTGCTGCTATTATCCCCTCCCCTTTTTATATTTGAAAGAAAAAAATAAGCTTTTCATTTTCTCTGGTGTGCGTATGTGCGTCGTTTGTTCCTTTTTTACTCCTTTCATTTCAATTTCAGTTTCCCCCTCCCCCTTTTTTGACCTACACGTTTCTCTCTCTCCCCCCCACCCTTTCCCCTCCAATTTAATATCATGTGGTTCTTGGATGGGGAGAGCGCAACATAATGCTGACCTTGAGGAAAAAAAAGCAGCTTTTTAAAGTTAGTTCTTGCCCTTGTTTGTACAGCGTTATGGCCAGACAGACTTAGGGTTAGTATATATATAATATTTCAGAAAGTGGTGGACAAACAAACAAATTATCAAGTTAAATGAAAGCGAGTAAATTTGCTTGTAAATTGTGAACTCGTACTCAAGAAACAAGGTACAGAGGTGGAACTCAACTAACAGCTCTTTCTACAGGCAAGTTTGATCAGGAGAATATATCAAACTATTAGAACTTGAAAAGGGCGGAGCATGTGACATCAGACCAACCCCCCTCATAATAGGGCGGGGCAAACGACTGTATTCTTCTGAGCACACTTGCCTGTCTCTTTCTATTAAGCATTTCATGTCGCCAAAACTATACTTTAGTGCTTCAGTTATAATATGATTCATACAAAAATGGATGACATTTTAAGGCAAAAGATGTCTTCCTTCAAGCTTCCAAAAGCAGACGATTCTTTCCTTACTTTTGGCGTTTTGTTTTCTAGCATGGAGTTGCTTTACCTTGCTTATACTTTTATGAAACATGGCTCATGTCAGCTTTGTTTGGCTTTTTTTCGGGGGGGGGGGGGGGGGAAGCTGGGCTGGGCCTCACTTATTTTTTTTGTTACAAAATGAATGGTTATGTTCTATTGTTATTTTTTTTTCTAGAAGATTTCTTCTTTATTTTCGGTTGATTTGACGTTACGTTTTTTTCTTTTCTGTTACTAACTTGGGATTTCGTTGAGTGTGGAGAATTTGTAGAGAGGGTATTTAGGGGTTAAAAAGGGGGTATTGAAAGGGAGGGGGCAATATAAGAAAAGAGAGAGGGTAATTTGAGGGTGTTTTCCAGAATTCCAGTCACTTGAGATACATATTCATTCGTAATTTGGTTACTTTTCTTACTGTAGAGCTTTTTTTTTTTATTATTATTTTCATCTGTTTCTCCCATCGACGCCAATTATTATTATTTGAAAAATTAAGGCTTTAAGAAGAGGTTTTTTTTTCTTTCTCGTTGATGTTTTTTTGTCTATGTGGATTTTTCAGTCCATTTTAGTTTTTGCCAATTTAATTCGGTTGCTGCATTTTTAAGAGCATAAAATTTGATTAATTTCTTTGTTGTTTTTCTCTCTCTGTCTTTCTTTCTTTCTTTCTGCCTTTATTTTAAAACAGCTAAAGCCTACACATTGAAAAAATAAAAAAAAGACATTTTTATAGTGTTATTTCGAAATTACTTTTTTCTTCTTCATTGTCATCATCATCATCATCTTTTCTTTTTCTCTCTTGTGTCTGTAACTCTGAATTATTTATACGATGGAAAACGTTTAATGGAACGTTGTAAGTAAAAAAAATATACTGAAACATGAATTCGTTTTTCTCTCTTATCATCGTCAAAATTGAAACAAGGCTTTTTTTTTAAATATCCATTAAATTGCGGTCGACGTTTTTTTCTTTCTTTCTTTCTCTTTTGTCATGTTCCAATTGGCTAATTTTGGCACTTGGTTTTAGTAATTACGGATTAGTGATTTCATCAACTGCGATGACGTCATTCTAGACATATTAATTAATCTGTTTTTGTTATCTTTTTATCAAAATTTGTCTAGAGAAAAGTCCAGGTTTGTGTGTGAATTTTAAGTACATTATTTCTATTAATGTGGTTTTAAAGTTTGAAAGGAAGAATCACACACGCTGAGAAAAATGTCCACTGAATTTCACACTCTTCGTAATGTATTAACCGGAAGCACCATAGATCTTTTGAGTGCAAAGAAGGAACATAGAATCTTCTGGTGGGGTTTTCAGCATGTGTGATTCTTCCTTAAAACGCCATTCTTAACTTCTGATGTATTCTATCTTTCGGTTGCGAAATGAAGAGAAACTTGAATGCGTTTTAGAAAGTGGAAGGGTGGGTAGCTCAATCACTATTTTCAACAGGCAATTAGAAATCGGGACAAACAGAAGTTGGCTTCGCTCTTTTTATGGCGAACGCAACTTTTAATTGGTTGGCTATGTAGTCTGACGTCACATGCTCCGCCCTTTTCAATGTCGAACCACTCAACAAACCAGTTAGAAGTTGCTGTTCGTCATAAAAAAGGGTGGAGCCGACTGAGGTTTGTCCCGATTTCTAATTGCCTGTGTATTTTCATGTTGATGGACACACATGCTGGGAAAAAAAAATCTCACTGAAATATTTTGAATAATTTTGTGTTAAGTTTTTGAAAATTTCCTGAACGAAAAAAACACTGAATTTGTGTTCAACGTCTATTTTACCACACTGAATGGCATTTTATAAAGCCAATTAATTTGTATTGAATTTGCCTGAAATTCAACCTTGAAAGTATCTTGAAACTAAAGCTGGGAAACTGAAGAATGATGCTTCTGGCGCCAACTTTCATTGCAAAAGAACATAGAAATATAAATAAAAGATTATTCTGATTTATTATTTGTATTTTCTGATGTTTTTTCAGCTTGTGTGATCCATCCCAAAATGTGCGTTTGAAAATAACCCAACTGTACGCACTAAGCAGACGATATTTTTCATTTATTTTTTTTTTTATAAAAAGTTTATTTTGAAAGATTAACAATAAACATACCCTTCTAGTTTCTAAAACACAATTCAAGTTTCTCTTAATTTTTTGCTCCTGAAAAAGAGAATAATCATAGCGTTCGGAAGTTAGCTGTTCATAACCTAAATGTTACGGATGCGTCAATTAATTATGGAAATGTTATGCAATTTGATTGAATTTGTCATTTATGTGACTTTGTAAAGTTCCATTCTAAGTTCATTCTAAATGTGAACGACGTTTTTTTGTTGTTGTTGTTGTTGGCTCCGTTTTATTATATTTCGGTACATTGTAGACTTGTAATATAAATTTGGAAAGTAGCCCACATTAATTGTTTGCGTAATATCGCCTTCTTTTGTCTTCCGTTGTTTTAATGTTGTTGTTGTTGTTGATTTGATATTCGAAAAAAATTCTTAGCTACTGTTTAAAATAAATTAATATTTTCAATTTTTATTATTATTTTGAACGTTTTAGTTGGTGTGTAAAAAAAAAAGCTGAAGTGCTGTGACAGTAGTAGTAAGCCGTTTATTAGTAGGTCCTTTTTCCCTTTTTAGAAATAGACTGGAAAGGACATTTCAGGTTTTGCGCAAGAGAAGATCGATTGTTCACTCCTGGATATTTCTTATATAAATGGGTTTTTATTATACAGATAGAGACCGTTCTTTCGCAAACCAAATCTCGTTGAAGACACTTGGCTGTGAGACAGAATTCTGTCGTGTAGGGTGGCTGATTTTTTTGATTTTTTTTTAAAAAATCAAATAAATCGATTTATTTGATTTAAATCAGATATTTTTTTTATTTATATGAAATATTAATTTTTTTATGGCGATGTTTGCAAAAATGAGTAATAATAACATCGTTAATAAGCAAAAAAAAATGTTAATAAACATTCAAATTTGAAAATAATAAGTTTCAAGCACTTTTAATTTAACATTCTGAACAATATAAACACAACCTTTGCAGCCTTTTCAGTTCCGAAAGCAAATCAGTGCCTCAAAAGGTAAACTGGGTTAAGTCACTTTAAAAAAAACCGCAATTTTTACATCTTCTTAAGATGTAAAACAACTCGTGTTTTTAAACAGCTTGTCAAGTTCTACCATTAGTAAACAGTGTTACGTCTACGGTTTAACACATCGGCCGCTAGATGGTGGTATACCATGTTAAGTCCTGTTCCAAAAAACCTTCAAACGACTCCACTGTAAAATTTAGGTTTGGTGACTTAACACAGTTTACCTCTGAGGCTCTTAGATTACTACTATTTATATGTTATGTATCCCTTTAATGATTTTTCCACCAGTCAATTGGGGATACATGATTTAAATCATGATTTCAATCAATGTGATTTAAATCACTGCCACCCTGCTGTCTTGTGTGATTATTTTCGTAGTTTAAGTTTACGGCCATTATTAACGCATGCGTATTAAGCTCTATGGTAGACAGTGGTCTCGTAGTGTTTGTTTATTAGTTGCTTAATGTCCCCATCAACATGGAGGTCATTTCAGGGACACATACAAGACAATTCAAATACAAAGGCAATTTTCAAGTCAGAATCAAGCACAAGTCAAATTATCAATACAAAGACAAGTTTCAAATACAAGTCAGTATCAAACACGAGTCATTTTTTTTTTCCAATCCAAGTCAATATTCAATGCAAATCAAAGCAGAAAAACACAAACGTCGTACTGAGGTGTCAGCAGGACCTCGTAGTGTATGTGGAATGTTTCGCACAGAGTCCACAGACCAGATCTGTGTGAGACACATTCACAGGCATCTGTAGACAGCGGCAGAATTTTTTTGGCCCCTTTTATGAGCGTCAGACCAAATATCAACCAATTAGAAATAAAAAGGGCGGGGCCTGTGACATCAGACCAGTAACAAGCCAATTAGAAATTGATGGCGCTCATAAAAGGGCAGAGCCAAAGAAATTCTGTAGCTGTCTACAGATGCCTGTGACACAGGCAAGTAAGCGCAGTCAAATACAGTCGTTTGCCCGAACCCTTTTATGAACGTCATGAATACAAAATATCAACCAATTAGAAATTGAAGAAAGCGGGGCATGTGGCATCAGACCACATAATTAGACCAATTAGAAGTTGCCGTTCCTCATAAAATGGGCGGGGCAAACGACTGCGCTTACTTGCCTGTGTGTATGTGAGACCGTCTCTACGGACCGTGTGTCTCATAGTGAATAGCGAGTTGTAGTAGTGTGAATAGGTCTTCGTGCGATAATGATGTTCCTGATGTTATTAGAAGTCGAATTTTGAAGAAATCTTTCTACTTTAAATTGAAAATCGAATATTAGATCCAGTGGCGCAAAGTTAAGTTTCATGTCTACAAATAGATGAATGAGATCACGGGAGATTTTAATATCTTAAGAAAAAAGATGAAGAATAAAGAGAAGAAAAAAAATATAGGAAAATTCGTTTTTGAAATCAATGAGGTTTTTTTTTTCTTCTTCTTCTGAACATCAAACGTTGGTTGAATGCGTTTTATATTCTTCTGGTTCGACTCTGAATCCCACCACCATTTTCAATAGGTTCTCTCCTTTTTTGGATGTGGATTACCGTTTAAATGGGAAAAGCTTTCAAAACGATTCTGAATGTCATAAGTCCTATTTTGGAAATCGCTTTTTAAGGCTTTTTTTTTTTCTCTTTCTAAATTTTATTTTCGACGGTTTTTTTATAATAAGATTTAGGTTAATGAATTGGAGAATAATAAATTGTCAATTGCGCGCGCGCGCCATCTAGTTCTATTTAGATGTACTTAAAATGAAATCAAAAATATGTTTGTTTTTATATATATTTTTTTTAAAAAGAAACATGAATTATGATTACATTTCTGCTTTCTTACAAGAGTCTGGAACATTAAAAAGAGAAAGAAAAACCTGTTCCTCAACTTTTAAAATTAAAAATGGTGTCCAGTCTCGAGGTCAAGTGGATTCATTCTTAATTATATATATATAAACTTCTGAGGATTTTTTTCTTTTGGTGCCAAGTTTTTTAATAGAATAAATCATGTGTCTTAATTAAAGTTTTCTGTTTTTAAATTAATTTCTTTCTGGTGCTTGTAGCAGACAAACACCAAACCCAATGAATGAGTCTGGAGTTCATTTAATTTTGATGAATCCGACCGACATTCGCGGCGTGTAAAAACTAGTTGGTGGTCAGTTAGTGACGTCAAAAAATACACAAATAATACAGTGACGAAAAAAAAACACCGGAAGTGAGTTGTGAACCTCTCCTCACCCCCAATTGAGTGACTAATTCTCATGTTATTCATGATGGGTGGTAATGTCTAGGTAAGCTGCGTTTATAGTCGGAACAAACGGATCATTTCCTATTTGGATATAACTTATATTCATAATGGCGTCGAGTTCCATTATAATTAATACGCTGCCTTTCACATAAGTGTTATCAAGGTGCGACGCCCACTTTCTCACGATTATCGGTTTGCTTTTCACGTCTATTCGCAGAATTGTGCTGTGTTTATAGTCATTATTTACCGATTGCGGTCTTACATATTTGTATCTTATATGCACACATCTGTAGTGGATGTCAATAAATGCAGACATAAATGTGGCCTTAACTGAACAAAGGCCTAAAAAGTAGGCGAATAATTTCAGCTAGTTCAATTTGATTGCCATTATTAGATTTTTAGTTTTTTTTTTTTTTTGGCCAGTTTCTATTTTAGCATTTAATTCAGTTATTATTTCTGCGTTTTAATTAGATGTAGGTTAGATTTAACGATAACGTTACCTCAAAACAACGCCATTTCAATGTAAATGTTAATGATAAATGGCAATTTCTGGTTTGGTTAAATTAGTACGACGGTAAGGGGTTTTCTCGCTTCAGTTGACCAATATAATGTACGAGTGCCTCAGAGGTAAACTGTGTTAAGTGACAAAACCAGCATTTTTACAAGGGGAAGCTATTTGAAAGTTCTTCTCTTCATTGAAAGGGATAGGACTTAACATGGTATACTTCCGTCTAGCGGCCGATGTGTAAAACTGTGGACTTAACACTGTTTACTATTGATAGAACTTGACAAGGTGATTCATTTAATGTAAAAACCGGTTTTTTTTAAAACACAGTTTACTTCTGAGGCATGCTTATATGCATTAACTCATATCATCTGTAGTTGAAACTTTGGCAGGTTTATTTTTGTCAAGTGGAAACAGGGCCTTATGGATAGGGTTTTGTTCAGCCATTGCCGTTCATTCCAATGTATAAAGTGTGAACCTATTTTGGGTTTTAGAGAGTGCGGGTTATATTGTCATACATACTATATACATAATAAAAAGATAGATTGGGAACAGTGAGAGGGGGGGGGGAAGGACCATTGTTATCCATCTTTTTTTTTTTTGGGTCGAGTTCTGCTCGTATTTAATGTATTTTTACGTTTTTTTTTTCCATTCACCATTTTTTTATTTTCGTTGTCGTTGTCGTCCTCCTCTAGCAATAAGGGAATATAAAGAGACCATTTGGATCGGTTCCAAAACTGTTATTTTTTACGAGTCACTAAAAAAAAGGGTTATGCTGACATCCAAGTCACAAGAAAAGAACCCATTTTTAAAGCTCTTTTCTATATTAAGAGCCTCCCCTTCTCACTATGGAAATTCTTTGGCCAGAATAAACTTTGTGTTTTTTATCAGTCGTTGACATTTTTAGTTTTTGTTTTTTTCAAAAAAGAAAAAGAAAAAATGTGGGGGATAACTTTAAATTTAAAAAGAGAAAGAAAAAACTTTTATCACAAACTTGCTTTTTCAAGAAAAAGTTCATCTTTTAAAGTTTTCTTGAGTAAAGTTCGAAAACACAGTGCTTTATGGCCTATTTTTCCACTTGCCGGAAAATGAGTGTGGAAATGCATTATAATTTAAAAATAAAGCATAAATATTCTCCAAAAATAAAAAATAGGTTTTCAGTTTCAACTAAATGAACATGTTGTGAATTTCGTTTTAATCCACTGAGGACGTTCTGGTCGCCATTTTTTTTTTTTCTTCGTTTTAGTGATTTTTTCTTTTTTCTTTTAGCTTTTTCTTCAATTATTTATCATTTCAGGTAAATTAATGCATTTTAACGAGATGTAGGTTAGATTTAAAGATTTAGTTTTGCATCCAAAATGACACCATTTTAATGTATAATTAATTAAAGTGGTAGAGCGAGTGTGGTTTCCTAACTTCATTTGTCCTAACATGAGCAACTACCAATTAGATAGTCTCTACACTATCCGGATATAACATGTTCCGATTATGGTACATTGGATTTCAATTGAAAATAAATAGTACGGGATTTGAGACCACGGTTAACCGGACCCTGCGTTCACCGTATACTGTGACCCTTATAGCAAACAGGCGGAGGACCACACACGTTTGTGCTGTAATCAGATATCGTATGGAATTCCTCCTTTTCAGTGATATTACACTTGTTCAACTAATGGAAAATGGAGTGGCGCACATTTGCACCAATAGTAAACTTTCGTATTTCACCAGTTGAAATTTTCACGAAAGCCCAGTGGAAACAAGGTTTTAAATGTTGGTCTCTCTCTCTCTCTCTCTCCCCCCCCCCACCACACACAAACCCAACATCCTCATCAGTTCAATGTGTTAGTTTTTAATTTCATGCATTTCAGCGTGAAATTTGAGTAAAGTAAAATCGTGATTTTGTAATTTTCTATCTCAAAACAGAGAGAAAGAAGAGATAATTTCACTTTACTTTTTTTTTTATAGAAGTTTAGATACGATTGGATTGTAATGAATGACGTCATTGACGTGTGATTGGTTTATTTTGGTCTTGTTTCTTTTTTTTTGTTTGTCTGTTAGGAAAATTGCGTGGTTTTTGTGTTGCTTTTTCAGCTTTTCTTTTATGGACGGTGTGTGTCCGTGAGTTTTTAACTTGAGTGCGTGTGTTCTGTTCTTTTTCTTTCATTACGTGTCTTTGCCCCTTTTATTTTTTTTTTCTTTTACAAAGTGGTTATTCAGGTTGTGTTTTCTTGTTGTGTTTGTATTTCTCATTCGTCAGTTTGATTTTATTTTTCGGTCGGATTTTTTTTTTCTTTCTACTTGTTTGTCGAAATTTAAATCGAAATATGGGATTCTTTTGTTTTTGTTGTCTTGTCAAAACTCAAAAGAGTTTTGTCAACTGTTTGTGTGTTTAATAAATCGTTTTAATTTCGGATTATTAACCATGTTATAATCACACGAAAATAGACAAAAGAAGAGAAACAAAATGTGTGTGAATATGTGAAGATTGATTATTATTCCTAATGGAAGAGAATCATCTCGATTTGGGATTTTCGTTTCATCATTTGTGGCCGTTTTGTTATTGTGTTTAACCCCCTTTGAGGTTATTCTTGTTTATGTTTAAAAAAACAAATTTATAATTTATAAAGAGAGGAACCAAAAATATATATTATTAATATAGATATACCTCCATTTATGTTCACAATTAGGTAAGTTTTATTTTTATAAATCTTATTTCAACTCGATTTTAGGTCAGTTGTTCTGCGAACGGTTTGGAACTTTTAAGAAAGTTGTGTCATAAAAATAGAAGGACTTCTTTAGATTCAGAAAAATTTGCTTTTATTTTATCTCAGTATACGTTAACAAAAAAAAAACCGGGCCTTTTTATGGTCCATTTCTTCGTCCTTTTCTGCTTTCTCAATTGATCAAGTGTACACCTTTCTTTATTATATTCAAATTACATATTTTCAAGACAAGTTCCGAAGCAAGGGGGGGGGGATTTGTGAAGGTAAAAGGAGGGTGAAGAAGGTGGGGAAAATAAAAGGCTTGTCTTTTATCTCGCATTCATTATAAATTCATGAATGTGTGTAGAATCATCATCATCATCATCCTTTCACTTTAAAAGGGTCAATAACGTTTTGTCCTGTCCTAAGGTCATCTTATGCAAAATAGAATCTTATAATGCTGGGGTTTTCTTCTTTTTATTCTTCTATAGGTATGTTTACAATGCAAAAGTAGAAGAAAAAACATCGGTGATTCTCTATAAAGTTGGTTAAGGTGAAGTTTGTGACGTCAGTAGTGTTGACGAAAATAATTTAGGTTTTTGTCATTTTGTCTGCTGAAAAGAGGGGGATAACAACAAAGGAATGCAAGAATCCTTTTGTTTAAATTGTTGAGAACATTTTGTTCCTTTTCTATCAGACGGAATGACACAATCCAATGTCTCAACCTCTCTTGACGTCACAAGCTTCAATTTTATTGTGAGGCAACTGTAGTTACTAACTTAACTGGGTAATAATTTAAAACGTATTAATTTGGTAGTAAATCTGTGTTGCAAGGGACAATGTGTCTAAATATTGTCTGAAAATGCGTATAATGATAAAGCATTATATGCAGGGCTCGGATTTTTATGCAAATATCAAGCAAATGTTTCTCATTCTGTGGCTGAAAGGCCAATTGTGACGTTAACAATCTCGTTTAGATTAACCAACATTTGTCCTCCTTCAATGAAAAACACTGGTTAGTGGCTAGAACTCCTGATAGTAACCAAAGTATCTAGCCCCTAACCAGCCTTTTTGATTAAAAAAAACATAATTGCAGTTGCTCTAATGATGAGGAAGGATTATTACTTAACAATTGGCACTTGAGCCACAAAGTGAGAAACATTTGCTTTGATATAAAAATCCGAGCCCTAATTATGTGTACTTAGACATCTTAATATCTAGGTATTCTGCAAATTAGCTAAAACAACAACAAAAAATGTACAGATTTACTGAAGTAGCGATCATAATTAGCAAGATTTAAAGCAAGATTCACTTCAATGTAATCCCTTGAATTTGCCTTTGCAATTGACAATTTGATTAATAAAACTCTTGCGACACTTTTCAAGTGGTTTTTTGCAACACCGTCCTTACAGAAAAAGACTGATCTTAGTTGTTTTTGCACGATTCATAATAATATTTAACTTATGTCTTGCAGTGTGATCCCGTCGCTTAAGAAATTGTTGGTAGTTTTTGCACGTTTGGTTTAAAAATCTATCCAACATTTTTCGTATTAGTTTTTTTTTACTTGTTTGAAATTTTAAACATCTGTGACATTGTGTTTGTGCGTAAGTCCTTTTGTATAATAATGATGATAATAATAATAGTCATTTAATTGGAGGAAGTAATGTGATCAAAATGGCTGTCTTTTAATACGTATACCCCAGTGACCTCGGTTGCTTTAACGTGCGAATAATGATGGAAATAGAAGGAAAAATAGTGGGGCGGAGAGGAGAGAGGTGAAGGAGGAGGTTTCTTAATTTTTATTTTCAGGCTACTGTCGTCGTCGTCGTTGTTTTGGATTTTGAATTGTCTTTCGCTTTGTTTCCGTTGGTTTCGCTTAGATTACGTTTTTTTCTTTTCCTTTGTATTTTTTTTTACTTAGTGTGTGGGAGAGAGAGAGAGAGAGAGAGAGAGAGAGAACGTATTTTTTTAAAAAAAAAACACGAAGAAAAAGATTAGACATAAAAATAGCCTCACTCCGGGGGGGGGTCTATTGTTCCCCCCCCCTTTATTTGTGTGTATTTATTATGCGCTCTTATCGAGAGAGCAACTGGTTCTCTCTTTCTCATATAAAGTCTATTGTTTCTTTTTAGTTTGTTAGTCACAAACTTTTATATAGCATGGTTGCCCTCCTCCTCCTGTTTTCTAATACATTAGTAATACTAATATTAGACAACCTAGAAAAAAGAAATGTGAACTTGGATGATGATTGTTCTCGTTTCTTGTTTTGTGTGGTTTTTTTTTTCATGACATGTCTGGTTCCTTCAACTGGCTTTTTTCTATTGTTTCTGATGCCATTTTTTTTTCTTCTGCTTCTATTTTATTATCGACACATTTCGAATGAAACGCAATATTTTTATTTTGTTTCTAATGAATTTAATAGGTTAACAGCTAATTGTATCATAAGTTAAGTCGAGACTTGGTTGAAAATCCCAATGATTGACCGTCTAAACAGATCCTTCGACTTAAAAGTATATATGAATTTTCATGTATAATTCGATTTAAGAGAGCCTTAGGCCTGAAGCAAATTAGGCCACAAAGTGAGCTTGCAACAAGCAACAGTCTCCAGACACTGTTGCTGGTGATGCTACACTAGCGTCACCACTGCAGTTGCAGACACCAAAATGGTAGCTTGCAACAGTAGCAGGTGGATGTTGCCTCTGCTCAGCATAGTGAGCAGAGGGAACAAGCAACCATTGTGTGCCAGCAACTACTTTCTTGTCACGTGATCATAATTCGGTTGCTGGTTGCTCGCTCGTTTGGTTCCCTAATTTGCGCCCGGCCTTAGAAGACACTTTTTAAAGTTGCACGTGATATATGACGTAATCAATTTGGTGGTTTCTAAGTGGCTCAAAAAACACTAGTAACCACAGACGGCAATTTTATATAACGTCGTGGAAATATCGCGTTTTCGGAAACTTAATAAAGAGTGCGGCAAAATTTTTTGTTGTTAAAGCTGAAGGATGTTTCTGAAGAAACGACGACGACGACGTCTTTTGTTTACAAAATGGATCTTTTTTGATGTGTTTAAAATGGGTCAAGTAAATTAGCTCACTTCAAGAGTGTCAAATAAAAACTCCTTTGAATATGACAAACCAAAATACGTTAATACCTGCCTGGCCGCAACATTCAAGAAGTTCAAGAAACTTCATTTATTGTTCAAAAATCAAAATACACTTTGGAAAGCAATAGCGTAGTGCATAGCACGTCTGAATTGCTGGAGTGGCTTTTCCTCAAACTGGACGCGAAATCTGCATGGACTGATTCATATTACTGCTCATTTTTGTGCTCAGGATGCACAGCATTTTTTATACATAAAAATAAACTTGTATTATTATTTTAACAATGCATTAATTTCACCTGCACCAAGAACACATTGCAATTGGCATTGCGTTTTTATTTTTGTGTTTTAACAGTGCATTTCGCATGCTGCAATTGGGGCAGTTAAATTACTTAATTTGTAATAATTAGCTTTTTATGTCAGCGAGTGATATTTTTTTTTCTATAGAAAAGTTTATTTTGAAAGATAGCAACTTGTTATTCAGTAAATTCTTTACAAAGTTAAGTCTTTCATAATCGCATGATTATTAAAATTGGTGTCGTTTGAAGAGAGATCAAAAATCTTTTTTGAACTATTTTTTTTTTCATCATCATCGTCGTCGTCGTCGTCACCTGTTTTGTGATGGAAAGATTCTGATTTTAAAGGTGATTTCAAGGTTGATTTTTTTTTTTCGTTATTTACGTGGCTACCAAATAGAAAGAAAAGGTGTTCAACGTTGGTTATCTGGTGGTTGGGTCCGTCTTTTTCTGCCTTTGACCAGTTCAGAAGAAAGTGTTGCGGGTTTTTTTTTTGTTATTGTTGTTGCAATTATTACATTTTTAAAGTTTCTGACCCTGAAATAAATTATTATTATTAATATATATAAATTATTTCTTTTTTTTCAGTTAACCCGTTTATTCTTACGTATAAAAAAAATTATGAACCAAGTCAACTGTAATAATTTCCACGAATGGGTGGGTGGTTTGGGTGCAGGTTGAAGTGGAAGTGGTGGTGCAGAGGGTGGGGGTTAAAATCGAAAGCCAGAGAGGAGAAAAAAAAAAGTAATAATGACAGGTGGGCTGTGATGGCTTGAGGTCATCATCACCTGAATAATTAATAGACCTATTAACAATGAAATAGAGAGAGGGAGGGGGAGAGAGAGAACAATCGATGGTACTCTAGTAGGCCTAGACAGGTGTGTATTTGTTGTTTGTTGCCTTTGGATCTTCCTCCCCCCACGAACCCCCTTTTCTTATCACATAATTTTATCTTTTTATGGAGCCAGATGAAGAAAAATATGCATAACCCATTTAGTTAGGGGGAAGAAGATGAAGGGATGTTTTAGGGAATGTTTAGATAGAGGTGGGCCTACAATTATTATAAGGAGAGCAAAAGTATCTTCTTCTTTTGTGAACTGGGATTGGGGGGTGGTTTTTATAATTTCTTGATACGAGTTTTGATATTTAAGAAAAGATTGGGGTTCTTTTTCTCTCATTCACTGGCAACAAGGTTGTAATTTTTGAAGGTCACCTTGAACGGTTTTGAGTTGGGGATGGTTTGTTTCTTCTCTCTCTCTGCTTTTTACTTGTTACCTTTTTTTCTTCCATCATCATCATCATCATTATTATTATTATTTGGAAGTTGAATTCTCTAGGATGTGTGTGTTTCTATTATTAGTCGAGGATATTGATTTATTTGGTTGGATTTTTTTTTCTTCTTTCTTTCTGCTTCTCTGTGCAGAAGTAAACACATGTACAGTGAGTGTTTTCTCGCTTTTTTTTTCTCCGTCCGTCTTTCTTTCAGTCTGTTTGAAGGTTTTCTTATTTGGAAATAGGCTAAGTAGTAATGGATACCAATAAAGTGCATTCATTTTTAGTAGAAAATACACACGCACTCTAGTCTTAGTAGAGATACAATTATAGATGTTGGTTAGTGAGGTTTTTTTAAAAAAAAAAGATATAATCTATTTCTCTAAACATGTGTCTTGTGTGTTTACTTTCAATTTGCAGAAATGAAACAGACATTTTTTTTTATGTATGTGTTTTATTTTTTTTAAAAAAATCCATTTCCTGTCATAACCTAACCTGTTTTTGCTTCTTCTACTGCAACAAAATATGCATGACTGTGTAAGGGATGGGGGGGGGGAGGAGGCAATCTAAGGGGGAGAGGAGGGTTATTGAAAAGGGGAAGAGGTTAAATTTGCATACATCTGTATCAATTCATAACTTAGAAAAAGGACTAATGAAATATTTTTTTCTCATCTGTTTTGAAATTGGAACCAGCTGCATTTCTGAGAAATGGAAAGGCCATTGCCATTTTTTTTTTTGCCATTGGGGGTGTGAGGAGAAAAAAAATGGCTGAAGGTGGAATTGATGATGATGAGGTTGTTGGGCTTTTTTTCTTCTTCTTCTCTCCAGTTTGATACTGATACATATTAACAAAAAAAAATGGAATTTTATTTTCTTCTTGTCATCATCATTCAATGGATTTAGATTATAATTTTTGAAATGTTCGGTTGATGGCAATGATGAGTGACAAAATTGGGTTATTATTTTTTTGTTGTTGGTTGTTTGTTAGATAAGAGGGTGGGGGTATATAGAAAAGGCGGACGGAGGAGGAGGAGGGTAGGTGGGGAGAGTGTTTGTGCGTTCACGCGTTTAATTAAATCTTTTATATCAGTTTGTGTGTAATGTGTACAATGTGTGTATGGCAGTAGCTAGTCTTTCTTGCTCTCAGTTATACTCTTGAAAAGGATATATTATATTATTAGATATATACAGTATAATATATAGCGCCATTAAAGAATGCAGCTCTATTTACAGGGTGATTTCCACCTAGCAAAATTTATACACTGGTAAATTGGGGGGTTTTTTTTTGGATGAGACATGTGAATCCTCGAATACTTACGAATCTTCAAAAATATTCGAGATTCGAAAAGTCGAATCTTCGCGCTTTATTAGTTTTTCGAATCCTAACCTAAAAACAAACTGTAAAAAACTTTGGTAAAATTAGTTTTTAGTTCCATTGACATCCACAATAGAAGCGTTCACTAACAAAAAAAAACCCGGCGATTGTTGCAATTTCGGTGGTGGTATCCGGATCACCTTGTGGCGACCCTGAGTGCCACACTGTGTTTTCATTATTAATAATTTAATATTTAATATTATTTCATTTATTTGTATCTTCTTATTGAATAATACAGGATTCTTATGAGAGATTCGAGAACCGATTCGGATTCGAGAAAATTTAGGATTCGTCCCATCTAGTTTTTTTGTGCAAATTGCAAGCATTTCACACGTTTGACACTTGTCGTTGTTGTCAATTGTATTATATATTAAATAAAATAGAACTTATTTGCCAATAATTAATTAATAACGGCACAATAATTATTTTTTTAAGCTAATTAAGTTTGAAAACCGGTTTAAAAACTTTTATTTTTTAAGTAAAAGAACGCATTTGTAATTTAATGCAAGAAATTAAGGGGAAAAAAACGATTGTGGCAATCAGTGTTGATTTAAAATTGTATTATAATAATTTTCTAATTAGAATTCGATTTTTAAATTCAGAAAACGCCAACTGAAAATAGAATAAGGGAAAGGTCACAGACACCGGAATAAAATCCACACTGAATCCCACTTTAAGGCGCCATAATATCTTTTGAGGGCAAAAAGGAACGCAGAAATCGTAACTGAAACTTTTATTCTGATTTCTATTTTCTGGTGCTTTAATAATAATATTCTGTTTTATTTGTTTTGACAGAATCTTAAGTAGAAAATAACGGTATTTGTTGCAATTTGTTTTATATTGTCGGTAAATAAATTCTATTTTTAGTCTTGTTTTCAGTTTTGCGTTTTCTGCGCGTTGGAATTTTTTTTTGCGAAAATGTCGTCCATCATTTGGCTAATAAAAGAAAAACTCTAAAAGCCAGAAATGAAATTTGAGGGTTTTTTCTCTCTCCAAAGCCACGTTTATAGGTTGAATTTCGCGTCCTTATTGATCTGGTATGCAACTTAAATACACATTTGTGGGACGTTATTTTTGTAACGCCAACTATAAATATGGCATTAAAAGAGCTTTCTACTTTTGAAACTCCATGTACTGATTGAGAATGAGATTTTTTTTTTCGCATTGCGAATTGCGATTTGTCTGCGATGCAAAAGTGATTTTCAGACTAATGATGATGATGATGGTGGCCCTTGTGGGTTGGAAGTGATTTTAAGGGACCTGAAGGGGGTTTCGAGGTACATTTAGTCGATTGTGTGTAGTAATCACGTGACTACCGGCATTTCACATGTGATGGCGCCTAATCAAGGGCCGGTTTTTTTTTTTACTTTTAACTAATCCAGGTTCTCCGCCTACTTTCAGCCATTTGTAATTGTGCGTTGTTCTCTTTTATTATTAGGAACAATAATAAATTAAGCTCTTCTTTTGTCTTGTGTTGTTGTTGTTGATTCTATTTATATTTTGAAAATGGTGGTTTAAAAAAAGTTCTTTTGTTGTGTGTTTGTTATTTAGGATTCGGATGAGAGTACGAACAACAGTCCGTGTTTAAATTTTCCCGAGGTTGCAAAGAGTGTTCGTCGTTGGTGCGAATTTCAGGACGGTCAAAGGATATTGCTCACGACTCCGTCTGTTTTGGTCGGTTATCGTGTGGAGGTTTATCGTGCCGAAGGTACCACTCAGTGGTACACTGCAGTTATCGTTTCTTACAACGAAAACACAAGGGTAGGTATTATTTAAATGTCAACGAGAGAGAGAGAGAGAATGTCTTTTGTTTTTATCTTACTATCTCTGAAGCTCTTGTTGTTTATAGTCGATATTTCACCATCAAAGAAGCAGAAAAGTTGTTTTTCTGTCAAAGAACCTGGTTAGAGACTACAGTTCTTATCTGAGCACAAGAACAGTTTTAGATTTTAATGTGTGATCTATTAGAATCTGAATTCTAGTCTCTAGTCAAGACTGTTGGACTGAAAAATGCATTTTTTTTTCCAAAGAAACCTGGTTGGAGAGTAGTGTGGTGTAGGTCTAGTATCTAGAAATAGGTTTCTAAAGACGAGAATTGTAGTTCTCTCTAGTTGATAATCACATTTTTCAGTTTCCTTAATCATGAATTTCTGTCTGGATGTATAATTTGCGTACAATATGGCGTCATTGTGAAAATACATGTAGGATTGTGTAAACGGGTGGGGTGGCTTTAATTTTAGAGATTGAGATTCAATTACGGATTTGAAAACTTGACCCCATTTTTAGCGATCAGGGTCAGATTTTAGTTACGACTTTTTTTTTTCAATTTGGGAACTCGTTATGAAAGACATTGTTTATTTTTTATAGTTCGTTTTGTATGTGGTGGAGAAGAGAAAAAAACGACGAGAACTTGTTTATATATTAAAACAATTTATGAGCGAATTTCGAGATTTATTTTGAAACTAGAAGAGAGAATAATGAAGGTACAAAATAAAGCTTTTTATGGCAATTTGTAAGTTTTCTTTTCTTTTCATAATCATAATTGGAAATTTTATCAATATTACACAAAAAGCATATTTTTTCATAAAAAAACAAAATGTTTCTCTATGCAGTTCTGTCATTTTTTTTACTCATCTAGTAATACTAGTATCAAATAAATGTGGAGATTGATGTAAACGTAGTTTTACAACAGTTTTTCTCTTCTGTAACACAGAAAAAACTGTCCGATATTTATTATGAACAACACGTAACTATAAAAACGACGTTCGGTACAAGTTTTGACACTTATCTTTTTTTATTTTGTCAAAGTACGTTTTTTTTAAGGTACCCTCTTCCTATAATGGCGGATCCTGGACAGATCATTCGAGGAGGATCCGTCAAAATTTGATGGATTTAACAGGTCGCACTAGTTGAGGCTGCTGTGCCCACACCATTTCAGCTCTTTTAGGTTATGGGGAAGTTAGTTAAACTATAGAAGAAATATAAGAACCACGTAAACAGACGACGGTTATGTATGTGACTTATGTCAATTTAAATAAAACCTCGTAAAAAAAAAAAAGAAAACGCAAGTGGTTAGTAGGCCTACATATTAAAATATACTAAATATATTATTAAATAGATTATGAAAATTTCATTAAGTATTTCTCTGAAAGAAAAGCAGCGAATATTTTTTCAGATATATTTAGTATAATGTACGAGCCCGTAATTATGATTTTTTAACCATTGAATAGACATATATTTTTACTAGTGGGGTAACCCGTCATAAATGACGGGAGCCAAATTCACAGGCAATTGTGTCCTGCCTTAGAATTTCTTTTCCTCCGCCCTTTTATGACGTCAGACCAAGTAACAACCCAATTAGAAATTGATGACGTTCATAAAACAGCTGAGCAAAAGAAATTCTAATGATGGGCACAATTGCCTGTGATAAATGCTAGTTTAATTTTGCTACTATTATCCAATCCCCCCCTTTTTATATTTGAAAGGGAAAATGAGTTTTTCATTTTCTGTGGTGTGCTCATGCGCGTCGTTTGCTCCTTTTTTTACTCCTTTCATTTCAATTTCAGCCACCCCCTCCCACTTTTCCTCCTCCACGTTTCTCTCTTCCCCCCTTCTACACTTTCCAACCTTTTCCCCTCTCCAATTTAATATCATGGGGTTCTTGGATGAGATGGGTGCAACATATAGTTGACCTTGAGAAAAAAAAGCTGTTCATTTCTTCATTTATTTAAATTTATATAAATTCCGACACAGTGTTAGTCCACACACATACATACATACATACACACACAGATCTGGGTTATTATATATATAACTAGTGGAGTAACCGTCATAAATGACGGGAGCAAAATTCATAGGCAATTGTGCGCATGCGCGTCGTTTGTTCCTTTTTTTGCTTCTTTCATTTCAATTTCAGTCACCCCCTCTCACTTTTTCCCCCTCCACGTTTCTCTCTCTTCCCCCCTTCTACACTTTACAACCTTTTCCCCTCTCCAATTTAATATCATGGGGTTCTTGGATGGGAAGGGTGCAACATATAGTTGACCTTGAGAGAAAAATAAAGCTGTTCATTTCTTCAAATTTATATAAATTCCGATGTTACTCCACACACACACACACAGAGAGAGACCTGGGATATTTTATATATAATAATATTTAGCATCCAGAAACATGTTTGAGAATGACATGCTAGCGCCACCTACCCGTTCTCACGAAAGCCAGTATATAATGAACGCATACTTGCTTTCTTGAGAAGATTAAAATTAAATTGAATATCACAACCTTCAAGTGTGTAAGTTAAGAATGTGTAGACGCCATTGTTTGCCTTCGACTCCTATGCGATTTTCTATGGCCTCATCATATTTGAAAAGAAAATGGCAAAAATCATGTATAGCAAGCAGTTTATCCGGAAATTCTTTTAGCCTTTTTAAAAGAACTGTCTAGTTTTATGGTTTCAAGATTGCGCCTTATTTTGTAGGTTATTTAAAAGCAATCTTTTTAATGTCTTAATAGTTTTAGTTGTTTAGGGGGGATGGGGCCGTGGCCCCTCTTTTTTTTTTTTTTTTTTTTTGGTGGTCGGAAGATTTTTTTTATTGACTTATCTTTTTTTCTAGTAGAAAAAAACCGACAATGAAAAGCGGAGGTTGGGAAGTGGGGGGAATTGAATGAATATTGGCGTATTTTTATAACATCGTCGTCGTCCTTTTTTCTCTCGATATTATTCAGAGGGTGCATTCCACTGTAGATGATGATGAGAGTCCGCGCAATATTCCACCCACACAACCAGCTATTTTTATTACTTACTAGCGGTTATTATTATTTAGAACTTTGTTTACTTCTTTCATTCTTCTATCTAATATAATAATATAAAGAATTTATTTTTCACTTCTATTTTTTATTGTTTTATTACACTTGATGATAAATTTATATTTATATAAAACAATAGACAGAGAGGGGGGGGGAGAGGAAAAAGAATGCAATCTCTCAAATGAGCAGATGGAAAACGTTCATTTTTTTTTCCATTCTTCTTTATATAATGGCAATTAAGAACAAATGCATTGCTTTTTAGCTGAGGTTTTAAATTTAACCTAGATTTATTTTTTTGATTGATTTTTTTTTAAATATTGGAAAGGATTTTGAAGGTAATTTTTATTGCAATAAAATACGTAATAATAATGACAGCAGGTGGTGAGAGAGGGAGAGAGAGAATGAGTGGAAAGAGGGAGCAAAGAATAATATAATTGCACGTTCTTTCCTGACCTAGGGTTCATTTGAGAACTTCCTACGACCACACTACGACATTTTTATAAAAAAGAGAAGTTAAAACTCTTCTTTGAAATTGACTAGTCATTTTTGCAGTTTTTGAACGACGACAAAAAAAATCCTGCTAAAATTATATATGAAGAAAGGCTCAGCGGGGAAGGATTATATTATATGGAACACGCGGTTAAAATGCATCATGGGTAATGCATTTTAATTAGAATGATGTTATTCTGTAAGTGCTATTGTTATTACAGGGTTGTTATTCAACCTGAAAAACCTGCAAAATGTCAGGGAATTAGAAAATTTTCACTGAAAAAAGTTAGGGAATTTAGCGAAGTATGTAAAATCTAGAAAAAGTCAGAGAATTTATTTTCTGAAATTCCAATTTCAGTGATTCAAAAAACTGTTAAGGACAAAAAAAACAATTGAAATGCTCTAACAAGGGCTACTGCTGCAATAGGGCCCAGAAGTTTGAAAAAGCTTAAAACAGGGTTGCCCAGCCACTCAATCAGGTAACTTGGAAAACCTGAATACAGGTGACTACTAATTACTAGAAGTGAAAAATATATATATATGGTATGGAAAACCTGAAAAAGTCAGAGAATTTCAGTAATGAAAATCAGTGGCAACCCCTGTATTAGATAATTGGGGCGACTGAATAAGCGCCAAATTGAACAAACGCCAAACTGAATAAGCGCCAAATTGAACAAACGCCAAACTGAATAACCGCCAAATTTTTGGCTTTTATTCAGTTTGGCGTTTGTTCCATTTGGCGCTTATTCAGTTTGGCGTTTGTTCCATTTGGCGCTTATTCAGTTTGGCGTTTGTTCCATTTGGCGCTTATTCAGTTTGGCGTTTGTTCCATTTGGCGCTTATTCAGTTTGGCGTTTATTCAGTTTGGCGGTTATTCAGGTTTTTTGTAAATTGTGATGGTCCAAATATTGTGAGCTTATATAGACGTCAGACTGTGCAGATTTACAGCTAACCTAACCTAATCTAACCAAACCAAACCTAACCTAACCAAACCTAACCTAACCAATCCTATTCTAACCTAACCAATCCTATTCTAACCTAACCAAACCTAACCTAACCTAACCATGTGTTTATCACATTTTGGCGGTTATTCAGTTTGGCGCTTGTTCAGTTTGGCGTTTGTTCCATTTGGCGCTTATTCAGTTTGGCGTTTGTTCCATTTGGCTTTTATTCAGTTTGGCGTTTGTTCCATTTGGCGTTTATTCAGTTTGGCGTTTATTCAGTTTGGCGTTTGTTCCATTTGGCGTTTATTCAATTTGGCGCTTGTTCAATTTGGCGCTTGATCAGCGCCACCAGATAATTAGATGTTAAAACATTTTTTTTGGAAATATATTCCTACTAAGGCTATTTTAGAATTTTGGGAACAAAAGAAGCAATTTTGATTCCTTTTTATGTTGAACGAATGAAGAGTAAAAAAATTAAAAGACAAAAAGGGGTAAAAAAAAAAGAAAGTTGCTTCCGATGGTCTTTTCTCCTCCTCTTTAATGACCCAGAAGGTTTTCTTTAGACGCCTGAACCCTGAAGGGCCCTTGAAAGAAGGCCTTCAAAGAAGAAAATCCTTATAACAAAAACTGATGAGATATTTATATGTATCTGTAAAGGACCCTGATGAAAATGGATCTTTTTGTTTTTGTTATCGTTTCTAGGAACTAACGCTTACCGATGACACTGTACTTGAAGAACATAATGAAGATCCATGTTTGGTTCAGATGCGCCTTATTGGCGATGGAGGTAAACACAGAAGCATTTTGAGACACACTGAGACACCCCCCCCCCCCCCCCCCCGATCGAGTTTTCCTTGAAATACAAACAAGAGGCCCACAAATACACAGGAGACAAAACACAGCACGAAAGACAAACATAAATTATTTTTTATTTAGGACTAAAACAGTTTTTTTATTTTTTCTTTCGGTTCGTTCAATTTCAGTTGTTGAATCGATTCTAAGGGGTGAGAATATCGGTATCACTCCTCGAAGACGGACTTGTACTTCTCAGAATCAACAACAATTGGTGAGTATTTTCTTTTGTCTTTTTTGATGGAAGTTTTAAATTCGGTTTTTTTGGTTTCTAAGGGAAAAGGAAATATTCTTTTTGCAATCAAAGAGACTGGTTATACTTAGTACACACCTGATAATTTAAATGCATTTAAATAATAAACGTGTTCTACAGAGCCCTCTGTGAAGGACAAACAAACAATATGTAGAATTCAATTTAATTCAGTTAATAATCTGAAAATATTGAGTTAATACTTAAATATAATATATAAACTATTGACAAAATATTGATTTAGTAAATTTCAATTTAAAATGTTAATAATTAAAGTCAATTTGTATTTGGTGTTCATGTCCTTAACTGGACTCCATATAATTCACCTAAACACGTTTAATTTGAATTCATTTAACTCATGTGTGTTTACACGGTATTAGAAGCCAAAAAATAAATACAATTTTAGGCCAGTTAAGTCTTAAGAGAACTCTAGCCTCTAACTAGTCTTTTTTGATTGCAAAAAGCATAATTCTTTTTTGCCTTAAATTTATAATTATCAGACGTGAATTTCTTAGGTGAAATGCAAAATTTGTTAGAAACTAAACTAACTTCGTGATTTAAAAAAAAAAAAAAATACAATTTCTGAGGCGAAAAAAAATTGAAAAAAATGTATGAAAGTAATTAATCTAATTTACAACTTGCAATTTGAATCGTTTATTTTTTTAAATATTATCATCATATGGATTACATTTTACATGATTTTGTTTGATAACGAGGTTTTAATTTTCTTTAAATCACTTCTATTATGCAAACATTACTAACTAGGTCTTATTTTAAAATGACCAAACTCATTTATGTATGAGAAATATGTAAAAATAAAATATTACCTTTCAATCTCCATTTCCGCCTCCCCCCTTTCAATCGTTTCTAAAATATAGTTGACAGTGTGTTTATATATTTAAATTTTCCACTATAGACTTTATTTACATATATGTAAAATATATATTGCAATAGCGTGTGTTGTGTGCACGCCACCATGTTTGCTTTTTTCAGGGTTCTTTTTTTTTCTGTTTTGTTTTGGTGTCGTGCTCATTAGTCATACTTTTTTCAACTCTTCCTGTCGCTAATAATATAATATTTCTTCTTCTGCTTCTACTACATAAAAACCACTTGACAAAATGGTTGATCTTTTAGTTGTTCCTGGTTTTTTTAGTAGGTTTATCAATTGTGGTAGTAGGGGGTCACTAGGGAGAGAGTGAGAGCTAGTGTGTGGGGTGGTTGTTTTTTTTATAAAAGTGAACTTTGTGTGTGCGTTAAGTGTGGAAGAAGATAACTTTACAGGAATGGAATGTTTGTTTGCATTCAAGTCTTACTTTTTCTTTATGAAGTCGACAAAAATGCAAAGAAAAAACTGTTAAGGTGGTTTTAAAAGTGTAAAACGTCTCTCGAACTCTGGATTTATTCTGTTTTGCAGGTGCTCAAAATGGAGAGAAACATGGATTTGTTTTAGAAACTAGAAGGTTAGCTTAAATCAGCTAATCGTTTTCACGTTGATAACTTTCAAAATAACCTTTTTATATCGGTTTGAAAATGGTCCAATTCTAAAGTAGGCAATATTTTTTTTTTAATTTTTGTTTATAAAACGTTTATTTTGAAAGATATCAGATCAACATGAAAATACAATTTAAATGATTAAGCTTCCATTCTAACAGCCTTATAAGGTGGTTTTAAAAGTGCAAACACCTCTGAAAGTCTGAAATTCTGGATTATTTTGTCTTTCAGGTTCACAAAACGAAGAAAAACTTGAATGTGTTTTAGAAATTAGACTGCTCAATCAGCTCATGATTTTCATGTTAATATCTTTCAAAATAACCGTTTTTTGTGACTTTGAAAATATTCCAAGTTTAGCAGACGATATTTTATAATTTTTTTTTGTCAATAAAAAGTTTATTTTGAAAGATAACAACATGAAAACCTAGTTTCTAAAACACCTTAGTTTCTCTTTAATTTTTGGCTCCTGAAAGAAAGAATAATTAAAGCTAAAGAAAATCAGTGGTTTATAAACCACTGTTACAAAAAAAAAAAGGACGTTGAATAAGTTGATGGTATTAATAACTTAAAAGTTATGTCAAAGTTCTTTTTTGTGATTTTGTTGATTTGCGTCTGAAAGATTTAATGATCAGAGTTCGAAAATCAGCTGTTTATTAGTAAACCTTACTTAATGAAGTTTTTTTCTTCTATTTCCCCCCCCCCCCCCCCTCCCCAAATGGTCACTTTTTAGGGTCACTATACTAGAACTCGTAGCCAAACTCCAAGTCATCATCATCATCCAGTGTGCAATAGAGGGACTGTGCCTGCAGTTAGTACTACTAGTACTGGTACAACTAATACTACTTCAAGTACGACCTCGAGGAAATCGCGTACTATTAATACTTTGCCGTCTCCGCAGAATCATCCCAGTGATAACGACAAAGGTAAGTCATCAAACAATCTATTTTAATTTCCCTTTTAAGTTGCTTGGGGTTTTTCTTGTTGTTGTTGTAATAATATTATGAAATATTATTCTTTTCACTTCCATTTGGCTCGTGTAATTTTTATGCGACCTTTGTGTGTTATATAGCCAAGTTTATTTTAGAAATGTGGGGATTTTGGAAGTTGGTTTAAAAAAGTGTGGAGAAGGTTTTTTTGATGATTATAATTGTACCAACAACAAAAAAGCGATGATGATGATGATGGCATCTCAACATTGCTGAATCACCACCACCACCACCGCCACCAATTAATTGAGTGAGGCAGGATTTTTTTTTATATGTGGCCTTTTATTTTTTGTGACTTGACTAAAAGTGACTCAAATTGCTGACGTTCCTATTTTTATTATTATTATTATTATACCTCATGATGATAATATTGCAGCAGCATATTTGCAAAACACAAAACATAACTTTAGACCAAAAATTGTTCCATATTTTGTTATGGGAGACATGTTTGCGTGTCTTATTATTCTTCCTATATTCATCATTCAGGTTAAGAATTCTCTTTATTTTCAATATTGAAAATACAACTTTGGTACGGAGACCTGTATAGGACAGGTTGTAAAATAATGTTGTACTAGTTGCCATATTTTGTCTTGTCAGTATTGTAAATGTTTCTTTCTATTGATTGCCATAACGACGAGGGTTGTTGATGTAGGTTGTCTTGTAAGAGTACTGAGTGTGCCGATGTTTTGCACCGGAGAACAAATTAACAGCCTTCACCTCCAATTAACTAACCAAAATGGCTACTGGTGGAAGGAATTGTTTTTCTACCATATAGCGTGGATGGAAGTGATGAGCCGCTGGTAGCATGCCAGATACCAGATTATCATGTGTCAATTGACAATGACAAATGTCGTAATCTGACCTAAACAAGGCTCCGTATTCGTATTATAGTTGTGGCAAGGTTGCCATTATTGGTTGGTTGTCATTGGTAACCAATGCCACGTTTCTTTAAGGAATTTCTCGTTCTTTCTTTCTCTGATCTCCACAGGTGCTCAGGTTTTATTATTCTCTGGCTGGAGCTACTATTTTTTTTATTCTCGTTTTTTCTTAATTCCTTTGTGGAAGATTAGATGAGTTGCCGATATAAATAAGAAAAGGAAAATGCCTTTTTAAAGAATAGATTGAAGATAAAGAAGAAAAACTAGTTTAGGGAAATTGAATTTTGTTGTTGTTGTTGTTGTTACAAACAGATAATGCGAAGTAACTTTATTGGAAAGTGATAGAAGGACAAGCAAAGGAGACTAGTCTATATTGATTTCTGCGTCGTCAGGTAGTAAAGTGTAATATTGCAGTAGGTGCATTTGTTTTGAAGCACAAAATGCAAATAGGTTTTTGTTTATATTAAATGTGTACACACTGTTGTACATTTTTCTATATAAAGGGGAACGATTTATCATTTATGAGGCCGAGTTGTACAGAAACAGCTGAGTCACCAGTTTTTAATGCTTTTGTACTGGCTTTTTTTACCTTGTGTGTCTGTCTGTATCGGATAGATTCTGCATTTTTTTTTTATTACGGTCACCTGTTATAACTTTTTTTTTCTGTTTGTATGTTTGTGTGAAGTACCGTGATCAAGTCCAACTCTATAGTTTATTCTAGGTTTTGTTGATAAATGGAATATACTACTTGATTGTTTTATTTGTTTTTATTAGAAAGAAAAAACACCCCGGAAGTTGTAAAAAAGAAATTAATTTTTATCACTGTTGGTGTCTTAACTTACAAGAAATATATAATTTAGTTCTCTGGTTTTGTGCGTTTTTCACTGGACATTTAGGCCTGGATCCACACGTGTGTCAAAACAAGCAGAAAAACAGAAGAAGGAAAAAATAGTTTCTTGTACATTTCTGCTTTCCGTCGTCTCTTTTAAAGGTTTTTGCACAATACAATTAATTGATAACGGCAATTCACGGACAGTTTTTTGACTATATGGAAGAGGAAAGAAAAACAAAAGAGGAGCTATTATGAACGATTGAATGAACGGCGCCTTCCTAATATGTAAATTTCAATTGGTTTTTTCTTCCTTTCGAGTGATTGAACAGTTTCAACGTCATTTTCTGCCTACATTCAGCTAAGTAATAAAATGAATTAATTCAAATTAAGAGGAAAATTTCTTTTCATAATATGGTCCTCGGCCTTGGGGTTGAATTCGCACTTATGTGAAAACAAGCAGGAAATAGAAACAAGTTTATAAAAAATAAAAAGAGAAAAACGTTTGTCGTACATTTCTGCTTTCAGTGGCGTTCTAGAAGGGTTTCTTCTTGCACATAAATTGAAAACATTTAAGGAATTTTTTTAGTCTATAGATGAAAATGGAATTGGCTGATAATGTTAATTCCACGTAAGGCACGCAGAAATAATTTCACCGTTTTTTTTTCCTGCATAATTTCTGCCAAATGATTAGAATGGAATTAATTTAGAGAAATCTCTTTTTCAGTGGGTGGAAGTTTTTTCCCGGCAAGTGGAAGTATTTTAGTTAAATTTGTTTTGGCCTATATTTCTGTAGGGCCTTTTTCATTGTAGTAACGACCTCGAGTTGCTTATGTTTGCAATCACATCCCCTTTAAAAGCAAGTAAGTACATTCCGTTATGAAGTAGGTTGGGTTAGGTCTTAACTCTTTTTTTCTTGGAAGCAATTTCATCTTGAGACGACGACGTTTGGAAAATTGTTTTCTCCGGCTTCTTCTGTTTGTGTTTTTTCGTGGAGGCTCAAGTGGTGTTATATATATTTTTTTCTTCTTTTTTTTGGATTGTTCAAGGATTGTGTCTAGGTTGTTCGTTTATTATGAATTCTTGGTGTGCTTTTAAGACACATTTTCGTTTTTAATTTTTCCTTGGAAGGAACTAGAAAGAAGTGGATTTTTTCCGGGAAATTGTTTATTTTATTTTACAAGATGAAGGGTTTTTTTTTCAACGATAACTGGTTTTTATGATGAACTTGGTGCTAAACTTATACGTTCTGTCATGTCGAGAAAAAAGTCACTTACATGTATATGTTTATTGCTGACCTGTGTGTGACCTTCATTTGTGTTTTCTTGCGGTACTCAGACCCTAATGTGAGTTCAATGTTACAAATGGGGAGAGAAAGGAATCGATGAATTATGATTGCGTATTCCAATGATGAGAAACCGTGGCAACCACGGATTGACTTTGCTTGAAGGTCATGTATTACACTTAGGCCTATTGTACATATAGTACACATTTAGGGCTTATTGTATGTCGATCACATGTTTTTTTTTTGGGGGGGGGGTGAACTTTTTATCGAGCTATAGGTATACATTACACAAAATGTATACCTTAAAAAGAGGTCATTTGTGGTTAAAATTTATATTTAAAATAGTAGTAATTAAGATGTTTTGTGAACAGCTCATAATTGAACTTTGGTAATTCTTCTGTATTTCAGGAGCAACAGAGTTGCTAAATAAGCAAGTAGTAAGTAGGCGGAGAAACTAAAATTATGGCTGAATAACTTAATAGTATTTTTATATTGTTATCTTTCAAATTAAACTTTTTTTACAAACAAAAATTAAAAAATATCATCTGCTGAAAATTAAAATTATATTCAAACTCACCTAAAAGCTTGTTTTTAAAAGATATAACTACCCTTCTAGTTTCTAAAACACTTTCTAGTTTCTCTTAATTTTGATCCTGAAAGACAGAATAACTTGTTCGAGCGTTTACACTGTAAATTGAACTTAATGCTTGTGTATTGTTTACTTGTGGAATAATTCATAATTTGAAATTATTTTAACGAAATATACACTGTGAACGGAAAAAAACGAACCTCTTCATATGTTATTGTAGTATTTATAGAGGTTCGTTTTTTTCTTCCGTTCAGAGTTTATAAATTATGTTTGATCAGAATTTATATAGTTGAAGTCACTTATAAATTTTAACTGGAAAACGTTTCTAGGACCAAATCTTGTTGATTACGTTTCTGAAGGAACACTGTATTTTTATACTTTAGGTCAGTGTTTTCGAAATGGGGTTTCGTGAAGAGAAAGTAAGGGTTCCGGCAGAGAATTAAAAAATAAATTAGTAAATTTCACACTGTGAAAAATGTATAATTATAATAGTTTCTTAAAATAATTTAAATGTTAATTGAAGTAGTCACAGCATGTCCATCTTCAGACATTCCAACGCAACTCAAAAATTAAACGAGACATAAAATGTGTTGTAATTTTTATATTAATTAAAAATGATTCTGATACTCTAAATTATCATTTTATTAAGATTACCTGCCTATTATTTTTATTCGTATCTACTTTTTCTGACATTTTTTCTTCACTCCGTATACGGTATTATGTAAAAGGACTATTGGGGTTTCATAATATTTTAAAGATAATTATAAAAGGGTTCCCGTAGTCAAATAAAATTGGGAAAACACTGCTTTAGAAACTGGAAGAGTAAATTACGTATAAAAATAAATGTTATACTGTTATTATGTCAGTTGAAAATGACGAAATGTTATTTTTTCTAACTTGACATCAATCATTTTAAATTACCATATGTAGTTTTAAAAAAACACAAGGTTCTTATTTAGGTTTTTGATTGATATTTTCACATATTTGAGACTTTTTTTCTGGTCCTGCAATTTTAAGTCTCATTTTTTTCGCTTCTGATATTATTTTTTTCGCTTCTGATATTTTTTTTTCGCTTCTGATATTTTTTTTTTCGCTTCTGATATTTTTTTTTCGCTTCTGATATTTTTTTTTTCGTTTCTGATATTCTTTTTTGAAGACTAATTTCAACCTTTTTTTTTTTCGTTTGAAATTGGATTTTTAATTAATTTTGTCTTGACTTCGTAATAAAGTAAGATAGGTCGACAAAACATGTGGGAATTATTTTCAACTTTAGTTGGCAATTTTAAAAGAGCTTATTTTTTTCTCACGAAAGTTACAACAGTAGTTGCTGGCTGCTCTTTTGTATGTTAACATTTTTTTGTTCTGTTTTTAAAGGGGTTTTTAATATGCTTTCAAGTGGATTTGGAGGGTATTTTTCCCCCTTTTCTTTTCTCAGTCTGAAAATTACTTTTTTTTGTAGAATTTCTCACGTCCGTAATTGATGTTGAGAGAGTTTTTTTTGTGCGGTCGTGACAGACTAGAATTTAGAGAAAAAAAATTACGCTATCTTTTACTTAGTACCCTAATTGTTTTTTTTGTTTTTTTTGTTGTATAAAATCGGGAACGACATTAGTCGAAAACAATTGTAATTACGAACCGAGTATGAATGAATTTGAATGAATAATTAGGTTATCTTTTAGTCAAAATTTTAGATAATTTATAAATCACACAATAAATGACAACTTTTAAGATAGTTTTAAAGTGTAAACGCCATTTGAACTCTGAATATACTTAGTCATTTCAGAAGCAAAATTTAAAAAAAGAACTTTTAAAAACTAGGAGGATGGGTCAAGCGCCTAAGGTTTATTACGTACATGTTGATATATTTCAAAATAAACTTTTTAATGTCAGTTTAAAAATGATCAAACTTTAAGCAGACGGTATTTTTTTAATTTTTGTTTATAAAAAACTTGTTTTAAAACGATATCAATATGAAAATACTATGAAGTGATTCAGCTACCATTCTAGTTTCTAACACACTTAATTTCTTAGTTTCCACTACGAAAATTAACTGCATTTAAAAGTTCAATTTTCTGGCGGAAACATATGCGGGGGGGGGGGGGGGGGGATTAATCATGGTTAAATTTTATGGAGTTAAATATTGTGGTTAACGACATTATTGAATTGTTAAATATGTCACTTCCTGTATTTAAAGAAATTTAATCTACAAACAAACATGGTGGATAGTGAGAGTACAGGATTTTTGATTGAAAGAGGAATGGAAATTTTCGCAAAATGTAGAACTGTTTAACAAGAAGTAACACAAAATCATTTAACCACGGTTAAGTGTCTTTAAAATGGAAACACGCAACAGTATCACACTGAAAGTTAAGTACATAACGTTAGTTATATATTGACTGTAGTTAATTTTTGTTGTGGAAATATATGGAGGTATTAATAGTGTTTGACTCTTATGAAATGTGGAATAACCAAAGTTTGAAAATCAGCTGTTCATAAAAATATCTTAAAAGGTAATAATAATAATGATGATTTCACTAGATCTTAAACATGGACATTTAGATAAATGTGAGAATTATTTTATTTTGAGGCCCTCGAGTTCTTTTTTTTCTTTCTTTCCCTACGAAGAAGTTATTTCTGTGTGTCTCTCTCTCTCTCCAGTGTGTAATTTAAACAAACAGCAAACTAACAACAAAAAAATATATATACAAGATTGGATTTTTATCGCGTTATTAGATCCATTGCGAATTTGAATTGTTTAAGGGGCTATTATTATACTACTGCATTGCGAAAGAAAAAGCCATCGTTACGCAAAACAATCCCAAAGAAGAAGAAAAAAAAACAATCTTTACGATCGACGAGTCGGGTCGTCACTCGTTTGTATCCGTAATTTAATGCGGCTTTTTTTTTTCGTCTTTCTTAGCGTATTAGAGAAAATAAAAGGACGTCTTTTTTTAGGCAACGTTTTGCAGACAGCAGTAGTGAATTTTTTTTTTTGGCGTCAGCCGATATAGGAATTTATTGTCCAGACACACTCTCGACACCCTTATTTTTTATTTTACAATATATTATATACCTAGGTCTTTAGCCTAAATGCCAAACTATCTTTTACGGTCTTTCTTCTTCTATTATTTGTTTCGTCGTTCTTTTTTTTTCTGCACTTTTTCTTTTTATATAGTTGGGTCCTTCTACTGTTTTTGTATGACTGGAATTTACGATATTTTTGCTCTCGTTGTCGTCGTTGCTTTATACGCGTGGTTTTTTTTTTCTGCACTTCTGGTCGAACCATTCATGATCACTATGGGAGGCTGTTCATGACAAAATTGCCGAATTTCCGATATCCACAATTCATTTACGGATATATCTACAACTAGAACGAAAGGCCGTCTTCGACGGGTGTCATTACTAGTCAATATCCGAAACTACAAATTCTGTGGACAAGTATCAGGCAATTTTGAGAGTTGCCACGAAGAAATGCCAATCTACAAGGTGGTCCATAAATCACCGTACCCAACAGTATTATCATAGATATTATTGTTTATGTAACTTATAATTACTTATAATAATATGGAATACCACCTGGTGACAAATAAGTGTTTTACAAACGGTAGCAGTGACAATGACAAAAAGAAATTACATGGCGATAGCTGGATCTTGGACTTAAGATGGCAGCAGATACGAGTAATTTTTCGATTGAAGAGCGCTTCGTTGCGACACGTGGCAGACATAACACCAGCGATGTTACGTAAAATGTTGCAAAGGGCCGGGAGACGTATCCAACTCTGCAGAGACAACGATGGAGCTCACACAAACCCATTGGATCCCTAATTAAGTAGGGGTACGGTGACTTATGGCCCACCCTGTATATATATATAGCAAGTAGAAAAAAAGACTAGTTTTTTGGGCATTTTGCACATTGTCTAAAATTGTCATCAATGGGTAGTTTTTTTACTTCGAAAGTTCAATTTTCATTTCATGTGAAATATGAAATTATGAAAAGTTTGGCTGAATGAGGGAAGGTACGTGGGGGGGGGGAGAGAAAGATGGAAAAGGGGGGGGGGTTCTTTTTCTGTGTAAAAATTATTTTACCACATTTCCTTTGTCTTCTACTCTTACATAGTTATAATAGTCGTTTGAAAACACTTTCCCTTTTAATGTTTTATGTATACATATACAAATATATAAAATTAGAGCAATTAACTGTGTTGTATGGTTGCTCGAATGCGTTTTGTGTTATTTCATGAAGTGTAACAAGAAATTTTTCTCTTATATTTTTCATTACACATGTGGGATAAAAATCCTATTACTATCACTCTACCTACTACTACTGTTCATTGCGTTTTTTCACCTTTTGTCTGAAAACCTTATTTAAAAAATTGCTTAGGTCATATTTAGAGAGAGAGAGAGAGAGAGAGAGAGAGAGAGAGAGATCTATATAAAAATAATGAGTAGAAAAGGTGAATTCGGATGGTTGAATTTTGTTCTCGTGAACTTAATAATCACCATTCACGGTAGGGTGCCATTAGAATTTCCAGAAGCTAATACTCGATTTTTGTAATAATCTTTCTCTCTGTTGGAATTCGAAATTCGTTTGAAAGAGAAAAATGCAGGTTTTTCTTTATATTTGTATATACGATATATATATTTGTATGGTTTTTATTATATCTTGGCATTCAAATGTTGAATTGGGAGGGGGTGGGTGAAGATATTTTTGTTGCTTGTTGCGCAACATGATCTTTTTTTATATATATTTTTTTCTCTTCTGCAGTTTCAGCTTCTCTGTGTTTTATATATGTGACAAAAGTAATTGTTTATTCAGCGAAAATCTCAGTATATGGTGGATACACCCTCCTCCTCCTCTCAAATAGGCGGCAGTAACGCAATCTTTACGACATTTTGTTACGCTTCTCTAATATAATTTTTTTTCCTTCTCTTTTTTCTCTTTTGTCTTTTTTGAAAAGAAAATTGTAGCGCGGTGCGATCGATACAAAATCGGATTATGCTTAATTTGTTTGATGATTGTGAATGTTTTCATTATTATTTATTTGCACGAGCTTGTATTGACCTAGAAATTTTTAGAAAAAATTCAGAATAAATTTTTTTTGTCACAAAAAAATTAAAATAATGTAAGAAAATCCTTTTTTATATAAAAAAATTCAAATGTTTCTAGGATTTTTTTATGCAAACGGCTATATACATGTAAATGCACAGAAAAGAAACAGCCATTTTTGAAAGTGTTGTCTACGTGCAATATGTTTTTTTTTTCTTTCTGCCCGTGTGGTCGTTCCTTTCGTGACTTACTATGGAGGGCCGTTCATTGCGAAATTGCTGAAGTTTGTTTATCCATAATTCAATTATGAATATCAACAATTTAATTGCGATTATCCATAAATCATGAATAATTGGGACATTTTGACGTGAACGAGTCCCTCCATAGTGGTTTGATCATAGGTGCAGGAAAAAGCCTTATTTTTAGGCATAAGGCCTACGGTTAAAATTTACTCACAAGCGCATTAGAATTGCATCGGTAACACTGACTTCATTTTTAGAGGGATTTATTTACAAATCAGAAATTAGAAAATGAAAACAATATTAAACCAGAAAGCAAAGACATAAATTAGTTTTGTTCATAAAAAAAAATTTCATTTCAACAAAGATGGCGCTCGATTGTTTATTCTTATTGGATCTAATTGCAGCGTTCATATTCGACATTGGGATCACGCGGCCTACGCCCTTCCATTTTATCTTACTTTCAATTTGAAATACCAAATTCAGGAGATTAAAATATAAAAAAAGACCCAGGTATAACAATAACATTTTTCATTTTTAGTATAACTAATTTTACATTATTTTTTTTTATTAAACTTTCGTTGCGCTCTTTTAATTGTAATTATTCTACCAAAAAGTTCATTGGTTTTTTTTTTTAAGTTTTGCTTTTTATTTAGGGTATGAGAGTACAAATTATGCATGCATTCGTCATACTTGACTATTTTCGGCGTCCGTCGGTCGGTATACAGTATAATGCATTTGTGTGTATTGCTATTAAGAGAATTAGGATCAATTTTATTGTGTAAATTGATTTTCTATCTCGGTGTGTTTTACGCTTTTTTTTATTTAACCTAACTTGTATTTATTTTATTTAACAAAAAAAAAATGTTCTGAAATTCTAAAAATAACGGGAATACAAGAGAGAGGGTTAAAAAGGGGAGTGAATTATATTATAAATTCAGAGAGAGAACAAAAGAAATTCTTAACACGCAAGGTGAAAGGAAGAGGGTGATGAATTTAAGGGGGGAGATGAGAAGATGACTTGTATAATAACCATCGTATATAAAGGGGGGGGGGGGGGCTGAGTAGAGATTCCTAATGAAACAGAATAATAATAATGGCGCCTTTGCGCTTATTTTCTCTATCCATTCAACCAGTCAAACTGGATTCAATCATTCATTTCGCATGTTTTTTTTTGTTCTTCAGTTAGGTTTTTTTTTTGTTAAATCCCTCCTCCTTTTTTTTGTTTGAGAACCATCTTGTTTTTTTTTTGTCTCACTGGACAACCATTTCAAGGTGACCTTTTCGGGGCAATGATTTGATGAAATCAAGTCAAGTCCTATTTTTTTTTCTTCTATCTTTTTTTTTCTCTGTGGGCTTTGTCAGACTGTTTGTTACTTTAAATGTCCATACCACTTTCACGCAGTTCCGCTTTCAAGCAGTTTCTTGTAATACTTATTTTGTTGTTGCCCTTCATTTGACCTTATTACAGTTTTTGGTCTCTTTTTTAAGTTATATTAGAAAAATTGGTTTCATAAGTTTTTCTTCTCTCGTTGTTATTTGAATTTGTTGCTATTATTGACACTAGTAACGAGGATTTTTTTTAATGGTGGTGGACCTTTATTTTTTTTTTAATTTAAATTATTTAAAGGGCGTCCATCATCATATATAAATAGAAAAAAATCTTTGCTCTTCAACTCTTGAATGAGCTTCTTGGACTTTGTCCGTTTATTTTTTTTTTCTGTTCTATAAAAAGCGGTCGTGATTGCGTGTTAAAACATTGAGAATTTTTTTTTCTCATTGTCTCAAAATATGTGTTTTTATTAGCCTTTTCAAAAACATGTTTTGATGATTTGAATAATGATGAAGTTGTATTTTGAAGTGTTTTTCTTGTTTAAGAGTTGTTGTATAAAGAGAGAGAGAGACTAGTTTTCTCTCTTTCTGACATTTGACCTGCTTTGTTCTGAAGGGGGAAACACTTCCTTGTGTCTTGGTATTTGGTTTAGGGGTCATCTTATCAAGTTACCCTCTCTCTTTATTATCCCTCTTGTGTTCTTTTTAATCCCCTATCCCCCTCTTTCTATAGGTTTTCTCTCCCCCCCCCCCCATCTTTTTTTTCATCATCATTCATCACAATATATTACAGGGTGTCTCTAGTTTTATTATTAGAAAAAAGGATTCAATGACAACAGGGGGAATGATGATGAGAATGATGTGTGTCTCCTTGTGTCAAGTCAGTCAGTAACCTCCTTTTACATCTATTGTGCGACCCTGTTTTTATATTTTGAAACAAAAGCATTCACAGATTTTTTTGTGTGTGCCTGTTTCTGCTGTTTTTGTACGTATCCAACAGGGCTCGGATTTTAATGCAATATCAAGCAAATGTTTCGCAATTTGTGGGCCCAAAGTGTCCAATTATGAAATAATCATCATTATTATACTTTGTACACACACATAGAGTTAAATGAAATCCAAATTGTGTTTAGGTCAATTATACGGAATCCAGTAAAGGACATGAACCAAATAAAAATTGACTTTTATTATTAATATTTTATATTGAAATACTAAATCAATATGTTGTCAATAGTTTTTATATTTTATATCTAAGTATTAACTCAATATTTTCAGATTATTAACTGAATAAATTGAATTCGACATATTGTTTGTTTGTCCTTCACGGGGCTCTGTAGAACACGTTTATTATTTAAATGCATTTAAACTATCAGGTATGTATTAGGTATTAGACTAGCAATTACAGTTATGCTTTTTCTAATAAAAAAAATAGGTTGGTTAGAGGCTTGAGAAACGGTTGCTTGATATTGCATAAAAATCCGAGCCCTCAACGTCACGCACTAAAGGGGAGATAAATAGAATGTATTGAAATTGGTTTTGAAGTTATAGGCTTTTTTTAGGGGAAGGGGGGGGGAGAACTGATAAAACATCCAGTTCTCGTTTATTTGTATGGACCACACATTGTAGGGGTTATTGTGGAATCTGTGGATATCAGCTTAAAAAAATAGGGATTGAGCCCTTTTTTGTGTGTGAGTGGAGAACGTTGGTAGTTCTTGTGGCCTCCTCCTCCCTTCGAGGCCGTTTTTTTTTGTTTCCTTCCAGTTCCCATTTGGTTTCTGATGACGTTGGCCGCCGATCTGCTCAGTTGATGCTGCTCAAGTCTGCTTGCTTGTTGTATGCAATGCATGCATTTTTTGTTGTTGTTCAGCTTTATATATTCATCAGTTGTTGCGCGGCTTTCAATGGTGTCGGAC